>CM053502.1:141758179-142014618 GCA_028627145.1 Eidolon dupreanum
CTGAGTTCTTCTTCCACTTCCACTGTACCATATATAAGGCTCACCTTCTGTGCTTCTTAGCAAAGTGACTTGTCCACTCTTACTGAGGCATAACTCTGGACCTGAGCTACCCAACAGCCAGCAGCACTGATTCTGTTAGCCACACACTTACCATAAGCTTGCCAAGGAAGCTCAAGTGCATGCTTTCTTATTCAGAGAGTAGAAGAACACCGCTATAATCTGTTGATTTGTCTTCAACAGGTCATAGTTATGAAGGGTCAAATGAGGGTCAGGAAATCATGCTCTCTCATCATTCATATGGTCTTATGCAAGTCATTATCTCTGGGGCTTTAATTTTTCCTTATGAGAGACAGGGGAGATTAAATTGTGGAAGTGAGTGATGAAACTATTTTGAGTCATGGACCCCTTTGAAGAGCCATTCTGGGGAAAGCTATTTCAAGGAAATATCCAGGAAAACTGCATATCCACAGACACAGGCTCACATAGCTCAGAGTTTGAATACTGTGGTAAGCTGTTAAATAATGGCTTCCCCAAAGATGTTCATGTTCTAATTCCTGGAATTTGTGCTACCTTATAATTTATATGGCAAAGGAGACATTGCAGATGTATTGAGGATCTTGACATGGGAATATTATCCTGGATTATCCTGGTTGGCCCGATGTAATCACAAGGATCTTTATAAGAGAGTAACAGAAGGAATTAGAGTCAGAGAGAAGGCAAAGAGGCAATAGGAGTGTTAAGGAATGTCAGAGTGACCCCTGAGAAATTTGCCATCATTGGCTTTGAAGATGGAGCCAATGTGGGTAGTCTCCAGAAGCTGGAAAAATCAAGGGCATGGATTCTCCCCTAGAGCCTCCAGAAGGAACACAGCCCTGCTAACACCTTGACCTGTGTCTGACCTGTGTCAGAGCAGTAAGAAATATATGCTGTTCTTGCAGAACTATAAGATAATAAATTTGCCTTGTTTTAAGCCACTAAATTTGTGGTGACTTGTTAGAGTGGCAGTAGGAAATTAATACACATACCAATACATTTCAGTTTATTAACCCACAAGCCTGTCATGAATGACACCCTCTGGAGTATGATCTCTTCAAGGTAGTTTCTAGGAGAAGCATTCCATAGTTCTATACGCATTGATGTTATGCCATAGATAAACTATTGCTCCTCGAAAATAAATGTATCTATGACACAATATTTTATAAATATACAAAACACAATGTGTTCCAATGCTTGAAAGTGTTCCAAAGTACAGAAAGGTTGAATATATACTTTAACTACTTTTGTAGATGTTTCACCCTAAATTACAAATAAAAAATAATATAAATGTGCTTTTCTTCTGTAGTTTCCAGTTAGTGACATTGACAAAACTATATAAACTGTTTCATAATGTAGACATATTCCATGGGAAATGTGGGAAAACAAATGTCAAAGAGAAAAAACTAATCTGGATCTATGTGGTGCTTTATGGATTATACAAATTTCATAAATCAAAGAGTAATCAGCTTTTTATTGATAAAGTTATGCCTGCCATTACTTCATTTTGAAATAACTTGAATTTATTTGAAAAAGCTGCCTACAAAATAAGAATCTTTACTCCACTAATGATTTAATAGACCTCATGAGATCTAAATTTTGTTGCGATGATAAAGTCAAAAGCAAAAACCATCCAAGTAATTACTGGCAGAGCTAGAATAATACAATTTAGTATGCAATTCAGTAGTCCTGCCATCAGGGCCTTCCGCATTTGAGTTCATTCTCGGAAACTTCTGGGACCAACTCACATGAGCCAGTGTCTTCCCTTTCTGGCTCTCTCCAAGCCGGGATATTCCGACCAGAGGTGCCAACATTGTCTATAGCACCAGAACCCACAGGGTGGCAGCAGTCCTTACCGTACTGGTCTCACTCAGGGTGGGCACCCACGCAAGCTGCATGCCTGTGATAAGGCAGTTCGCTGGGGTGGTGTGTACTCTGTCTTCCGAGGCTTACAACTTGCTTTTGTGATCACTGCCCTCTCTGACCTTTGATCAGGCAGAGATGCTGTGCTCTCCCAGCTTGGTCAAGCACATCCCTTGCACGTGAATGGGACTACTTGTTTGGCTCTGCCCGCAGGCACCTGGCCTGTCCTCCCTGCTGGTGGCAATGTGTAAAAGACTGGATACAGCCAACATGGAAAGAGATCTCATTCTAGGAACTCAGTGATTATGGTCTAAAGAAATCAAAACAAGATATGGCTGGAAGACGTGAGGTAAGTTTAACATAACTAGAAAACAAATGATCATTCCCATTTTCCTGCATATTTTAGGTAAGACTTGCGTTTGTGGTCATCATCAGGAGAGCACAGTCTCTGAGAAAACCATTGGAAGCCAGTATTCAGGATGAACATGATGGAGGATGGAGCTTAATGAGATCAGCATTACATAAACAGTATTAAGATACTGCAGAGGCGAAAAGAACTATGGTGTTTAAACAGAAATTACAAAGAGCCATAGCATGTGTGTAGTAACAGCTCTGCTTTTTCTTTAAATGGTAGGCAATATGAAATAAGACAGGAACAATTCATTTGACATTAAAGAACGTGAGGAGATGGTTTTTCAACCTGAACAGGAAGAGATGGTGCATGGACACAATGGAGAATCTTCATGATTAACAATAAACAAATGTGTAAGTGCCTCTGTCGTTCTAAATCTTCATCAGTAAATCACTATATCTTACATGGGCTCATAGATTTTTAAAATACATCTTTTAAGGAAATTGCTTATATAGACACAGACCTCACAAAAATGTTTGCCCAGAACCCTGCATACCCTTGGGGGCATCCCTGACTCAAACCTGCACTAAACTTTTTTTCGGGATGCCAAAAAAGTGATTTGACTTAAATTTTAATTTTCCATTTTAACTCTCAAGTTCATCTTCCTACCCATTTTAAGTAATTCATATTACATTTCACTAACCCCATCTTCTTTCATCTCTTTTGCTCCTTTATTATCTCTCCCCCTTCTCCTCCCAATCCCTTTCAAATCCATAGTAAAAGGGTGTGTATGTGTAGAGAGAGGGAGAGAAAGAGAAGGGGGAATGGGGAGGAAAGGAAAGTAAAAGAGAAGATTGAAATGATCAAAATGGTCATTGTTATGGTGAGAAAAAAGGAACATGGACAAATGCTATTTCTTGTCTGCCCACTTCATACTTTGTCCTTACATGCAAGGTAATGTCAGAATTGTACCCCACTCAAAACTCATTGTCCCTATTTTGTTGTTGCCCAGAATTGAGGCCACCATCTGCTGCTATATGGCTCAAGAATATTAGCGTCAGGGCTGACAGAGTAAACAACTCCATCCACAGATACACTCTTTTGGCCATGACACCTTGGATCAGAGATGTTAATGGTTAACTTTGAAGTCTGGTTCCACATAACTGGCTACATACAGTATATACAGGATCTTGAATTGTAGATTCTTACATGAGGAGAATATCTTGAAGATTATTTTGCTTTACTCTCACTTTATAGATGGGGAAGCTGAGACCCAGAAAGTGTGTCTTATCTAAATTTATATAGTAACTTAATCAACAAGAAGGGCTGTAAATCAGTCTTATTACCCCTTAGCCTAGTGCTTTTAGAACCATACCATGTTACAATTCCACTGGATTCACTTACTAGTTCACTGAATTTATGTTTTCTGTGTGCCTACGCTGTCTCAGAAACTGTCCTATGTGCTAAAACACGTTAAAGATAACTACCCTTATGGATTTTATATTCTAGTAGGGAAGGGGGGATATGAATGAAAATAAATGTAAGTAATTCTGGTACAACTTAAAGTACCATGGGAAAAATGAAATAGGGTAAAGGGGACAGGGTGTTGGTAGCCTCATTGACAAAGTTACATTTGAGGAAAGACTTGAAGGAGGTAAGCCATGGAGGTTTGAGAAGAGCACTGCTGCCAGAGGGAACAGCAGATGCAAAGACCTTAGGAGAACCTGCCTTGCATGTTTGAGGAACAGCAACATGGCTAGTATGGCTGGAGCAAAGAATAAGTGGCAGAATAACAGGAGATAAGGTCAAAGACCTTATCAAGAGCTGCTTGAGGGTCAGGGGCCCAGATGCAATAGAGCCTATACTATAAACACATGGCTTTAATCGTTATGAGCAAAGGAGTAATGTGAACTGATTTACATTGTAGCAGGATCACTCTGGCTCCTGTGTTGAGTCAAAGTAGACTGTAGGAGATAAAAGTGGAAGCAAGATCAGTTAGGCTACAAAAAGTGATCTGTAGATCTACTTCCCTTCAAAGGAACTCTTCATTTTATGCAAAATTAGAATTCATATGGCTGTTTGTACTTGTGTCTGCTGATAAGTCTTTGAGACACCTGACTAAATGAAACATTAGCCTCATGAACTGTTTGAGAATTAAGATTAATTTTTAAGTAGGGCATTCTCAATTCTGCATCTCTGAGACTGGTGAGATTGCCTAGAAAACTCATAGGAACAGAAAGGTAAAAATAAACATTGAAACAAATTTTAAAGACTGATAATATTAGGATATAGCTACTGTGAGTTAGCATTACCTGCAGAAGAAACTTGGATGAATACAATTAAGATGAATCTCTTAGGAACTTTTTTTTTTTTTTTTTTTTTTTAGCAGTAAGGATGAACAGAGAATAGCAAGAGGAAACAGAAGTGCTTCAGAGGATATTATATATATTTTAAAAATTACTAATAATACTGATAGTATATTTTAGAATTTGCACCCTTATTTTGTATACATTATTTCAGCCTATTCTAATGATCTTGTAAGCTCATACAGTTTGTAAATGGCTAAGGCAGGGCTTCTCACTTCTGGTTCCAGATCCTATGATGGTTGTTCTCACTACACCATTTGCCTACATGCAGATCTTCAAACACATTTGTCCTATAATATCTTTAATTAAAAATTAAAAATGAAACACTAAAAGAAAGCCAATTTACCTCATAAAAATTCTCCACTTTCAGGAAGAGCCTTTCCTGTGTTCTGTGAAGTGTCTCTGTTGTCAAAATGAAATTAGAGATTAACTAAAAAATGCTTAATTATGCCCATGTAGGTGTGACAAAGATTTGAAATGTGCTCTCTTGATTACATTAGTAATGGAGCTCTTAGGGAGTAACCTCCAGTATTAAAAAACAAGAAAACAGGAAACACTGTTAAGCATTCTGAAACATGAAGGCTTTACAGTGAATATATAACAGGTTTTGAAAAGGATATTTTATCAAAAACCTACGTTAATATAATGGCAAAGCAAATAAAGGGGCACTCCATTTACTAAATTAAAACTTGCAACCAAAACTTTTCTAATAAAACTTTAAATTGGTTGCTTTGCTGCAGCTATCTTGATAGGTTATTATCAGTTAGGAAATTTAAAAAATTTTACTTTTTTTTTGATCGAAAGATTAAATTAATTCTATATTCCTCACCTGTTATTTAGGTCAAAAGAACTCCATCTTTACAGTTCTTTTAGCCAAAAATCATTTTTGACTCTTCTTTCTTACAACCCACATCAAATTCTACATCTCTGCCTTCTAAATACATCCAGAATTTGACCACTTCCTCACCACTTTCACTCATATAGCTCTGGTTCAAGTCGTCATTGTCTTTTGCTTAGATTATTGCCATAACCTCCTCTCTGGTCTCCATGCCTTCAGACTTTGTCCCCCTTAAGTATATTTGCACTCAGCAAGAGTGGTCTAGAAAGTAATGGAGTCAGACTGTCACTCTTCCATTTACACCCTCCAATGATCCTATGTGATCTGCATCCCACAATCACTCCTGACCAGTTCACTGTGCACCAGCCACAGGTTTCCAAAAATACCAAATAGGTCTCAGCTTAGGCCCTTTTCACTGGCCATTCCCTCTGCCCATAGGCTATTTCTCCAATAACAAATCATTAATTTCTCTAAAGTGAGGATATGCAGAAAAATAAGCACCTTACATTTGCAGTTCCTTCTTGTATTTTGATTCTCACCATCTTGAGAGTTCCCCCTTTACTTCTGAAAGTTTAAAAGAATGTCTCAAATCAACCCTTAATACTTAAGATATAGTTTCTCTGCTATAGGTAAACAATACTTCCTAATAAAAGATCAAGATGCCTTCTGGTCCATGGGACCTCATGACTTTAGAATGAAAGAAAACTTTAAAGCCTCATCATTGGGAACCTTCTTATTTAAAAATTTTCCCCACGACACAGGTGAAACCACATTTAACAAAGAAAACAAAACAAAGGAAAATATTTAAAAAGTGTGAAAATTCTTTTAATGTTGCGTATTTTCTCGCATTTTTGGACTTACTATAAGCATGCCTTTTTACTATAAATAGTTCTTTAATATTCTCATAACAATAACGTTTAGTCATTTGCTTAGCTTTTGCCATTACCGTTCTTTGAACATATTCTTTGTAACTGAGGCAATGAACATGGAGATGACAGATGTATACATTTTAAGGATATTCCTCAGTTTTACTCTCCCAAATTAAAGGTTCTGAACATTTTTCGGAGTACTGATACTTTTACATTGCTTATCAAAACGGTTACTGAGATCGACACCACCCTTCATCAATTCACAGAAATACGCAATCACAGACGTCCTTAAATTTATCCAGCCGCGTTCATTTTACAAATTCAAAAGTGAAGCCTAGACATCTGAATCTAGAACCCAGATCTCTGGACTTCTAGTCGATTTCTCCCCGGAATCACTTGGCCTGGCTGTTCAGCAGTTAGGCCGACTCTTCCGGACTCGCAGGACGCACTAGCAGAGCTCCTGCTCTTTTGCTCACTGGACCCTACACCGTTCTCCCTTCTCGCCCGACTGCCGTGGGCCACGGGCCCCGGAGGCTGGTGAAGCGTAGAAGCACAGGGACCCCCCTGGCAGCCGACCCTGGGAGACACATGTCGGGCTCACCAGGCCGTAGAGTCGGAAACCGGAAACGACGAAAGTCGCAGCGCCTCTCCTCGCCCCCCTCCCCTGTCGCCGGCGCCTCCACCCGCGGCCCTGTCCCGCCCCGGCGCGCGAGGCCGTCCTTCAGCCCAGACACATCGAGCGAGGATGCCCAGCTGAGGGGCTTCCCCGGCTCGGGCCCTGCAAAGCCCAGGAACCGACCCTAGGTGTCCGTGACGAATGCCAGACCGGGCGCCTTCACCCTCCCCGCCAATCCGAGGCGGGCGTGGGACCGGCGGCCGCTCAGAGCCCTGCTGGCCAGGCCGAACGAGTCGAACGCGGAACTAGGGAGCAGGCGGAGCCGGCGCGAGGCCGTTGCTCAGCAGGCCCGGCCTGGCTTTGGGCCCCAGGCCTCCCAGCCGGGGACTCTGCGCTTGCGCCCGCCGGCCGCTGCGTGCTGTCCCGGCGCGGCCGCGGTCCCCGTGCAGCACGCCGCCTGGGTGCCTGGGCGATCCATGGGCAGCGGCGAGGGCCACGATGACAGATTACGGCGAGGAGCAGCGCAACGAGCTGGAGGCTCTGGAGGCCATCTACCCCGACTCCTTCACGGGTAGGACTTGCGCGGCCGCGGACCCGCAGCCGCCTAGGGTGGAGTGGGATGGGCCGGAGCTGCCGCGGCCCTCGGCAGGTCAGGATGGAGAAGGGGACAGCGAGGCCGCGCGGCCACGTCACCCGTCACTGTCTCCTCAAGTTTTCCCGAAACATTCATGCACTTAACTTCATCGCTATTTTCCTTTCTCCGCTAATTCCCTGAAATCTAGAAGTCCGGGCAAGGCTAGCGAGGTCCCTGGAGAGTGTCAGGCCTGAAATTGAATCAGGGGCACTTTGGTTATTAGTTTTCGCATTTCACCTTTATTCAGGTACAATCTGTTTTTCATATGAAGGTGTTTTAAACCTTATGGTATTCAGAGTGCCGGTAACCCAGAATCAGACCGAGCAGCATTGTCTCTGAAGTTTGTCCTTTTCTTGCTTTCTTTTTCTTTTTCTTTTCTTCCTTTTTCTTTTTTATCCTGGCATTCTGCAGAATGCCCAATGAATGATGTGGCCCAAAGTTCAGTTTCACTGAGGATTCACAGGTTGTTAGACTGGAAAGGATGTTAGACATCCTCTTGCTCCTACTCTTGCTACTAGCAAGGCAGTAGAAACTCAGGAAAGGTAAGTGGCTTGCTTTGGGTCGGCCAGCGAGTGAGTACCAGGACTGGTACTAAGCGTTAGCTAAATCTGGAACTCCTTTCCTGTTCCTTCACCTCCAGACATGTGGGACTTGGTATCTAGTTTTAGCTGGGATGAGGGGGAGCAGAAGATTCCTTGGTAGGTTGGGCTAATGAAAAATATTGAGGAATTCATTAGGTCTATTTTAAAGGAAGTGAATTCTTCTGTATTAAACGATGCTTCATTCAGCTGATTCTGGAAATGCAGCAAGATAACCATATCAAAATTGCTTTTCTCACATTACACTCAGTTTTTGAGAAGTGATCAAATAAAGCCAATAAGAATGAGTAGAACCTAGGTTTATGGGATTTATGTTCCCCATACCTTTCTTTGAGGGTTGTCTATCATTGATTGTCAGAATTCAGAATGTAAGGTATGTTATTTTTACTCAAGCTCCAAACCCTCTCCCTTTCATTGTTTAGTGTAGTTTTCTTAGCTCTTTTTGACTACTGCTTGCAATGGTAGCAAATTTTGTTCTGCTTTGCCAACAGGCAGATGTCTCTCAGCTACCCTGTATAGCTCCAGTCCTGTTCATGTTCTCTCTCACCAGCAGTACAGCAGTGCTGTGAGGATTTTAAGGGGATGAGTGAAGAGGGGTTTGAGAGTGTCATGAACTGGGTGAGTGTGTATGGAGTCTGGCTCCCTTCTCTATCCTTGCTTATATGTCAATGTCTAAATAGAATAGAGGGTCAGTTGTTGGATATATTTTTAATTGTGACATATGGTCATTTCTAGTATATTGGAAATGTAACAGGCACGTAGTAGGAAGAGTTAAGAAAGCATAAGATGTGCAGTGCTTTTCATTTCTTTGGACATAAGATATTCCTCATTAAATACTGTTCATATAAGCCTTTGTAAAAATGATGCATTTTTAACCCTAAAACAATCTTGTGGTTCTTTTCAAGTTGTACTAGGTTCTCATATAGTTCAGTGTGATATAGTTCAGATGCAGAAGTGCTTGAGGATTTTGAGTCGAGATAAAAGACAATTTTTGAATCTTTGATGTATGCAAGTATTCTGCAATATCAGCCGAACCCATCTGTTTCTAATTCCTATCAACATTCCTACAAGCCTTGCAATAAATAAATTAAATTGAGATGTCTTGATTATAGTTCTTTAAGAACTTCGCCTTACTCTTACCGTGTTCTTTACAAAACATCTCAGGGAAAAGGCAGTGGATTTTGGAATAAATGTTTTTGTGTTTGATCTTTTGAAATCTTGAGGATTTGCAAGGTTTACTGTTTTACAGCCTTCTTTTGTGTTGATGATTTCATACTTTCATATTTTCATACCGGTTTTAAGAAGGAGAGCTTGCTTGTTTTAGTTTGCCAAGGAACATGAGTTGGTCATTTTCTAACTACGTATTGAATTACATTTAATAATGGATTTGGTAAATGCTCAGTGCTGTTAATGAAGGAAGTAGAAATACTTTTTTAAAAAATTGGTGGCTGAGTGCTTAACAGAGAAGCCTTTGTTCAACACATCATGACCCCGTTGTGAATGCTGAAGAGGCACAATCCAACCACACCATAGTCCTAGCCACGTAGACCTAGCCTAACCTCAGAATTGATTGCTTGACTATTTGAAAAGAATTGTTGGTCCAGTGCTGCATTATTTTTGAGAATTTAACAAATTATAATACAGTTTCTTCATTTTGTCTGTTCTATAGCTTGATTGCACATTGATCCAATCCTTCTAACAACTAATCTTCCAAAATATAAACAGATTCTCCTGATAACACATTCATCTTCAGTAGTGCCTCACTTGACAAGATCCTGCTAAGGTAGTAGAATTTGGTTACTTCCATTTATGTATCAAAATCTCTTGCTTCAGGCTGACCAAAAGTCAAGTTCCCTTAACTCTACTTGGTCTTAAAAAGAGGGGTACATAATCCTATATTACCTCCAAGTAGCAGCCATGAGCATTTAACGTAATTGTGGCTTAGAGGTAGGGTAGAAGTCATCTGGTGAAAACAGTTTTTCTAAGACAGGCACTTCCTAAGAACCAAAGGGACTTATTTTAATGTGAGCTGTCTGGTTCTTAGTGAAAATCTTAATGTTATTTGTGTGTCCCCTTAGTGTACCTTTCTGCCTCTATCTTCATTATCTCTGTTCTTGACGAAATCTTAATTCTGTCCAGTTTAACCTCATCTTCCCCTGTATCACCTACCACTTCTGCCCGTACACTGATTCCTTCCACTATGCACAACAACCTTACTCTTATTCTTAAAAGTATTTGATCCACTTACAGTGGTGGAAATCTAGTTTCTTTAGTGAAGGCTAATCTTTCCTCTTCTTACCCCACCTCAACAGTAATGCACCAGAATGGGATTATTTGTTCATCATAATTCAGGAATCATTCATCTTTGCAAATCTAATTAAGTAACTTTCTTATCTCCATTTTAGTCACCTCCAAGATTTGTAATATTATCCCTTTCTGTGGTGTGTGTGTGTGTAAATTGAGTTTAGCTGTGACATAAAATCTCAAACAACTGGTTTTAAAAAGGTGAAAGTTTATTGCTCTTGCACATAAAAAGTAGTTGTATAGCTCTAGTCTAAGAATTCCTCAGAGACCCAGGTTTCTTAGTTTTCTGTCACTCCTAAGATAGCAGCATTCCTTTTCCAGGCAGTAGGATAGCTAAAGGAATGATGGAGGGTGTGGGGGAGTAAAAGACAGCATTTCTTAAAAAAATTTCCTGGAAACTGTCAGAGGACTTATTTGCTTCCATCTCATCAACTGGATCTTTTGGTGAGACCTAACTGGTAGGAACGCTGGGAAATATAGTCTTTATTCTAGATAGTCAGCATGCCCAAGTAAAAATGGTGTAACTGTAAGAAGGGAAGAGTGGATGTTGGGGAATATTAGTTAGCAGTGTTCTCCAATATCCTTTTTTTTTGGTGTTTCTGGGTCACAATGGCTGCTTGGTATAGTGAATATTATTAGCTCTATGTCCTTAGACAAATCAGTAACCTCCAATCTTCAATTTCCATATCTCTTTAATGAATTTTGTAAATGCAAATACTTTATAACTGTTAAACAAATATAAGATACTCTTTACTAGATATATACCATAGTTATTGCTGATTCTTCTAATATGGCTTCATAATTTCTTGTCTTTATCAACGAACGGTTTTGATTTCCATTTTCTTCAACTGCATGGAGGCACAGGCACACCTTGGAAATGCCATCTTCAAAATTTTGACCTCTGAAATTCTTCTTTCTGTCCATTAACTTTTTAGCCCTACAGTTCTTTCATTCCCATGCTTTTATCGAACATGCCTCACATCATGATTTCTCATGGATTTATAGTTTGTCACTTCTTTCTTGTTCATCTTGCCTCCCTATTCTATCAAGCTCCCAAGGTCAAGCAGTTCAGTGATGTTCTTGCTAGCACCCCCTTGTCCTCATTTACCATATGCAATTTTTAGAAGCTCAGTGTGTTGCGAAAAGATATCGCATAAGTAATTGACAACACAGCAGCTTCTTTTCTTTCTCAGTGGTACATAAAGTAGAGTTACTCTCATGCTTCATGGCCTCTTAAGTTTGGTGAAATATGGTAGCAGTATAAAAATCATGATCTTGATGTGAGAATTAACAGATTTCTTTGTAAATGCAGAGCACAGCACAGGCACAAAGTAATGCTCAATAAATGTTAGCTGTTGTTATTGGCTGTAGGTGACCCATAACTTAACAGCCTCATGAATTCCTAGAAAATAAGGTGGAATGTCATTCAGTTAAATCCTTATTTCTGTAGTTGCAGTGTTTATATTTCATTACGTGTTAATGCTAAAGTTGGTTATGAAAAGAAATAGGAATGAAATACATAATTTTATACACATTTGTTTAAAAAAAAAAAAAGGTAAGGCTGATCATATTGTAAAAGCTTTATTATAATTTCCTTTCATGGACTTTTTCAGCTGGGCTGGCCTGCCTGAGGCCTATGAAAATGTGAATCCAATGAGTCTTTATCTTCCCAACAAATACCACCTTTCTAGTAATATTAGATGTTCATCTTTGCTAAGTACTTTTAAACTTCAATTAAAATGAAGACATATGTCTTGAAAATTTGAATATTCATGAATACTTATGAAGGCCTCAGAAGTTCTGGAGTAGGAAAAGCTGAGTAGTTTTCACAGTGACTTCTTCATGAATCCCTTCACTCTTTCATTTCTACCAACCTTGACAGGGGCCAGTGCTTTCCACACCTGGAGTGAGGCACAGGTTTTTCTCACGGATTCAGCAGTTGTCATGGGTAGCCTAAATTTTCCTTGTTTATTCTTCTTAATGGTTCTGAATGCAAATTTTCCTTGTTTTGGGTTTTCTTCTTTCATTTTATTAGTTTAGCTTTTTCATTGAGCCAAAATATATTGAGTTTCTAGATATTGTCAGGTACTGATCTAGAAGCTCTTATAGAGTCTCTATAGTATTCTTGTGGTGGAATAGATAATAAACAGACATATAGTATCAAAGGAGAGGTGTAAAATGGTATATAAAGCTTATTTGTGTAAATGTTGATTTATGTGTCTTGTCATGTTTAACAAATTGTAAGCAATATGATATTTGGATTTATGTCTAATTTTGTAATTCCATGAAAGATTGTAGAGGCTCAATAATTTGTGAAAGAATAAAGTTTGGTTCCAGAGATGATGTGGGAGAAAGAGATAGCTAGAAGATACAAACTCTAACAAATTAATATTTACTATTTGTCATGGAGATTCTGAATTATATTTCAGAAATTTTAAATATAAATATTAGTGATAATACTGAATATTTATCAGTGGGTAATTTTTAATGAGAAACGTCAAACTTTTTTTGTCATTCCCTTTTAGAATACTTTAGAATGTAACCGTTCATATATAGTTGGAAATTTTGAATTAAAAGATAAATTAATTAATTTGATAAAACTCCAGGAGGGTATCTTCTATAGATATTTCCAGAATAAAGACAACCTAATATTCAAATAGAAAATTGATGGATATCTTTTATCATTTGAATGTTATATTCAGTTTGTATTTGTGGAAATGGAAATTCAGGCTATAAATCAGTTTCTCAGACTGGGCAGTGATAGTTTGCCAATAAGGAAAAGCAGTCTCTGTTAGGAAGCATCTTAATAACTTAACGTTTGTGTATATTTTCTTGCAGTATTATCAGAAAATCCAACCAGCTTCACCATTACTGTGACATCTGAGGCTGGAGAAAATGATGAAAGTAAGTCTAAGCAAAACTATTTTGGGTTTTTGTAATTCTCCCTCAGGAGTTTTACTCACTATGCAGCCATTCTGTGCCGAGCATGGCAGGTGTAGAGGTGCTAAGGTGCTGTTAAGAATCTAGTAGTGTTTTGTGTTTCTTGTCTGTACTGCATAAACATGACTTCCATAGAAATAGGGTCTATGAGATACATTCTGACACAATAAGCTTAATATTTAAAAGCAAAACAGAACCATTAACAATTCAGCAGATGGAGAAAAGGTAAAAGATTTTTGACCAAAACACAACTTTGCATGCACACATATTTCAGTGGTTGTGTGGTATTCCATTGATCAATTGTTATTTTTCCATTACTGTTTTTAGTCTTTGGACTTTCAGATTGTTTACTGGATTTCTGCTGTTATAAATTAGGCTGGATAAACACCTGTCTGTATGTTTTACTCTTTCTCTGTTCAGGATGGATTTTTTACTGTTATTTAAATATATTATGTATAAAACCAGGTGAAACCACTATTGTACAACCGTAAAACTAAGACAAATATACAAATTGAAATAAAGCATATATAAAACT
This sequence comes from Eidolon dupreanum, assembly GCA_028627145.1. Taxonomy (NCBI): domain Eukaryota; kingdom Metazoa; phylum Chordata; class Mammalia; order Chiroptera; family Pteropodidae; genus Eidolon; species Eidolon dupreanum. The sequence continues at coordinate 141,772,129 of CM053502.1, forward strand.
AATAAGTTAATTTAAACTTGGCCGATGTTGAGCAGGGCCGGGGGGTGTCTAAAGTGCATTTCTACCTTTAGTCCAGTTCAGTTAATATTGTAATTCAATAAAAACATTATGTAAGTTGATGTTAACCTCAAGGATTTTTTTTACCCATTAAGCTAATCAACTAAAATTCTCCCATGTGATACTGATTTTAGTGGTATCACTTGATAACTCTAAATCTGTTTTGTACAGCTGAAAATGAGGCATCATAGAGATAATACTGAAATCTGAATTAAAAGGATGTTGGATACAGTTATTTACATATAGTACATTTATATGTAGATGTTTATATGTGTTTGTATATAAAATCTCAAATACAACATGAGCAATTTTTTATATTTTGTTTAAAATGTAAAGATATGCATAGAAAGATATTATAAAATATCCTTTTAAAAATACTTTAAAGATAATTTAAATATACCAAAATGGTAACGGTGAACTCTTCTGATGATGGGATTATTATTGATTTTATTTTTACTTTAGTGTATTCCTAACTTTTTATAATGAATGTTTGTTACATTATATATTAGAATCAATAAATTTTTTCAAAAACTTTTTTAGCAATAAAATTAGAAACATATTAATAAAAAAAGAAAGAAAAATACTAGAAGACACAGTGTATTTCTTATTGACCTAACACTCAATTTTTCTTAGATCCATTAACTCATAAAATACTTTGCTGACATCATATACAAAAATTGAAAGAAAATGTCAAACTAGCACATTTTAAGGTGTTTTTTTTCTTCCTGTAGAGAGAAATCTAAATTTGATTTAATTTTATCAAAATCAGGTTTTAATAATTAAAACCTGAGTCACTAGGAAGGCGAAATCTAGACACAGGATCGTGGTGGCTAATGGCTAATAAGTTTTAAACAGAAAATGATTATTATTACATCAGCTTAGTTGCAGATTGCTTGGTAGAATTGAGAATTTACTAGGTTGGGCTACAGAGAGATAGCTTGTAATGATGTGCTTATAAGAATCACACTCTTATACAAGTGTAAGATCCGTGAATTGGCACAGGCCAAAAGAGTGGGTGAGAATGTATAAATGAGTCAGGATAAAAGTTTCTCAGACAGCCTCTTAGACTGTTCAGTTCAAAACCACGTCATTTAGCAACCCCTCAGCAACCTGCTGGCATTCTGCAGATAGAAATATAGACTCCAGGACCATAGCCAGATCTTCTGCAGTGGGAACTGGCTCTAGTAGAGGCCTGAAAATAAGCCCAATAGTACTTTTTCTGTGTTATATTCAGTGCCTTTTGTCCATCTTAAGGAGTGTTTTAATAAGAGTGACTTTGTCCATCCTTTTCTCAGACATGAATGCAGTGTGATAGAGTACTAATAAGTGGTAATGTATTCATGTGTTAGAGTGTTTTTTGGTATTCCCGTGATTTATTTTCACTTATATTTGTGGTATGTGTTGTTTGTATTTGTGATTATCTGTCTGGTCTCACTTTGTTTTTCTTTGCAGGAAAATATGTTCTGCTTTTCTTAACACATTTTAAATTAATCACCAATTTAACCAAGATACTGACTTCTCTATTTTAAGGTATTCATATCCAATTCTTATCTTTTGTTTTTAGCCGTCCAGACTACCCTCAAGTTTACATACAGTGAAAAATACCCAGATGAAGCCCCGCTTTATGAAATATTCTCCCAGGAAAATCTAGAAGATAATGATGTCTCAGGCATTTTAAAATTATTGGCATTACAAGTAAGGAAATAACAAGTTTTGCTAGAGCATTATTCTATTAGCCTTAAGTATTATATATTAACTTCGAGAGTCAGAAAATGCTATTAAATATTTATAATTAGGACACTGAACAAGCAGAATTCATTTATATATATATGTATATGTGTGTATATATGCATGTATGTGTATGTGTGTACGTATGTGTGTATGCATGTGTGTGTGTGTGTGTGTGTGTGTGTATGAATGAATGAATGAATGATCTGTTGCGGAAAAGATCTAAAATCAGACCAATGAGAAACCAAGCAGCATTCAGAGAGTTGGAGAACTCTTTATTACGCTGGTGGACCCAGAGGAGCTAGTGCTCTCAAGATCTGGGGCCAGAGCTCAGTTGCAACATTCTTTGTATAGACCTTTTTTGGCACGGCCTGATCGGATCCTTTGAACTTGGGCCGCTACAAAGCGGGGGTAGTTGCTGTAGTTGCAGGTAGTAACATTGCATTATAAGGGTGGGAATTGCTGTGGGCTACTGGCAGTTACAAAGTGCTACAAAGTGCACGAATTGCTAGGGGTTACAAACAGTTAAATTTGTTGCTTACTCAGAACAAGCAAAGAGAAGGTGAGTCTAGTCAATTTTGAGTATTGCACATGCAGCAAGCATATTTACAGAAGCAGAGCAGAGAGCTGATTAGCTTTTTAAATGAAAATTCCTCTTCATACCCATTATAAACTCAGCTTCAATTTTGTTCTCAAAATATTCAATCCCATGTGCAGTTAAAAATTCCAACTTTTAAAAAAGTTAAAAATTCCAATTCCTCTGACCTATTGTAGGCTAGTTGCCTACAATCTGGAAAGAGGGCTGGTGATTGATTTATTTTTCCCCTTCTCCCGAAGCTTACAAATAGCAACAATCGTTTATGACTCCTCCAAGAAAGGAGGTTATGTGGAAATAAAAATTAGTATTGGAAAGTTCTTATTTGGCTAGTTCTATTGTGGAATGGGCTACCCACACTCTGGGCTTGACAGGTATTTAAACTGTCTGTCGCTTGGGTAGAAGTTTTTCATGGAGAGTAGGTAGGGGAAGTAAAATTTTTACTCTATCATAAAGTCAGAAGTCCTGGTGTTGTTTGTTCTAAGAAGAATTGACAGGAAGCATGTTTCCACCTTAAATGTGACGTATATTTCAAGGACTATTGGTCTTTTGAATGCTGATATTTTTTAAATATCTGGAGCTATTAGAGAATGAAGAATGAAAGATAGAGCAAACATGAATTTATGCTAATCCTGGGCATCCTTCCATTTTGGTAAACATGTGAATCATTTTTGAAAACTGCATAGAATTTCACTCTATATATGTATAATTACACATCCTTTTTGAAACAACTTAAAATTATTTCTAGGTTTTGCCGGACTTCATTTGTGATTTTCTTGAACATTTTTATATATCACTATTTGCAAATCCTTAGAGCAGAATCTCCATTGAATCCCTAGTACCTGGTACATAGTAGACACTCAAATATGTATTTTTTAATTTAAAGAATGAATTACTGATGAGCATACTAGTCCCGTGTTACCTAGAACTAGTGTTGCTGGATTATTAAAGGTTATTCATACTTAATTTCCTACACACCTTCAAAACAGTTGTGCCACTAAAGCCACTGGGAGTATCAGCCCACATTTAGAAAGAAAAAAATGATGACAAGATGAAAATAGTATATTCATAATTTAAAGTGCTTTAGTTGGTGATGTGGAAATAGTTTCATATGACTTCTAGTTGTCTATTTTCCATATCAGTGATTCTTTTTGTTTGTTTTTGCTTTCCTATTGGAATACTTAACTTTTTAAAAAGAGATTCTACTGGGATTTGTTTTTGAAATGTATCAAGCATTAAGATAACTGACCAAGAGAAACACAATACCCCTTCTCATAGATTTTATACTGTGATGAGGAATATGGGCTAGCAAACTAGATATCATTATCTTGTGTGGAAAAATGCAATGGTGGGTGTAGTATAGAATTACATGAGTGGACATAGATTTGAGGCACTGGAGAAGCTTCCAAGAGGAAGCTGAGACTTGAAGAAAGAGTTTGCCAAGCAATAAGTGAGTAGAAAGTTTCAGAGTAGAGCAACAAGCTTGTTAAGGGGCATGGAAATGCTAGAGAAGAGAAATCATTATTTCTTTCCAGAACACTAAATTACTTGAGCTTCAAATTTGAGGTTAGTGGTTATATGTGATGGAATTGAAGAGGTTAATTTCCAAAGGGTCTTCTAACCTGTTTAAACAGTATGGTTTCACTCCTGATTAGTTTGGTAATCTATTGAGGGGTTTTTAAGCAAGAGACTGACTAAATCAGTTTTGTGTATGCATTGACTGATTAAAGAAGTTGATGTCAGGGGTGACAAGACCAGAGGTTTTAAGAAGACCAGTTAGGAATTTCTTGTCATATTCCAAGCTGAAGATGATGATGTCCTGATGATAGTGTTGATACAGTACAGTAGGTAAATTTAAATATCTAAGAATAGAAAAGAGTCAATGATAGAGCTTAGGATGGAATGGGAATGTTCCAGTTGGGTGGATGGTGGTATGATTCTGAGATGGAGAAGTTAGAAATAGGTTTTGTGGAAAAAATGGATGGTTTTTGTGTTGTGATGCTTGTGGGACATTAAGTCACTGTGCAGTAGGCAGTTTTTATATGGGTTTGACACTTGGGAGGGAGGTTTGCTTAGAGTCAGATTTAGGATGGTTAGCATGGAAACACCACAGAGAAGCTCCATTGAAGAGGATTATAGGAGCTGGCTTGAAATCTAATATTCATGGAGGGCCAGGAGATAAAATGTCAATCAGATGCTGCTGAGACCAGCCCTGTCGAAGGAAGACTTGGAAATCTCTTCTGCTTCTAGGACAGAGATTCTAGCTTGTATATTTTGGATTTTTTTTTTTTTTTTTTTTTTTTTTGTCTGCTTCCTTGGAACTCTTATCTTATTTCTATGGATAAATAAGATAATCTTGTTTTATTTTATTCTGCCTTCAAATGACCAATTTCCAAGTAGCTTTTGAATTATATCCCTTTCATGAGTCAGAGGTGGTTTTATATATTTTTTTAAACTATGAAAAATCAAAAGAAAAAAACATAGATAAAGGTAAATCACAAAAGTAACTACATTCTTTATTATTATACTATGTTAAAAAATTCCTTTAACCTCAAAGTTCAGTTCATTGTCATAGCTCTTAAAATACCCAAAAGGAACTAAAATAATGAAAACATGCTGGAGAACTGATCTTGCTAACTACTGTAGGAAAGGTTTTCTGCTTTTTACCTACATTTATAATTATTAAACAGAAGTTACTAAAATATATGTTTTAGTTTGGATATAGCAAATTACATGACTTTTCAGACTTAAGATGTTGTTATTTATATATATGCTCAATTCTTAAATGATCATTTATCCAAATGTCTGAACTTACAGTGTAGCTGAATTAGTAATCATATTGTAAATGTATGGAGTTTAGTGATTATGCCGAAACACTTTTTTCTTGGTTAGTTGTTTAATTTTTCTGAGAAGTGTGCTTTTCACTACAACCTCTTTTTTTTTTCTTTTTTTTTTTTGTGCTTACATAGGCAGAAGAAAACCTTGGTATGGTGATGATCTTTACTTTAGTAACAGCTGTGCAAGAAAAATTAAATGAAATAGTAGATCAAATAAAAACTAGAAGAGAAGAAGAAAAGAAACAAAAAGAAAAAGAAGCAGAAGAAGCTGAAAAGGTATATTAAAAGCCATATTTTCTTTCGTTATTTTCCAAATTTAGGTTTTTTTGGTTATTTGGTTCTTTTATTTTATTTATTTATTTTTTTTGGAAATTTCAGTAACTTTTTTGGAAATCACAAAAATAAACCAAAGTAAATTTTAGTAAGCTTTACTAAGTAAAATTTTAGAAGTACCTCATTTAGTTTGTGGCATAACACAAGTAATGATTAATAATCAGTTAATATAAGTTAATAAAGTTCATCCAGGTAAGATCAAGAAATATAAATTACTTCACTTATGGTATAGAGTTTGGAATTATAAAGTCTCCACCAAGGTGATTTAAATATAGTTATGCATGGCTTAACAATGATATATGTTTTGAGAAATGCATCATTATGTTATTTCTTAATTGTGTGAACATCGTAGAGTGCACTTGCACAAACCTAGATGGTGTAACCTGCTATACAGCTAGTCTGTATGATATAGCCTTATTGCTTCTAGGTTGCAAACCTGTACACCTTGTTACTGTACCAAATACTGTAGGAGTTATAATTTATGTATATAATAGACAAGTATTTCTGTATCAAAACATAGGAAACGTACAATAAAATTATGGTATGAAAGAGAAAAAATTGTAAACATATATAGAGCACCTAACGTGAATAGAACATGCAGAACTGGAAGTTGCTCTATGTGAGTCAGTGAGTGAATGGCAAGTGAAGATGAAGGCCTAGGACATTATTGAACACTACTGCAGACTTTATAAACACTACATTTAGGTTACACTAAATTTGTAAAACAACACAAGATTAAATCAAGCATAAGAGAAATGATGCAGTAAACATAAGATGTATGAGGCTGCTGTCAACTATTTTATAGCACACATTTTGTAAGTAGAATGAATATGCTCTAAAATAATGATTAAAAGGATAATATGATAAATACATAAATCAGTAACAGTTGTTTACTATCATGATCAGGTATGTACTGTACATAATTGTATATGCTAGCAGCATGATAGGTTTGTTTTCATCAGCATCACCACAAACACATGAGTAATGAATGCATTGCCCTGCGATATTAGGACAACTCTGATGTCACTAGGCAAGAGGAATTTTTTTTGCTCCATTATAATCTTATGGAACCAATGTCCTGTAGGTCAGACATCTCCAACTTCCGGGCCACAGACTTATATTGGTCCCTGGCCTGTTAGGAACCAAGCCGCACAGCAGGAGGTGAGAGGCGGGTGAGAGAGCAAACAGGTGTAGTGCCAAAAAGATTGGGGACGGCTTCTGTACTCAGTCCATCTGTGATCTAAATGTTGTTATGCAACACACGACTGTATTTCCTCAAGTAAAGAAATCATCCAATTCTGAACTGAAGTGAAAAGCTGTGTGCTAGGGTTGTAAATTGATGTGCATTCAAAACATTAATGGCAGAAACAACTTTCTTTTTAGTAGTGAATATCAATGGAGATACATTGCATGTTGTCTTTGATTTCTGTAATAAAAATTAAAAATGGACTTTTCCAGAGTAGATGGCCAAAACCAATGAGAGTAGCCAGTATAGGCAGAAATCAGATTACATATTTTCAAAACTTGAAAAATTTTTTTCTGTGCTTTTCCTGTAAGTGGCCAGAGTCATTTGTCTAGATTATTATGTCTTATTTTTTTAAACTGTTGTCTCATTTATCTGGTGACCTGTCTTTTTTATTTTCTAAGCAATTATTTCATGGTACTCCTGTTACAATTGAGAATTTCTTAAGTTGGAAGGCCAAGTTTGATGCAGAACTCTTGGAAATTAAAAAGAAACGAATGAAAGAAGAAGAGCAAGCAGGGAAGAATAAATTAAGTGGTATGACTCCTCCCTATTTCCGTTTCCCCAAACCCCTCTGCACTGCATTACTTATTATATAGCAAGAGAATCATTTGGACAGATTTCTATAAGAAAATAATATACTTAGCTATCTAGGACAAAAAGAGGAAGCATTCTCTCTACATGATGTATCTTCACGCATAATTATAATTCATATTTATGGATTATCTTTGATCTAAATATTGCAGTGGATAGATCTTGAGATCCAGCTACCATGACTTTCAGGATCATAAACCTTAGAAGTAGAGTCATACCCATTTGTTTTTCTAGGACTCAAAGGCAGACTAGGTTATCACTTTTTCCATTGTAATACAAACTCTTAGCTGGGTTTATAAACTTACTGAAATTTATAGAAAAACAGGTTTTCAGACTTGTTTTCTTAAGTTATTATACTTTTTAAAGGGTTATAGAGAAGAGGGAGGAGACTATGCTATTCAAATTAAACATATTTCTTTCTTTTAGGGAAACAACTATTTGAAACAGATCATAATCTTGACACTTCTGATATCCAGTTCTTGGAGGATGGTAAGATAATATTAGAATTCTACATGTACGTATTGTACTGTTTTTCATATTAAACCATGAAAATCAGAAAGATAACTTAATCTTTCCTCCCAAGGGTGTAAAGAAATACATTTCGAAGAATAAATTCTAACGTTTGATCAATTTACAGATTAAACTATAGTAATGTATTCTTTAAAGTTTTCTGATAACTTAAAGTCAAAGATAGCAATAGGTAAACAATTATGGTCACATTAGCCTTTCACAACGAGTAAACCAGGCCACTGTGACTTAGGTAACCTGTCTTCCTCAAATTTCTAGCATCATCAATCTATGGAAACTGTATTCTGTGGTCTATCATGGAGCTCTGTAAAAACCTCAAATCTGGAACTCCCCTTGCTTCGTAACCAAAAATCTTATACTTCATACCACTCCTATCTTTGGAGCATCTAGTCCTTTATGCTTTCCTTCTTCTCCTCTTTATCCTAACTCTTACCCCATTTCAGTCTTTATCCATTATCCATCCATTGATAAATACTTCTGTACCCCTGCTATAAGCCAAGCACTGTCCTGGCTGCTGAGGATATACAGCAGAGAACAACATAGAAAAATTTCCTGTTCTCATGGAACTTATGGCCTGTGTCTGTTACTTAAACTGTGCTCCATACTGTCACACCTCCAGTAGTGCCCTAGATAGAGTTCTGCACTTCATTAGTCTTCTGTCATGTCCATATTGCCAATTGGAGATCCTCTAGCATCTGCCCTTTCAACCTTGTTCTTGAACTATCTTTTATCTTTTGCAGCTGGAAACAATGTGGAGGTAGATGAGTCTTTGTTCCAGGAAATGGATGACTTGGAACTGGAGGATGATGAGGATGATCCAGACTACAATCCGGTTGATCCAGAGAGTGACTTGACCGACTAATGGATTATCCCTGTCTGCAGAGAGGCTTGACTGCCACAGCATCTGTGGTTATGCTGAGAGGGTGTTGATTTTCCTTTCTTTTTTTCTAAGAAAAAAATTTTCAGGAGAATATTCTTCTGATAGCTTTCATCATTGAACTTAATAAACTGACCTTAAAATTTCAAATGTAAAATGTTCAATTCCTCTTATGGGAAGAAGGTCACATATTTAAATCATCTGGTATTGAAAAGAGATCTGCCTGTCACTCCAGACTTGAAGATAGGCTGCTACGGTGCGCAGGTGTGGTTTTATATATGAGGAATTGGAATAACTCAGAATTTCTATACTGGAGACAACGGTAGCTTTCAGATTCTAAGTATTATTATTCATATAAAATATTAGACTAAGGTGATTTGAACATTAAACCTGTATTCTAGCCTTCAGGCATGATTAGTTTAAATCTTAACAAAATCAGAATCCCATATTATAGTCAGGAATAAAATGGACTTTAGTCCTATTGTAGTATTCTAATCAGAACCATCTGTGGAGTCGTTAAAAGGTATGTACTTCTAGGCCTTTCTCAGTGTAGGTTAAATACTGAGCCTCAATCTGAATTTTCATGCCAGTGACTCAGGTGATTATGATGCACACTCCTGATTAAGAACCACTGTCCTATAGTTATGAGGTTTGTATCTCTTGATGTTCCCCTACGTTTCTAATTAACCAGTCCAAAGGGATCTGAATTCTTGGGTTGTACACTGTAAGAGAACCACACGTCCACGTTCATGCACACATGAAACCTTCTTCATAATAATTAGGAATGGTTGACTTGGGGATTCCAGGTAGGAAAGTCAGAATTTGTGTAAGTTACCTAGTCATTGCAGTTTTGGAGGATTGAATCTTAACCACAATGAGAAATGACTTGTGCTATTGCCAGTAGCTGTCTCCATTCAAAAGTACATATACCACATACCCACAAACAGCAATATCAATCTCACGTTTATTTTTGGAGTCAGACCTTGTGATTAAAATCAAATAAGTCTACAGCCATGCTACCCTGAACAAGCCCAATTCTGTCTGATCTCAGAAGCTAAGCAGGCTTGGGCCTAGTTACTAGTTGGATGGGAGACCACCTAGGAAGACCAGATGCTGCAGGCATAAAAAATAAATAAGGGATTGTAAGCTGACAAGTTCTTTGCAATCTGTGAGGTCAACCAAGGGTTGCCTTGCCATATAAATAAATAATAAAACCAAATAAGACAAAACTATTATTGAAGAATTTAATACTTTTCACCAGCCTTGATACTAGACCAATAAAAAGGAATGGCAGTCATGTTAGCATTTTTATGCAGAGAAAAGTCCAAAAGTTTATGTTAAGTGATATTTTGCATTTCCTAAGGAGAGATTCTTTTTGAAGCTGATCAGCAGATGTATAAGAATCCAAAAGGGCAGTTCAGTTAAGGTTAAGAAAAGCAATGAAGTCAATGAACACTTCACTTTGAAGTGTCAAAAATGATTCCATCTACCCCTCACCTGTGATTTTTTAAAGTCTTAAATTTTATACATTTTCTGCAGGTATTGAAGTAGATTTCCACCTTTGTCAATTCAGAATGTCATTTTCAGAATTAGGCAGAACCTAATGATATGGAAATGAAGACAAGCTGGTTCTCACTCCCAAGTATTTTCATCTAGAGTAAATATTAACTTTACTGTTGGCTTTGTATTCCATGAATTAACCAAAAACTTTCTCAAACTGTAGCACACATCTTCCCAGGATGTGTAACCATGACTTGTGGAATCTGAAGCAATAATTGGCCTATCTTGGGTTATCAATTTTGCTCTTGGATTCAGGAAAATTTTTTTCTACATCTGCTAAATTGTGTAAATATTACGTTAAAAACAAACAGAAGTGTGAGTAGTCATTGCTGTACCTCTGTGACAATGTCTGGCACAGAATAGGCACCTAATATTGAATGAATGAATTATGAAGTAGAATGAAAATTCTCGTTCATTTTAGAGATGAAAGTTCAAAGAAATGTTTGTCATCTGCAGTTTTGAATAATACTTCCAAATGCTGCGTAACTTCACATTCTTCTGCTAGCAGGGATGCTTTAAAGTGGAGAAATACTGATGAAAGCAACATGTCTAAAAGGTTACATCAACATTTCCTAGTTGGGGTAAAACTAAAAGAAGTGATCAGTAACATCTCATCAATGAAAAAGATGAGGTCTTTGATTGTACTGTCACAAACTCCAAAGATAATATGTGCCAAGAAGCAAAGAGATGCATTCGTGGATCCAGAAGAAGGTGATTGTGGGTTTTCAATATTCATGTACTACCCCATATGAGGTGTTATTAAGGTATAAACAAAAAGTAGGTGAACTGCAAGTAGCTCACAGTGTCTTTCAGGCAGCAAAAGTAGTTCTTATGTGAATATTTTTCGAAATGAGTCACATTTCAAGAACTGCAGGAAGTAATTTTAGACTATTATAGAGTTCTAAAGTGATAGAAAAGTTTTTCAGAAATGACACATGAAATGCAAATTCATATTAAAATGTAAATATGAATTACTGCTTGTTTGCTGCTTTAGGACCCATGTCTGGGTGACAGGACAAAATGCTATCAAAGAGGTATATTTTGAAGTTTACAGGCTTCTGTTTCATGTCACCTTTTGTGGGGCAAACTTCAGAGGACTTGGAAAGAAAGTGGGTAAGCTGGGTTGGGAATGCATTAAATCCCTTCCATTAATAAAAGATGGGGAAATGCTGGAGAAAGTTCAAGAATATTGTAAAGTGTTATCAAATCAAAATAACTGCTATGCAGGGCCATATTGGCACCTGAGGCAAAAGGAAAATATTTAAAATTTGGATATTTCATTTATCATGGATTTTACATGAATTGTTTTTAAATATTGCGTTAAAATATTATTTATCTTCGATACTGTGTTTTTGGTGCCTCCTTACATTTTGTACCCAAGGTAAGTGCCTCACTCACCTCAGTCTAGTTTCTAGTAGTACAAAAGGCTTTCAGGGCCTCCATCCCCAAGATCCTTAGGTAGAAGGGCCTGGGGTGGGACCACGTGGAGCTATCTGGTAGGAGGGTCTTTGCATTAATGAAGGTGCTCAGTGGACAAATGAAACCAAGCTATATTATTGCCAGCCCCAAGCAGATAGTTAAGCTCAAGCAATTATGGACTTGGAAATGATTGGAATGTGGGCTACTGCTGCATACCCAAGATGTTAAAAATGTAGGTTATTGGCTTTGACCATACCAGTCTAAACATCTAAATGTGATATAATCATTACATTAAATTATACCCCAAATTTGGTAGTATCTTTAATAGATTGATTCTTGTCGAACTCAGACTGTTTTGAAACTATGAATCAGAACATTTTCCACCTATAAAGTATTTTTTTTAACTATATTAATTTGGTTATGTCTTTTTTAAAGTATCAGACACATCCATCTCTATAAAAGAACATTAAGGAATTAGGATCTGTTACTAAAGATGTAAAAGATAATGATGCTAAGGCTCTTGAAAATGATATTGAAAGAGAGTGTTAGGCACATTCTCACAGGTAGGCATGTAATGTCTTGTCCCTTTCCTTGCTAGTATCAGCTAATCGTATAGGATCCTGTTTGAGACAGGAAATGTCTCGGTGCACATGTATATTTACGGAGGGAGATGGGGTTTCTCTCTGACATTGTTCTTGACGATCTAGCAAATGCTGAGCCTGCCCCAGAACTTGAGTGCAAGGGGGATAGTGAGGATTTAATATTTTGTACTTAATATTTTAGTTTCCACTGAAATTTAACACCTTGCTTAATATGAAAATATAGAAAGATGGTTCTGGGCCCAAAAGGGTGAGAATTAGAATAATAGGCTCTTCTAACTGTGGGAAATTGAAAAACATTCACTTAATCTCCGTTCCTCAATTTTCTCATCTGTAATATGAGGATTATAATAATTCCTTAATATGAAAAATTTACTTAAAAAGGAAAATTAATAAACATGTTTAAAATCAGTCAGCTACCAACAAAGTTCTTCACAGAGCTTTGTCTACAAATCTCTTGCACCTTCCTCACTCTACCTTATTCCACCCACCCTACATAATCAAATTATAGTGGAGTATACTGCTATGAACTAATGCTTGTGTCCCCCTGAAATTCATATGTTTGGATCCTAACCCCTAGGTCATGATACTGTGAGGCAGGGCTTTTGGAAGATGATGAATGAGATTAGTACCCTCATCAAACAGGTACTTGAAAGCTCACTTGCCCCTTCTGCATGTGAGCTTACAGGGAGAAGACAGCCAAGAAAGCAGGTCCTCACCAGACATGAACCTGTTGGTGTTGTCATCTTGAATTTCCCAGCCTTCGGAACTGTGAGTAATAAATGTTGATTGTTTATAAACCACCTAGTCCATAGTATTTTGCTGTAGCAGCCTGAATAGACTAAGACAGACTCCATCTTTCTTCCACTGTTATTTCATTAAAAAAATAAAAACATTCAGGAAAAATCAAAAGATTTTTTACAGTGCAGATAGCACCTCCTTCAGTTATAGTTACACAATTGTTACCCCACCCAGTATTTGCATCTGTAGCAGCAAAACTGTTTCACGTTAGAACAATTCTGAAGGGCATCTCAACTTTTTAGGTCCTTATTTGATCAGCTGTGGTTTTAGTTGTAACTGCATTGCAGTCCAACTTTTCCTTCTACCCAGTCAGGCTTCCTTCACTCCCACACAGGGATTGTTTCTGAGAGCATGTTCCATACCTACGTACAAATCTCAGTCTGTTTCTCGGGAGAACCCAACCTAAAATATCTCACAAAATTATTTAAATTAAAGCAGCATGGTGACCCAATGGCAGAACAGCAATGGTGAAGAACTGGCCGAGGGCAGAGTTTGGTGGGATGGGTCTTGACTAGTGCCCTTGGCTATCTATTGACTTTAAGTGGTGCTAGGGAAGTGGTTCTGAGTGGGGGTTAGAAATGCGTGGGAGTATTTTTGGTTGTCACAGTATATCGGGGCACATAGAAGCCAGAAATTGTAGGCATTTTATGATGTGAGGAAAGTCCCACAACATGAAAAATGTCCTGAATCCTGCATAAATTTCTAATGTTCCTGTGGACATTCATGGCTGTGAACAACCCATATAACTACTTTAGTAAACAAAGAGTATTGAGGGAAAAAAAAAAGAGGCTGGTGTATGATAAAGCCCGACTTTTTCTAGAATATAAAGAAATCCACCAAGCTGTCGTAACAGATGAAGTGCCAAGAGAATCTACTGGAAAGAAAAGACCTTGGGTAGGGATAAGGAGGATTCTGAGTAAGAGGAGCTTGAGACCTTAGGCAAAGCAAGATCCATGCTCACCAGCAGTAGTGACCAGTTTCATGCAACAGACATCTGTCTGGATGCCCAGGTAGATTAAGAGACATCTTAGTGGAGGTTTGCAAAGCTCAAGAAGAGAGAACACAGGCCAGGCTAGAAGAACCCCCCTCTACCAATATGTGGACACTGAGCTTCTTCCCTGTTGTATGCCCTTTTGAAAAGGGAGAATAAGAGGGAAGATCTGTTGAGGGATAGAAACAGCCCCGACAAGAAGTATAAATTGTCATGAAATTCACTCAAGTCACTGTTTAACATTGAAAGAGATCTGTCATCTTTAATCTGTAGGTTAAAAACAATTTTGTTTTGATAAGGGAAGGAGAATATGAGAATAAGATGATATGGTTATAGAAAATAGGAAATAATTTTTTTTTCATATACCACTGAGTCATTGAATATAAATAACCCTTTTACGGGGTTGTGGGAAAATTAAATGAAACAATATAATTAAAGCCTTGGCTTGAATTTCAATCAGTTTCTAGGGAACAAATCCTTTAGTGAATGGATAAGCATATAGAATACTCCATGAAAGATACCTGTGAACATGGAAATAATGTAGGTTCTGAAATTATACTTAAAGAATATTAAGTGATAGCTATGTCAAAAAGATAGCAGTGTTGTGTTGAAGCAGTGTTGTGAGATGAGTTTCTTTTCTTTTTATTCTATATTTTCTTTTTCCTTTATTGTTCCATATTTTCTATGATGAAAAAATAAGCAAAAATAAGCACATGCCTGAGCTTGTGTTATGTTACAAATGGGAGAAATTTATGTGAATTTCTTTCTGAATTACCATACGATACAAATATGTTATTACCATTTCATAAGAATTTTTTGTTCATATAGAGTGAGTTCCTTTTGCTAAGCACAGGGTATATTCCTTAGACTGCTTTTTCTAGAGAACATGTAAATGATATTTAATTTCAATACTTTTTTTCATCAGTAAATTGTCTTGAAAATGCTGTGTTAAGGAGTGCCATCTAGTGGTTAAAGAATCTATTGTATTTTCAGCAGCAGTACTGTTCTACAACTGAGCCTGGATCCAGGGACAAAGCAAGGAAAAAACAAAACAAAACAAAACAAAACAAAACAAAACAAAACAAAACAAAAACAGAGAAACTTGTTTCCCCTCCTGGCCACTTCTTCAAATTTTGTTTCCCCTTCACAAAATGTCTGCTTTTGTTTATTCTTTGTATCCTTTGCTAGTTGTGGGGTTTAGGATTTGTTTGTTGTTGTTTTTTGTTTTTTGGTACTTATCCAGACTTTATAGATGTTTCAAAGCTGGGCCAAAGGGAGTTTACACCGCCTACTGGAACCAGAACTTCAGTGACAGAGTTTGACTGGGGGATTTTGTGGAGCTTTGGGGGAACCACAACTGTCTTTAAGCTCCTTTAGATTGGATTGATTTCTGTCAAAATCCTGACCTCTCAGGTAGGATTCTCTCTTTTTCAGTATGAGGAATATTTTGGTACAAAAAAAGAAGCACCTGTAGTTGTTCCTTAGAACTTGTCTTAGTTCCCTGTCTAACCTTTCCTTCATCCCTGCTTTTTCCAGGTAACAATTTTACTGCAGTTAAACCTCATGTCAGTCTCTATGAAGACAAAATTTTTCAGTAGAAAAACCATGGGCCAGGAGAAAATGGAATGACATATTCAAAGTATTGAAAGATAAAAATTGCCATCCAAGAATACTCTCTCTGTCCATCAAAGTTATCCTTCAGGTCTGAAAGAGAAATAAAGGCTTTCTCAGACAAACAAAAGCTGAGAGAGTTCACCGTCAGTAGACCTGCCTTGCAAGAAAGGCTGAAAGGAGTTCTTCGTGCTGAAATGGAGAGATACTAATTGGTGACACATAAAAAATAAAAGTACACGGAACTCTGGTAAAGAAGATAAACATACATTCAAAATATTTATCACTGAATAAACAATCAGGTGTTTATTCGGCTGAATAAACATTCAGACTTAGGAAAGTGTAACTATTTTAGAATAGAGTACTAAACAATGATAGCATAAAGGCTAAAGGAAGTATTAAACTATAACTACTACATTTGACTAACAAATTCACAGTATAATGAGAGGTAATTTGTGACAACAAAAATATAAAAGAAGTAAAAAAAAGTAAAAGGGTAGAATCATTATAGGTGAATGAAGATAAGTTGCTATCAGCAGAAAAAGGACTATTTTATTTATGTAAGCCTCATGGTAACTACAAAGCAAAAAATCTAGAGCAGTGACATGGAACATTAAAAAGGGGGTGCGGGGAGCCTGAGCAAATTACCATGAGAAACCATTAATTTTCAAAGGTAGACAGAAACAGCAGGAAAAAGAAACAGTGGAAATACAAAATAACCAGAAGGTAAAAGGTTAGATGGTGGTAGTAAACTTTTACAATGCAATAATCACTCTAAATGTATTGGCTTGAACTCACCATTCAAAATTCATAGAGCGGATGAATGGGATTAAAAAAAAAAAAAAAACCCTGACCATATGCTGCCTACAGGAGACTGATTTTCATGCTAAAGACACACATAGGCTCAAAGTGAAGAGATAAATGATGATATTCCAAGCAAGCAGAAAAGGAAAGCAGGCATAGACTGCTTTTTTGATATCAGACTTCAAGCCAAAAATGGTAACAAGAGACAAAGAAGGCCATTATATAAAGAAAAAGGCCTCAATATATGAGGAAGATATAACAGCTGTAACTAGATACACTCCCATCACTTGAGTATTAAGATATGTTAAGCAAATACTAACAGATCTTGAGGAAGAAATAACTATATAATAATAGCAGGACACTTCTATAACTAACTATCAGACAGAAAATCAACAAGGAAACATTGAAATTGAACCATACTTGAGAAAAATAAACTTAACAGAACATTCTACTTAATAGCAGATGAACATTCTTCCAAGGGCACACAAAACATTCTCCAGGATAGAGCATATGATAGGACACAAAAAAATCTTAGTGTATTTAAAAAGAATGAAATCATACTAACTTCTGATCACAATGATGTGAAACTAGAAATCAACAACAAGAGGAAAGTGAGATCTATAAATATGTAGAAAATAACACATTTCTAAATATCCAATGGGACAAAAAAAACCAAAAGGTAAATATAAAAAATATTATCTCAATACAAATGAAAATGGAAATACAACATATCATATCTTATGTGATGTACAAAAAGCAGTTCTAGAGAAAATTTTATAACAAACATATATATTAAGAATTAGATCTCAAGTAAAAAAAATTACACAGCAAGGCACAAAGAAGTAGAAAAAAAAAAGAACCTAAGCTAAACATTACTTAAGAAAGAAAATAATAAAGATCATAGTGGAAATAAATGGAATAGAGACCAGAAAAATAGTAGAACAGAACAACAAAATCAAGAATTGGTCCTTCAAAACGATAAACAAAATTACAAAACTTTAGCTAGACTAAGAAAAAGAGAGAGGACTCAAACAGACAAAAAAGAAATGAAAGAGGAGACATTATGAATGCTACTACAGAAATGCATAAGATAATGAGAGACTACTAAGAACAATCATATGCCAACAAATTATATAACTAGGAGAAGTCAGCCCATCTAGAAACACAACCTATCCAGACTGAATCAGGAAGAAATAGAAAATCCGAACAGATGAACAATGAATAAAGAGATTGAATCAGTAATCAAAACCTACCAACACAGAAAAACCCAGCACCAGATGGTGTCACTAGTGAATTCTACCAAAAGTTTAAAAAAGAATTAACAACAATCCTCATCAAACTCGTCCAAAAAAATCAAGGAGGGAACTCTTCTAAACTCATTCTGCAATGCCAGCATTGCCCAGATTTGCAAACCAAATTTAAGAACACATTAAAAGGATTATATTCCATGACCAAATGGGATTTGTCCCTGGGATGCAATGATGGTTCAATTTACAGAAATAATTAAATGTAATATATCACATCCATAAAATTAAAGATAAAAATCACATGTTATCATCTTATACATACACATACATACATATATAATAGAATATCATTCAGCCACATAAAAGAAGAAAATCTTGCCATTTTCAACAACATGGATGAAACTGAAGGACATTATGCTAAGTGAAATAAGCCAGACAGAGAAAGACAAACACTGTATGGCATTAAATATATATGAAAAAAAATTTTTTAAGTCAGAATCATAGAAACAGAATAGAATGGTCATTGCCAGGGACTAGGGGGTGGGGAAAATGGCAAATATTGGTCAAAGGGTATAATCTTTCAATGATAAGATCAGAAAGCTCTGAGGATCTAGTATGCAGCATGGTGACTATCGTTGATAATATCGTACTGCATACTTGAAATTTGCTAAGGGAAGTGTAATGCATATGCAGGAAAAAAGAGCAGTTAATTAAAACTGTCTCTGAATGGACCCAGTAGCTATTAAAGGTATATCCTATTTCATGAGTCATTAGAAAATCCCAGCAGCAAATTTGATCTGGCAGAAGAAAAAATCTGTGAGCATGAAAATAGTTCAATAGAGATAACCCCACCTGAAAAACTGAAATATGAAAGAATAATAATAATAATAATAATAATAACTGAACAGATCCTCAAAAACCTGTGGAAAAAGGAGAAACAACCACCACCTCTAGGAGATCAGAATCTAGACAAGCTGTAATACCCACCTTTCAACAAAATGTATCATATGCCAAGAAGCAGCATCTGGGTCTGTTCAGAGGCAGTTTTTTTATTAACTGCTCTTTTTTTTCTGAATATGTGTCACACTTTCCTGTTTCTTTCTTTCTTTTTTTTTTTTTTGCTTTATTTTGTTTTGTGTTGTTTATTTTGCTAAGTTACTAAGTAAGAACTTATTCAGTAGAAGAGTCTGTTTTCCCAGCAGCACACAGTCTCCGATGTCTCCATTCAGATTTTTTTTTAAAATCTTGTTTTATATTTAAAATATTACTCTGCATAGACCAGCATAGCTCAGTGGTCAGTAATAATAGGTCAGAGCTTGTACACAATAAACTGGTATTTTTTTTACTTTTTCACTGTTTTAAGATTGTCATAAAATTTAAAAAGTTTGGGTTTACTTTTCTTAATTTATTCATTTTAGTTAGTGATTCACATTAGTCTTTCTAACATTGACATATTTTGTCTTCATGAAATGGATTATTTTAATTTTTTACATTTATAAATCACTGTGAGAAAAAGGCAGTCTGAATAAATTACAAGGTCAAATTTCTGTCATATTAAACTCTTATTTTCTTAGCAGTAAATATTTCTCCAATTAAAGATATTGAAGCCTTTTTTTGGATCAAATTTTTATTTAGTGAAAGGTAACAATAGGAAACATGAAACCATGAACTCCAAGCCATGAAGGGTAGTTCCAAGTAAGAAATACAAGCTTTGCCTGGTGCAGTGCCTATAAAATAGGGGCGAGGGAAAGTGTGTTAGAAATAGCTTGAGTTATGTTCCAAATTGGATAGTATGCTCAGTGTAAAATCAACAGAAGCAAGAAAGTTATTATTTATGTTAGTATTTGAGAAGAAATATTTGCTATTCAAGAATTGCTAAAGTAGAAGAGAAGGAGCAATTAAGGTCAACAACCCAAGTGAATATAGAAGGAATTTAAATAGACCTTAGAATATTTGTCCTTTATGGTCATTCTACTTAGAAGACAAACTGACTGAATAGAGTGTGGATCTGTGAAAAAGAGGACATAAAACAATACCTGAAGAACAAACCCCAGAACCTACCTCTACCCCTGTGATACTGTGGTATAAAGACTTTATCAACATTTACCCAACAGAAGGCTGTAATGGCTGACGAATGGTGATTGGTAGTTTTGTGAGTATTAGATTTGTGTCAAGAATGTTGTAGAATTTGGGGAAATGCCTAATCCTTTAAAGTTAATTGTTATAATACTTACAGATATGGCTTTCTTTACTCATCTCAATTCTTCACACTACACTACATTTTTCAACTCTGTTTCATAAGAAACAACACAAAATATTTAAAGGCCCCAACAGCAGTGCTATTGAAGTACAAACACCTCTGTCCATTATATTGGAGATCTATGGTCATGAGTGAAACAGTGAGCAAAATTATTCTTATTTTCTGGGGTTATTGCAGGGCAGGGACATTGAACTCTACCCAGTAGCCTCCAGCATCTTTGAAGGGGTTTAATCATTTAGCCTCTATTATTTGCAGTACATTCATCAGGCCTTTATTCTAGTCTGTTGTGAGCTCTACGTGTCAGCATCAGCATAATCCCTTCTCTTGGGTGAATCATTGATTCTGAGAGCAATGTGGACTATTTAGTCTTCATCTGTATTTTTCTCTTTGGGCAGCAATACATATCAGATTTTCAGGAATTTTATACAATTTCTGGAACCATTATATTAATAATGTATAACTGTCAAATACAATCAAAAGATTGTATTTATTAGCATCTCTACTTGTGTAATAATACTTAGCATGTAATTTAACATATCAATTAAGCCTATTTAGTTTATTTCTCTTTTTATAAGGAGAGAGAACAAATCCTTTGAGATGTTCCTGGGGCCCTCTGGAAAATATTAAAAGTAATTCAAAGTCAAAAAGATTTTGTTTGAATTTGATTTGGGGGAAGTTTGTCAAAAATATCAAAAGGTTTAAAACACTTGATTAAATATAATCAGAAGAGTTGTTGTGAAACGACATTTAGTTACCTGTTTAATCAAAGTGACAATAGTATATTTCAAAGGCAAATACACAGTTGTAAGTAAAACTTAGTTCTTTTAACATTAAGGACTCAGTTTTCTTAGGTAGTCAAAATCTGATCAACACAACATGAAGCAGCAAAAATTATTTTGGTAAAACACAAAATCTACTTTCTAGGTAAATAACAGGTTAAGAAAAATATTTCACAGTCTATCAAGAGCAGACCAATAATCTAAGATTTGTCCTAGCAGATGAAAGAAATTTTTAGTTTTACATAGGCACACTATGATATTAAAGCTTTTAAAGAAATCCTAATAATAACAATTCAATTTTAGCCAGCTTGACCACAGAAGGTTAATTTTTCTCTCTCTCTCCCCAACTTTCTATATTCAGTTTCTTTGTTTTTTTCTTTCTCATTCTTAAATAACCAGCTTTACTATAGGATAAAATTACTTTCATTTTTCTTAACAAAAATGCATTTCCATATCTTATACCTTTTCTTACCCAAAAGCACATCCGGTTTTTTATCCTCTTGCATACAGAATGTTTCCCTTACTATTTCTAGTAGTTTTAATTACATAAGTTAGAATTCTTAACCCTTAGAAACTTTAATTTCTAGTGAAAACTAAGTATTTGTGAGTTATTATGCCAGCATTCTGTAGATTGGCAAATTTATGAATACATTTCATAACATCTAGAAGCACATATACTTTCTCACAGTAGAACTTTTTTTTTTTAATGTGACACAAGACATGTTTACTGACAGATTCTAACATTCTCAGTTTTTTTTCCAATAAGAAGCTCAAGTAAATAAACCTGTGTTCAATATTTCTGTATTTTATCTTATTTGAAAATGATCTAGCTATTCAGTGAATTTCCATCATTTAATTTAACTTACTAAAAACTCCAAGGGTGTAAGTTACCAATGAGATTTGGGAAACTATTTAAGTAGGCATATTATAAAACATAATTATTGTTTTAAAATTCACTTTAAAATTTGTATCCCACTTACATTTATTTAATTCATTTGTTCTTAACAATCACACTTAGATTACTCATGAAAATTCCATGAGACATCAAAGTAACTGGTCATGATCTCAAGTTATTTTGGAGGGCTGACAAATTTTATAATACAGTATGATAACAGTAGATTTTTCATAGATGCTTTTCATCAGATTGAGAATATTCTCTCCAATTCCAAATTTGCTGAGAGTTTTGTTTGTTTTTTGTTTTATCATAAATGGATATTAGATTTTGTCAATACTTTTTCTGCATCTATTGAGCTGATCATGTGGTTTTTGTCCTTTATTAGTATGATGTATTAGTTGATTTTCAGATGTTAAACCAACATTTCATTCCTGAGATAAATTCCACAAGGTTTTAATTTATAATCTTTTTTATATTTTGCTGGATTTATTTTGCTAATAGTTGGTTTAGGATTTTGTGTCTATATTCACTCAAGATGTTGGTTTGTGTTTTCTTTCCTTATAATGTCTTTGGCTTTGGTATGGGGGTAATAGGACCATCACAGAATGACTTGGGCAATGTTCCACCTTCTGTATTTCCTGATAGAACTGTAGAAGTTCTTTTTTAAATGTCTAATAGAATTCATCAAGGAAGCTATAGGAGACTGGTTTTTTCTTTAAGGAAAAAGATGTTTAATCACTGATTTGATTTATTTATTTGTTAAATGTCTCGATTCTGTTTCCTCCATTTGCCTCCTCTGTCCTATTTTTGTTTGTTTGTTTGTTTTGTTTGTCTATGTTATTGCTACTGTTTCTTGTTTGGTGACTTACCTTGACTCTGCAGTCTTCCTCCCTGCAATGGACACTGATGATCCTGCTTGTGTGTATTTATTTTTCTTCTCCTGTTAATTTTTAACTTCCTAGGTGCCTACTGAATCAGCAGACCTTAGTTAGCCAGAAGTCCTAAGATGTATGCAAACACCTTGAACTAGTAAGGTTTCCACCTTTTTTCCCTGGTATGTGTGTAGGGATTGGTGTGCATGTTCATATTTCAGGCAATAGGCAGTTTTCACATTTTCCATGGTTTGTACTTTATTCTTCAGGACTTCATATTGAGCCAGGGAAAAGTCGAGCATGGATAACCATTTTACTCACTCCTGTGTGTGCAGGCACCCCTGTATGTGTGTGTTGACTTCCAGACTGCAAGAAATATGTACTTGCTTATGAAACTCCACTATATACTCAGGGTTTTTCTGTTATATTTCTGGCTTGTCTGTTGCTTCTACCAGCCAGTATCATAGCTGCAATATTACCTTCCCTAAATGTTGGCACCAAGATTACATTTATTTTCAACAATGCCCCTAGGTATAGGGCTTTATTTTTGACAGAATTAAATAATAAATGTATGTGAAAGAAAATTAATTCCTTTTGCTCTTGTCAATTGTCCTTATCAATTATGTAACTGCTCTTATCAATTATAATATTCCTGATAAGCTAAATATCTAAAATTGAAAAAAAAAACTGTAAAGAAAAGAGAAACATATCATACTGTTTTTTATTCTAAGAGTAGGTTAAACTTTTCTAAACGAGACAACAAATAGAGACGCCATAAATGAAAAGACTGATATATCTGATTACATAAAAATTTTAAATTTCTAAACACAGAAAGATAATAAATAACATGATATGACACGCAACTAGCTCACAGGGATGAGCTACAGCATCCAGATCTTGCCCTATGTAAGAAACCCCAGCAGCCAGTGAAAGAAAAGTAAGAAGAATTTGAAGAATAATTGGTTGACAAATATGTATTTTTCAACTTGACCAGATATTTTCAGATTGCCCTCCAAATTGATTTTATTTCTATCAGTAATAACTGAGAGTTTCTATTGCTGCATACATGCTCTCCTACACTTAGAATCAACACTTACTTTCTGCCTAGCTAATGAGTAGGAAGTAGTTTTAATTTGTATTTCCATTATTACTAGCAAAGAGAGCATTTAAAAGTATTTTCAGTTCTTCATTTAATTTTTTTTATGATTGCCTATTCATAATTTTTGTCCTTTGTTCTATTTCTTTTTCTTCCTAATGTCTAGGAATTTCTATACATAATGAATTCTCTTTGATAGTTACATACATTGCACATAATCTCTATTCTATGGGATTTGGTTGAAATTGAAATTTTTATATAATTTCAAACTTAAATAAAAGTCACAAAAACAAGACAAGGAATTCTTGTGTGCCTTTTACCCATAATCACCAATTATTTATATTTTACCCCAATCACTTTATAATTCTCTCTCTTATCTCTCTCTTGACTATTGTGAAATTATGCCCCTTTATTCCTAATTACTTGTGTATTTCCTAAGAATATAGATATTTTCATACAGTTATGAAAATCAAGAACCGTAATGTTAATACAATACCATTATATTCAAAATTTTTAATTGTTACAATAATAGCATATATATATGTATATATATGTGTGTGTGTGTGTATATATATATATATACACACACACACACATATGCATGCGGTGAACAGGATCATTCCAATTTTACTATATGTGCTGCTGAAGTGAGCACTGGACAGAATCAAATCTAAGATTATGCATTATATTTAGTTGTCATGTCTTTTTAGTATCCTTTAATCTGGAAGGTTTTTTTTCCTTTTTTGGTGTTAATTGACTTTGGTATTTCTGAACAGTACATGCCAGACTTAATCGTTTTGATTTTTTCTGATGTTTCCTCATGATAGATTAAGATTGTACATTTTGATAGGAATATACTAAAGTTATGTGTCCTCAGTGATCTCAAAAGAGGCACATTAGATTGTTCTTTTAATGTTATTGATGTTAGCTTTGGTAACTTGGATAAGGTGGTGTCTGTCAGAGTTTTAAACTGTAAATTAATATTTTTCCTTTTTTACTAACAATCATTTGTGGGGATATACTTTGAGAACATGCAAATACCCTGTTCCCGATTCAAATTTCTACTTATTAATTTTAACATAAATAGGTAGCTTTTCTCATCTTTTCTATATTTAATGTGGTATTCTAGCCCAAAGAAGATATTTCCATTCTCATTCATTCTTTCATTCATATATTCATTCATATCAGTATAGATCAAGGATTCTCACGCTACAGTGTTGTAGCTGCCAGCCCCCGAGAGACACACGGACCACCAGAAATCAGTGAGTTATAGGAAACACACTCTTTATTCAGCCTGCTGGGTCTGCCAGGGGTACGCAGACCCCAAATTAAGCAGCCCCTAAATGTAGAGGTACAAGGTTTTTAAGCCCTAAACTCCATTCTTCATTCTGTCTGAATATAAAAGTCTATTTTTCTTCTATTTACTAACTGTCAACCCACAGGTCAGTTGTGCAAGTGAGGGTACAGAAGCAGAAAGCTTATTTTTAGAATGTTATGTTTCTATGGGTGATAGCTTGTGTTCCCACAGGCAAAAGACAAGCAGTAATTTTCCAGCCAGCACACCACTGTGGGCTAAATCCAGCTCATCCTGGTTTTGACCTGTGAGCTAATAGTGGCTTTACAATTTTCAATAATTGAGAAATAACTGAAAGACAAATAATGTTTTGTGACACGTAGAAATTTTATGAAACTCAGATTTCAGTGTAAATGAGTAAAGTTTCACTGACACACATTCTCATTCATACATATATCTATGGCAACTTTTGCACTACAATGGGCCAGTTGAAAAACTGTGGCAGAGACCATTGCTTTGCACTGCTGCTTGTCCCACTACAAATCACAAAGATGTCATTATAACTCAGCAGCCTTTCGTGTTCAATGTGTATAGTTATACTCCGATGTTTTATGTTTTTATTACCAGTGCATGCCCATGATGGAAAAGCAAGAAAAAAAAGAATACTTTGAATGACATGCTTTTAGGGTACAGTGGAGTGTGGATTACTTTTATTGAAGAACTTGGTAAAGCCTCATGTTTATTATACAGTGACACAAAAGCTGTGCTGAAAGAATAGAATACACTTCGATACTAATCAGATTAATTAGTCATCAAAATAATCTCATCTCATAGAAAAGAAATATCTAGAAAAATTAAAAAAATTGAGAATAGAATATCTCATCAGAACAGAATTGCTTCACAAAAATGAAAATGAAATTGTGATAAATTTTTTTGTCTATGATTCATTTATTAGACAAGTAAGGTAAGCTATTTACTGATGTTGCATTCATTACATTGTTTGATTAAATCAGCTAAAGAAATGTGTCCAGAGAAAATAAACTTGCCTAAGACTGTAAAATTTTCCCTGCCATAAGTCTATTCTGTCTTTAGTAGACCTGCATTACAAAGAATTATTATAAGTTGTTGTTATAATTTGAATTTTGTTATAAGAAGTGGAATTTTTTTAAAAAATTATTGTTATATAAGCACCTACATAATATTTTTGATCTTGCTACTTGGTCAGCAAAGCTAAAGCATATACTGTCAGGCCCTTTCCCAAAAAAGTTTGCATACCCTGGTAGGCTCATGTTTTATTATTTTATTCAAAGAATTATAATCCATGCTATCTTATTTATTTTAATAATCAAATTGTCTCAGAATTGATACATGCAATAAGCCTAAGCCTCTAGTGTCCTTTTAATGTGTCTTCAGTATTCTCTAAGTATGTCTTTACTTTGTGGTATAATAAGATGTTCCAGACCTATTTGTACTTTCCTTGCCCCATATCTGCAATCTGCCATTTCTCTGATTCCCCTAGAGAAAAGTATTTAGAAACCAAGATCTTGGTTTTAAGTGTGCTCGTTTGTCTGATTTCTCTTTGCTTTTAGGTCCTTCAGCAGACAGAGCTAGGAAATATAATATGGTATAATTTGTTGTGGTATAATGTGATATGCACCTAATTCCCTCAATTCTTAAAAGATGTAAAAAGACAAGATGAATTGATTATGGAGAGTGAGGAAAAGGAATGAGTTGTTGTATCATAATTATACAGGGCTTTCCAAATTCTTTCTTCCATTTCACTTTTAGTTGATATTTTGAACAGACCATTATTAGAATAGGGGCATACCTTCCAAAATCTTAGAAAACTAAGATTTCACTAAGCAGTGGAACGTTCCATGGAAACAAAAAGGTTAGTAATATTTTTAATCGCAGTATGTACCATATCATTGTTTGGTATGCAAATGAGGAAACTAAAAGAATTTTTTTGGTCACAGATGCGGTACTGCCTCTTTCATTAGTCTTATTGTAGACTGGGTTAGAGAGAGAGAAAAGGAAAAAGATGCCTGAGGGCATCTCAAAATGCCCCCAAAGCTTTTAGTTTAGTGAAAATTATGTTATGAAATAAGAAATTATTGGCTGAGCTATTCATTTTAATATATAACCTACTCTGTTTGATTTCTACTTTTCAGGTTATGCCACTCTCACAAAAGGGATGATTGTCTTGTTTCGAAACATGATGTGCAATAAGAGAGATCAAATATTTGAAAGCCTAAATCACCCTTATCAGTAAAGATTTGAATATTCAAAGGATTAAAAATCTTTCCTAGGATCAAATTGTGTTTACTGGAAACCTGAGGATCATTATTCAAGAGCTGAATCTTCTGTGATGTCTACTTAAAAAGAAGAAAAGAAAACAAGAGTGGAAAAGCATCACTCATGAAGAACAACCTGGATGTTGTGGAAAATAAATTTAAATATTTATAAGTTTATAAATTGAAATTCCTATAGCCATAGCCAGTTTTACTTAGGATGTTTCAAATAAAAATCCAAAGAAATAGGCCATCTGATATAGATCTAAAAGATTTTACTAACCATCCTTCACACGCAAAGAAGATGTTCTGTAACTTTCAAATACAGCTTGTTGTTTGTCATGCAGTTTCCAAGTTTAAGAAAATATGACAACTGGTTACGTGCTGTTCTTTTTAGTGTCTCCACCAATCATCATATCTTTGCTTGTTCTAGAGTAATCCAATATTTTTTTCCTGAATGATAACAAACTCTTGCTCAATTTATTTATCCAAACTGAGCTACCTGCTGATTCCCTAGAATATTACTATTGGCCAAGACAAACTCTGGAGGGAGTATTTATTTCTCAGCAACACATCATTCCCTGTTATCCATAAAATTATATCAGAAGTGGATTTTGCTTTATCAGTTGATCTCTAACAGTGAGTAGTAAAAGGGTAGGTAGACTTAGAGCCTCTTTTAAGTCTCTCTCTCTCTTCAGCATGTAATGTGTTTTTTTCTCCTCATTTTTCTCCTTTTCCTTCTTTTCTGTTGGACTTCAGTGAAAGAATGAGAAGGAAACAAATGACATTTTCTCTTTATACAATCTCTTTCTCCTATATTCATTAAGAGATGTAAACAATATATGACTTGCCAATGCCAAGATCCTATATGAATGCATCTTACACTCCACTCTTTTCCCCTTGTTTCTGTGACAAAACAGCTCTTATAATTCTCTTTAGCCCAAGACATTGCAAAACAACCTAAACATAATAGTAAAAAAGGAGTGATTTCAGAATGTTTTTGTGGTCTGCCTGATACTCTGTCCTCTTTTCTCAGCATCAGGAATTTCTGGAATTGGTGCTTTTTTGGGTGTCAAGAGGTGTGATAGTGACTCACACTTTACTTTTCACTTTACCTATATTTCGTACTTATAGACTTTTCCATTTGTCCACGTTATACAGTATAAAATCTTCCTTACTATGCTCCAAAGGCTGAGTTATCTAAGGAGTTTTCTGGAAAATTTGTGATGCCAATGTCACAATAGCACTCCATCTATCTCTTGAAACCATTCTATGCGGTTTATCAGCCAGTTTCTTCCATCCTCAGTTCTCAATAGTTAAGGTTGCCTGGACTTCAGCTTGAGTCAGGAAACCTCCAGCAAGTTAGTAGAGTGTTAGCTGGATCTTTTAATTGGAAGTCAAATAACATCCCATAAAAGTACTTCTCTCAGATAGTGCTTTATTAATATTTTGGTTCTCAATTTTTAATATGATTGGAAGGATTGTAAAAATGCAGATTTCCAGGTCACACACCCCAGAAATTCTGATTCTATCAGCCTGTTATAAGGCCTAGAACATGAACATTTACCCAGAAACCCAGGTAATTTCAATGAAAGTGATTTTCTACTCAGTCAAATTCTAACCTCTGACTTTTTCTATTGGTCAGGTGAGTTAGCGTGTTTGTAAAGGAATTAAATGTTGTTTGTTGACATACAATTTAAACAAAGCCATATTTGTAACTTTTAACAAATTTCTCAGGTGAAGCTAATAAATAAATGCTTGGCTGATCCAATTTTGACAGATATATCTTTAGACTATTTGCTTCCTCTTTTTATTTTGACCTTCTTATTTAGATTTATTTAGGATTTCTGATAAAAATTCAATTTGGAAAATATAATGATAACCATACAATATCTTGCAACTATATAAAGGCAACATCTCCAAAGTAAAATCAATTGATAATACTCATGCAGAGTATATTCCACAATTCATTTGAAATAGCATACAGATCTCAAAACCTCAAAAGCTTCTTTCAGAGATGGCAGATTATATCCGTTTCAGGAAGAAAAAAAAGGAAACAAAAAGCACATTCACTGAACAATTTCCTATTTCTACAACAATGAAAAAAGAAGGTAAAAAATAAAAATATAAAATACTAAGAAATTGTATTAGCTAAAGTAATCGAAAGCACGGACTCTGGCATCAAATCATGACAGGTCTAACTGGGCAACCTTCAACCATTTGTTAAACCTCCTGTGCTGGATTTTCCTCGGCTATATGTTTGGAGTCATGATAATACCTCCCTCAAGGGGTTTTAGAAAAAGCTGTTTAACCTTTTAGTATCTTAGTTTCCTCATCTTTAAAATAGTGATAATACTTCTAGCAACATTTGGTTGTTGTGAAAATTAAATGGTTTATATGTGTAATCTGTTTAGTATAGTATGAGTTGATACACATACGACATTTAAAAGATGCTTGGTGAACATTGGACACTCAGTAAATGTTACTCATTATTATAAAATACTAAGAACTTGAAAATAATGTTATCTGTTTTTACTTGTAGGTGACTAATTATGGACAACACAGACAAATATTTATTGAACTTTAAAGGCTATAATTTTAATCATCTTCTAACTGATGTTGACTTTCTGGAAAATCTAGATGATTTTGAAATTAGAGATGATGATGTCTTCATAATTACATATCCAAAATCTGGTAAGTTTGTAGAGTGTGCCACCTGTTATCAGTCTTCTCTCTGGTTTGGTAATACATGTTTACAAATATGCCCTTTTCTAGATACTAACAATAATCCGGGCTACATTTAGACCACCATTTAAGGTAAGCAAAAAAAAAAAAAAAAAAAGTTAAATAAATCTCAAATTTTTATTACATAAGGCATTTTGAAATGCATATATTGTCATTTTTGATGGCATATATGAAAAAAACAAATAGTGAGCCAAGAGCAGATAATTTGCAAATGACTTGTTGGCTTGTTCTGAGAATGGAAGAAAATATATTTAAAAACCCAGTAGAATTTTTGCTAGCAACATATCTCAGTCAGAACTAATTCCTAATATGCTTTTCAATTACTCTAATTACTTTGTATTTCCCTATAATAAATGAAATAAATTTGCACTAAAGTAAATTTCCCTCCTTACATTCCAAAAAATTTAATTTTTTATGTTGTGCTTTTTAGAAAATAGGATGATTGGTACTCTTGAAGAAATGTTGTACAGAGTAGTTAATGTTACTTAAAGGATACACTAAAGTCTAAGTCAATATAATAAAAAAATTCCAATTTTCATGAAAATATTCCAGTCCCTTCCTTTTACCATCTACTTTGAAATTGATGGTCTTGTTTACTTTGCCCAAATTAGTAATGCAATGCCTTTTACCTGGATTCTTCTACTCTGCAAAATTCATCAGTGCATCTGACACTGGGGTGTTTTTTTTTTTTTCTCCCTTTGAAGCTGGTGGCATCTTAATTGTTTTGCTTAATTTTAGGTTAAGCACTGCAGCTCATAAAAGTCTGTCTTTTACCCTTAACACCGCCCAAGGTTTTGGGACACCACACAGCAGTCCTCAGTCTAGCCTGCTGGGTTCTTGTTCATCTTAGAAGAGAGATTAGTGACTCTCCCCAGGATTCACCATCAATTTTATCAAATCTATTATGTCTGTAATAAGTTGAGTGGTTACAATTACAAGAATGTTGGCATCTCACATCCTTTTAGAACATTAATTGCATATTCATGAACATAGATGTGAGAATCCTAAACCAAATATAAACAAAACAAATCTAACAATGTTAAATATATTGTGACCAAGGTGGATTTATTTCAAGAGTCAAGATTGGTCTAAAAATGTATTAATGTAGTTCATCCACATTACTAGAGTATAAGAGAAAGCCTAAATCATCATCTCAATAGATGCAGAATAAGCATTTGATAAAATTCAGCACATATTAACAATAGAAACTGTTAATTAGGGGGAAAATGAACTTCTTTAATCTGATAAACAATATCTACCAAAAACTACCACAGACATCATATGCAACAGTGAATATTACATTTAAAATCAAGAACAAGACAAGAATGCCTGCTATCAGTTCTTTGATTCAACATTGTATGAAAAATCCTATGCTATACCATTAAAAATAAAAAGATGAAGGGAGGTTTGATCTCTTAATTTGTCTCTACTGCTAAAAGATAAAGATTTAAGAAAGGATACTAAGGAAGAAGAAACAAAGGTAGCCACAGAAAATTGTTCAAATGGACCTTACATGAAGTACAGGGAACAGAAAGAGCTGAAGGATTAATCTGAACTGCTACTATCATGGAATCAGAACAACCACAGCTCTTTTCCAGTAAAAAGGGAACTAAGAGTGCTTGATTTTATCTTTACTAATTTTAACTTAAAGTACAAACAAACAAAAAAGTTAGACAGATTTCCTTGGCACGCTTAGAATGGTTAAAAGAAAGAAAAGGCTTCCAATAATTTTGAGACAGATGACATTATTATTGACATTTTTTATAAAAAATTAATTCAGAGTTGTAAATGGGATTATTTCTTTTTACAGGCACCATCTGGACTCAGCAGATATTAAGCTTAATTTACTTTGAGGGACATTGTAATGGAACTGAAACTGTGGAGACAGTTGATAGGGCTCCCTTCTTTGAATACAATGTACGCAAAGTGGACTTTCTCAAGAGGCCATCCCCTCGCATCTTCACTTCTCACCTCCCATATTATTTAGTACCAAAAGGTCTCAAGAACAAAAAAGCTAAGGTATGTCATAGAACTAGCTTATGGACCTTAGGCACAAACAAAAATACTTCCTTCAAATATTTTTTTTCAGCCCCACTTATCCACATTCTTTCAAATGTTATTAGTATAATCTTTATGATATCATTTTAAGTATATAATTATGAGCATATACATAAGTTGAGTCACCACACACATTTTTTGGAGTGTAATGATTTAACCTACAGCAAAAATTCTTCTATGATAACACATAAAATTCTATTCTTTTTTAATGGTATAGTAGAATTTTAATGTATGACTCCACAATATTGAATATATATATATTTTAATATTGAATGTATATTGATGGACAGGTAGGTTGCAGCAAATGTATATATCATATTACAATAAACATTCTTATAAATCTTTGCACTTTTTTGATTTGGTAAAATGTTTCCCCAAAAGCGGAGTTTTCAAGTTAAAGTGTTCAATTATTTTAAAAGTTGGTAAATATTAGCTACTTGCCTTCTGTAATGCACCAACTTATACTTTTTCTAATATCACATAATAATTTGTTTTTGCTCACACACTTACCAGTAACTGGAATTATCAATCTTTGCTAATGTACTAGGTTAAAAAATCTCATTCTTGAGTTATTGGCAGCCCTTTGGTTTTGGTTTTAATAAGTTTGAGCATCTGTTCATAAATGTCTAGCCTTTGAAATACTTTTTATATTCTTTTCCATTTTTCTTTAGCTTGTCTTTTATTTATTGTTTTGTAGAAGCATTTATATGGCACAAATATTTTTCCATTTAATAGTTTATCTTTAAAGATTATTGAAAGCTATTAACTTTTATAACCAATCTATCAATCTTTTCTTCATATATTATAGTATTTGTGTTTTGCTAAGAAAAGACTTCCCCACCACAAAGATTATGCAAATACTCTCCAGGATATTTCTAATTAACTTTATGTTTTTATTTTTTATATTTAATTATAAATTATATCTGATACTGCATGTGATTTGAAATATGACCATTGAATAATATTTACCCTGGGGGTTTCCTCATTTGTAATGAGGAAAAATGTTATATTCTTTAATTTTCACATTTTTTAGGATATCAGCAGTTTTCTATTATATTGTTTTTTTTTTTCCCTAAAGAGCCAGCTTCTTTTTTTTTAATATAATTTAATGTTTTTTACTTTATTGGTTTCTGCTTTCACTTTATTTTCTCACATTTTGTTTGCATTTATTTTTCTATTTTCTTTAATTAAATCAGCATTTTCAGTATTTATTTTTAAAATATTGACATTTAAAAATGGTGTATACCTTTTTCGTATAACTACTGATATAATTTTGTTAGTTTCTAAATAATCTATGATTTCAGGTAGATTGTCTAATTGGTTTAAGTTATTTTGAAGATTTTTTTCCAAGTGTTTATACAATTTTCTGTTTTAACTTTTTCATTGTTGATTATTAGTATGTACTAGTATAAGGTAATGGTACCATAAGAGTTTTAATTTTTTGAAGTTCATTAAGAAATTTTATAGCCAATAACGATCTATATTTTTAATATATTCCACGACTATATGAGAAAATGATGTATATTCTCTGTATGGAACAGTAACACACACATATATAAAATAAATTTTCTTAAATAATTGTTACATTTATTTTGTTAATCCTTTTATCCTTATGTGTAAAGGTAAATGAGTATAAATCTCTCACTATGGTTGTTGCTAAATCATATCTTCACAGACTTAGTAGAAATTCTATCATTTTAAGATTTCCTAATGTGTTATTCAATATACAAAGATTTCTGTCCTGTGGGTCATTTCAAGCAAGTTACTTGTTGTCCTATTAAATCATTTGGCCTTAACTTTTACTTAATTTTATATGTTTATATGTCACTTATTTTTTATTCCATATGCCTTTGTTTGTTCTAGATTTTTAACATGATTTTCAAATGCTGTATAATTTTTCAAGTTGTGTGAGTTATTCTATCTGTTCTATGCTTTCCCCTCATTGAATAATTAGGTTGGGCCAATATTTTCTTATTACAATACATGCTGCTATGAACATTCTTGAGCATGTCTACTGGTACACATCTGCATGAGCTTCCCTAGAGTATATGTCCAAGAATAAAATTGCAAATCCACAAAGTTAAAAAATATTCAACTTTATTAAATGATGCTATTTTTTAAAAAACAAAGCAGTTTAACCTGTTTATGCTGAAACCAGTAATGTATGAGTAATTTTTTTTCCTAGAAATTTTCCTATCAGACTTTTTAATTATTAATATCTGTTCATTATAAAACGGTATCGCAAGCTGATCTGAGTTTGCATTTTGCTAGTCAATAATGATGTTTTTTGATGTTTATTGGCCATAATTATTTTTTATTCTGTGAAATGATTATAATTTTGCCCATTTTTTAATTTCATTGTTTGTCTTTTCTTATTGATTTGTTTTATATATTTTCTGATATTAATTAATTATTGGTTATATGTGTTGTTTCTCTCAGATTTTGTTGTTTTTTGTAACTTTATGGTATATTTTAATCAACAACATTCTGAAATTTTTAATGTAGTTGAATCGATCAATTTTATTTTAAATAATTTTTTTTCTGTTTAGGAAATTCTTTTATTTTCCAAGACCAGAAATATATTCTTTATTTTTTAAGATATGAAAGTTTTGCTTTCATTTTTAATTCCTCAATCCATTTGTAAATTATTTTTGTGTACGGAGTAAGGTATGAGGTGGAATTTTATTCTTTTTAATGGATAATTATTTCTTTCAACAGCATCTGTTAGTATTTTCTTTTTTCACTGATCTCAAATACTACCTTGGCTGTATATCAAATAATGCTCACAGAGAGTAAAATGAAACAGCTTCTATGCAAGGTAGTTTGTGGTGTTAATCGACCTTACAAATAAATAATTTCACTATTAGAAATTAGTCTTATATGTTTGCACATGTGAAATGTCATGCGAATAAAGTAATTTATTTCAACAGTCTTTATAATAGCAAAAAATAGGGCATAACCTAAATATCCATGATTAGTAGACTGGATAAAATAAATTATTATACATTCCTATAATGAAACATGTAGGTATTAAAAAAAACTGTAAGGATAACCATGAATTTTTAAAATTTTTTTCTTATTCCCCCTGCAGATTATCTACACGTACAGAAACCCCAAGGATGTTTTCATCTCATACTTTCATTTTTCGAATTTAAATGTTTGTTTTGAACCTACAGATAGCATAGAGCAGTTCATGGAAAGGTTTCTAAATGGAAAAGGTAACTATGAATTTATTTATACAAGCAATGTATTTATGAGGCAATGTTGCCATTTAGCCAAATTTTCAAACTTAGGGAATATATTTTAGGGAATTGAGAAGGGTAATGATAGAAGCTGAAATAAACATAAATGGTTACTATTCTGTCAATTTAATTTGCCACCCAATTGCTTTTGTATTCTCACCAGGACCACTTTGGGAATTGTCATGGTTGCAAGGGTATATTGTTTAAAAAATATTTTGATCATATTCTAAGAGAACTACAATATTTAACAATTTAAACTAGTTAGATCCATGTGTTCTAGGATAGCTAATGTTCAAAGTGGTTATAGTTTTTCTGCTCTGTCATGGACCTATGGTAGGCCTTATATGGCAGTGGTGGAATTTTCATTTCAACATAGAGGAGGATAGATTGATGCAAGAGGCTTGTGGAATGTGGAATCAGGCTTTTGTTCATTTAGAAAATTATATTCAGGTTCATCTCATTGTAGATAGCTGAAGTTGCTATCTCAAGATCTTAAAACAGACAATAAAAGCAGAAATATGACATGTTTCCAGGTAGAAGAAGTAGGAAAAGTAAGGGGCTTACCTTGAAGAAATCTTCAGAATTAGTTCTTTGGGCTTCTTATTTCTGCATTGCTGCTTTCCTACATACATAAGAAAGGCAGGTTTCCATTAAAATCATGTAATTGTCCCCCAAAACACCATTTTTAAATGGTAACATAGATATCCAGTGGTAGGAGCTTTATTTTTTCCTTGAAGATTCCAGAACAGAAAAGAGAGATTATGGTTTGCTGTTCAGTAAGTGCAACATCTTTACCTTATTACTTACTCATTTTCCCACAGTGGTAGGAGACCTTTGGTTTGATCACATCAAAGGCTGGTATGAGCACAGACATGACTTCAACATTCTGTTCATGATGTATGAGGAGATGAAAAAGGTAAGAGGAGAAGGTTACTTTTTCAAAAATTATTTCTTTGATACCTCTTTTTATCTTGGTTTTAATGAACCACATTTATCTAGTTGTCTTCTTACCTAACTACTTCTCAACCTTCTTTAGGGATTTTTAATTTCCTGCCCATCCCTTAATACCAGTCTTCCTCAGGGTTCTCTTCTCACTGTACACAGTCATCTTTTGTGACTCCTTTTCCTGTACCATCTGTAGCAAACTCACACATCTAGATCTTAAAAAAAAGAGAAAAGTCACTTATGTGAAACACTGGGGTGAAAAGCCACTAAGATAAAGCTTAATTTGTAAAAGGTAGTTGTGTGTTCTATAATGCAAGTCCTCCTGTTTTTTAAAGAGAAACTTGAAATGTAGCTTTCATGTAAATCACATAATATTTACATTTTGGCATCCAACCAAACCTGTTCTAATATATTGTGTAAACCAAACAAAACACATTTGAAGTTCACTGTTTTGTGGTCTTCATTTGATATGTTGATTCACTGTTACATAATTTGTCCATTCATTTATTCAAAATTATTAAATGCCTACTATGTGACAGACACTAAATGCCTACTATGAGACAAAGAGAATTGAATCCTCTATTTATAGAATTTATAATCCAACAGGGAAGACCAGTATTCACCAAGTAGGTATATATTTCAAAACTGTGATAAGTGTTATTAAGGAAAAACACAGGTATATCAGTATATGATATAAGGGGATCTGGTATAGTTAAAAGGCAATTATTTCTGGGAAAAGTAACATGAGAACTGCAAACTAATAAATGAGTAAACAAAAGGAAGAGAGGTAAAGGAGAATTCTAAGCCAAGAAAAGAGAACGTGCAAATTCCCTAAGGCAGTAAAGTACATGATATCTTCAAAGAACTGAAGAAGTTAAAGAACAAGGTATCAGTGATGAAAGATTAAGGTGGAGAGGTGTGTAGGAGCCAGATTGTGCAAGGTCTGTAGACTATGTTCATAGTAGTAATTTCTTTTATTTTAAAAGCAATAAGAAGCTCTTTAAGAGTTATAAGAAGAATAGCAATATGATAGAATTAGTATTTTTAGAATGTCATTTCCATTAATCTGTTGAAAAGTGATAATAATAAACATAGGTCAACTAGTTAAAGGCCAGGGTGCTAATCCACTGAAAATCATTGGTGTTTTGGATTAGAATGGTATTGAGACTGGAGAAAATGTAGAGTTTTAAGTCATATTTATGAGATAAAAAGGAAAGGAATTACATATAGAAAAATTACAAAGACTAATGTGTAGCATGCCTTCTAAATTTCTTGTTCATAAATCTGTGTAGATAATGATGTCATTCATGAAGGTATTTAGGGAACACTGAAGCAGGATAAGGCTAGTGGTAGAAGATATGAGGCTGGTTTTGACATACAGAGTTTGAGGTGACTTAGAAATATCCTAATGAAGATATTTGGAAATAAGTGGAAAATATAGGTCTAAAGCTCAAAGAAGTGTTTGGGGCTAAAATAGCAATGATATTAACTTGAGCATCATCACTGTATAGTATATAACTGGAACTATGAAGCTGGATAAAATTGAGAGTGGAAAGGGGGAGGGAGGCAGCAAGAGAGAAGGAAAGCAGGAGCAAATGGAAGGAGGAAAGGAGGTGGAAGAAAAGGGAAAACTAGAATTTGTTATTGAGAGACGTTAAGATGTAGGTTTGGGTACAGAGAAATGAACTCACTAAGGAAACAGAAAAGGATCAGAGAAGTAGAAAGAAAAGGAGGAATTTGTGGTGACATAAAAGCTAAGGGGGTGTGTCAAGAAAGATCTTTAAGATCTTTTTAAGATATTTAAGGCTGCTGAGAAGTCAAGAAAAAAAAAGAGAGAGTTTAAATATCCATTAATCTAGTGACATGAAGTATAATATGAGGCATAGTAAACAAGATTGGAGTGGGTTGGGGAATAAGTTGGTGAGTCACAAATATATATCACCAGTCAAGATATACATATATTGTAACTATCTTCCTATATACCTTTTATATCTAATATTTAGACTTCAAACAAATCATGTCCAAAAAACAATTTATTACCTCCAAACAAAAACTTCAGTCTCTCCCATTAGATGCTCTATAATTCAAGTGACCTTAATTAGAAACCAGGCGTTATACGTAATACCTCTTTCACCCTTGTACTTCATTTTATTGATCAATTAACAAGTCATGTTAACAATTTCTGTAAACTTTGTAGAAGACACATCTTAATTTAGTGCATAGTGCTCCTTCCCTAGTCCAGATCATCATCATCTTTTGCTTCATTTCCACAGCAACCTTCCCAATTGGTCTACCTGACTCTAGCCTCACCTCACCTTCATTTATTCTCCATTCCTCAACCAGAGTTATCATCTCAAAATGCAAATCTTATTTCTTTCCTATTTTCATATTTGAATTCATCCATCAGAATGTGCTCTCAACAGCATTAGTAAACAATAGAATTTACTGACGAGTAGGACAAAGACCACAGAGTAAACTATGCAAAATCTCTTGACTATTTCTTTATTCTGTCACCAATACACCATCACTAGGTATCACTTTTTTCTTCCTTTCCACCAAGTAACCCATTGTTCATATATTTTTGATCTAGGATTTCCACCAACCTTTAAAAAAAATGTTTTTAACTATATGATAGGGAGAGAATCTTTCAACCTCACTTGTCAGGAAAATTAGACTTTAGTCAACTCGGGATTTTCTGCTTTAAAGCCCTTTGTAGAAACACATCCCAATTTCCTCAAGCAATTAGTTATCCATCAATGTAGATGTAGATTTTGAGGTGTTCCATTGTCTGCTACTTTCCTGGAAAATATCTTGATAATTTTACCTAATATTATTTATGCCTGGTTCTCCCATGGTAATTGCATCAGAAACATCCAAAACCTATTTAGCTTATCTCAGAATTTTGCACATTTCCCACTGACTTGGAGATTATATCCTAGGGACATAATGACTATGAAGAATCATTTACTACTTCGTTGTCTCAAGTATTTTGCGGTATGTAGTTGGCATGGAGGAGGAATTGCAGTAATGTTCAGAGATTCATATTTACATATAAAAACTATAAATAAAACCAGAGGTCATTATTATAAGAATAAGGATAGTGGCGGTTATTTGGGGTTAGAGGGCAAGGTTTATAATTATGAAAGGGATGTGTTTGGTGGAGTTCCGGTAATTCTGCTTTTAATTTTTTAAGGAACCACTATATTATTTTCCACAGTGACTGCACCATTTTATATTCCCATTAGTAATGCATAAGTGTTCCAGTTTCTCCATACCCTCATCGCCATGTGTTATTATTATTTTTTTATTAATAGCCTTCCTAATGGGTATGAAGTGGTATCTCATTGTGTCTTTTTATTTGTATTTCACTAATGATTAGCGATTTTGAGTCCAATCACCTTCTGTTTTCCAAAATGTGATAAAGATGTTGGGTTAGAACTCATACATTCCGTATAATCCAAACAGTTTCTCATACCCACAATTCTGTCAGGATCTCCAAAGTTCCGTGCTTAAAATCAGCAGTTTTCTTGAGAAAGAACTGAATGAAGAGGATGTGGAAACTATTGTGAAACAAGCTACATTTCAGAACATGAAGGATGATCCACGAGCAAATTATGACAGTATTCTAAAATATGAAGTTGGGATAAGAACATATGATTCATCTTTTATGCGCAAAGGTAATGCTCAGGGGTTTATAAAAGCAAATGTTGAGACTTCACTTGAGTTCTTGATTCCCTACCCTAATGAAAGAGTGCTTCTAACATGTCTCTCCAAGTACCGTCATTTGGGCTCCAAAGAGAATCAAAGTTCCTCACTGAAAATGGCCCTGAAAAAATATGCCAGAGCACGGAACAGTTCTTTAGTATAGAGCCTGACACTTGAACCTAATTAATCAATATTAGGTTTCTTCCTTCTAGTCTACATGACCCTACTCTAAAATGTGTTAGCAAGTCTTACCTGAAGGTGATGGATATATGTGACCAGGACAGCTCGTTTTTCTTTATTTTTCCTAGATCATTCTAGAAGTAAACTCAATATGTTTTTTGTTGTGGGGGAGGGAGTTTGGGTTGAAGTTATTTCCTCATGTGTCATCTTTATTCAGTGGAAAAAGTAGATTAATACTTTATTAACCTGATGTGCTTTGAATTCAATTATTCAACAACCTGCAATAAATTTTTATTGTGCTCTGTGATATGCTAGGAATTCTTGAGAATGAATATAATTTCCTCCTGATATTCAAGTTCAAATAATTTTTTTTTTTAATTTGATCTTTTTAATGTACATTTTTTAACAAACAATTTGTATTTATTTTATTCCTATCTTATTCACTAATATTTGTTCATAACTTATCATTTTGATGATGGACATTTATTCTTAGTTATGTAAAGATCTTATTGAAATTGCTCTTGATATTGCTATTTAAAAAAATTGTTTCTTCTTTTGCCCCATTTATTATCAACTCTCACTTCTCATTTCTCATCTAGATCAAACAAAGCAATTCTCATGTCCATAATAGCTTGCTAACTGTTCCAAATGCCAATAAAAATGTTTAAACAAGAACATTTGAAAGCTGAAGATGCCAAATTATTATTCATTTAAAAATTGGTTTAATGATAGTTTCTAATTTCCATCAAGTAAAACTGAAACAATGGTGGTTCTGAGCACCTTCTGTGATCTTGACTTTATTAGTTGAAAATCTTTAGGTGTCATAATTTTCATTTTAAAAATGAAGAAATACTGATATTGTAGGGTTGTGTTAAGAATTATGTTACATGATAGATATAGTTTGCCAAGTATAGTACCTAGCATTTGGTAAAATATATGTAAAAGTCTAATCTAGTCATATATTTTACTTTTTTTTCCCTTCTAAATAAAGATTATAATTTAATGGTAGTGGTTGGTGGAAGTATAATAGATAAGGAAAGTGGACTTTGGAAGTGTTTTTAAATATGTT
This sequence comes from Eidolon dupreanum, assembly GCA_028627145.1. NCBI lineage: Eukaryota > Metazoa > Chordata > Mammalia > Chiroptera > Pteropodidae > Eidolon > Eidolon dupreanum. The sequence goes on from CM053502.1 coordinate 141,813,384, forward strand.
TCTTAGTTCATTTCTATATATGGAAAAGTGAAGTATCAAACCCCACAGAGAACTAACAGATATTTAGCTTGGCTGGAAGAAGAAATCAAAGGGGGTTGGAGGAAATTCTTGCCCTGATTATGCTACTTATGCAGGCACTGATCATGTGCTTATCCCTCTAGGTACAATTGGAGATTGGAAAAATCACTTCACAGTGGAGCAAAATGAAAGATTTGACAGAATATTTCAAAGGAAGATGAAAAATTTCTCCTTGAAGTTCATCTGGGATATAAATGAAGAATAGAATCAGTGTAAAAAAATTCTATAGAAATCCACTAATTAGAGAGCGTATTTTACTACACACATTAATGTTTGCTACTCATGTAAATGTTAATTATAAAACTTCATAAATTAAAAAAATGAGTAAAATGTGCTTAGATTAGTTGCCATGAGTTTGACATACACTTTGAAATTTCAAAAATTAAAATGCTTTAGGAGATAATCTGCATTGACAGCCTATATTATAAAGTGAAAAAAAGAGAAAGCATATGATGTGAATTGTAAATGTCCTGAGTTTTCTGTAGTGTGTATTTTTTCTTTATCTATAATTAAATTTAGTATCAATGGAACATTACAAATTACTTTATTGTAATTAACCTTTAATTCTTGGTTTAAAATTGATGGGAATGTCAAAATAAAAAGAGAACTCATATGTAAGCACATATGTCTGTTTAATAATTTACCAGATCACAAAATTTACACTAAAGATCAAAGGATCAAAGATGGATTAATCATTTAATGGTTCAATCATTTAACTATCCGGATGAAAAAATATTACTCACTAAACTAATTGCACATGTATTTAATAGTTAAATTTAATATAAAATCATTTTGAATGACCAGAACAATATAGGTGAATTTGTTTATAATTTTCAAACTTGAAGCATAAAAGCAGTGGAAAAAACTTAAAAGAAAAATTTAGTAAATTTATAATCATAAATATTTCAAGGTACCACCATCCATAACAATCAACAAATGAAAACAACCGAATGTCCATGTATAGTAAAATAAATAACTATTTTGACATTTCATATAAGCAAACACTATATATCAGTAAGGATGCACAAATTAGAACTATATGGAAATCATATATGAATCTTTAAAACAATATTCAGTGAAAAAAGCCAGGCACTTATTGTATGATTCATTAAATAAGATTTAAAAACAGGTAAAATTAATCTATAGATAGAAGGAGAGTGGACACCGTTGGGGGATGGTGTAGTAACTGAACAGACATATGAGAGAATTCTTGGGGTCTTGATATATTCTGTTTCTTGATCTTAGTTCTGGTTCCATAGATGTGGTCACTTTGTGAATATTTATCAGACTGTACATGCATAATTTGTGATTTTTTACATATTTTTGTCATAATTTAATAAAATTTATGAAATAATTCATAAATATGAAAATTTTCTATAAGACTAGTCAAATGAAAACTTGTAGTTTATAGAAAAGACAAAATGAGTTCATAATTAGCGAAAGTTTAACAACTGGGCAATGCTCAATGTTAGAGTAGAATGAAATAAACATTCTCATATATTTCCAGGGGAATAAAAATTAGTTCAAACCTTCTTTATAACAATTTTAAAACAGAATCAAAAGTCTAAATATTGTCACAGCCCATAATCCTATAATTTCATTTCTAGGAAACTTCACAATTCTTATTTAATTAACTCAATTTTCTGTAATTTAAATTTCACTTTCACTATATTTCTTTTTTAAACTAACATATTTTCCTGTGTCCATGCAATTGACTTATTTTTATTCCACAGGTAAAACATCCAGTTACATCTTTGTTGAGAACATGGTCTGAGGTGTTCTCTCATTTTTGAAATTTTTCTCCTGGCATCTTGATGAAGCACTTTGTTGCAAAAGAGAATATTCTATTTGTAACCAGTTTATGCAAAATAGGGTACTTCATTAAAAGATTAATGGAACACAAGAAAGGAATTGTCTTGAACTTCCTGAGAATCTAAAACCAAAAAGTATGAAGCAGTCGGGGATTCTGATATCTTTTCACTTTCTCTCTCTCCTGTCATGGAATTTCATGGTCTCTATCTTTGTGTTCATTATGTTAAGGACATATTCTTCTCTTCCTCTGTCTCTGAAGACTGGCTTCAGCAGGATGGCAGTCATACATTGTGTCCAAATGACCTCTGTTTGAGCAACATACATAGACTGGTGTCGTTGAATTCAAATTAAAATTCCAGGGAGAGAAAATGAATGGTGTAGTTAGGTCCCTAAACTTCCCCAAGCAGACAACCAATATCAAGGCAAAACAGTCATTGAGCACAAACAGCACATCGAACCCTGTAGCATCTTTGAAAGGATGAGATAGATTGTTAAAAAAAAAAAAAAAAAAAAAGAAATTATACCCGATATGGCTTGAATTATACCCCTCCAAAAGATATGTAGAAGTCCTAACCTCTATTACCTCAAAATGTGATATTATTTGGAAATAGAATCATTGTAGATGTAATTAGTTATATTCAGATACTGGAAGAGTGGGGGCCCTTAATCCCATGAAACTAAGAAGAGGAAAGAGATACAGGGTGAAGACAGCCATGTGACAACAGAGGCTGAGTTTCCAGTGATGCATATGCAAGCCAAAGAATGACAAAGATTGCGGGTGAACACCAGAACCTAAAAGAGGTAAGGAAGGATTCTCTCCTACAGGTTTCAGAGGGAGTATGGCCCTGCTAATGTCTTGATTTTGTACCTCTAACCTCCAGACAGTGAGATAATACAGTTTTTTAAAGCCACCTGTACATTGGTATTTTGTTACAGCAGTCCTAGGGATCTAATACAATACTTTACAATGCAATTAAATAATTGATACTCTAAACCACAGCTATTAGACCGGTTCTGAAGCCAAACCAAAGGAGTCAGTAAGGTAGCATACTGTTGATTATCTTTGATGCATAGGAATATATCTAAATACATATCAGCAATCACCGTAATAACAAATGGGGATATAAGTTGATTCTCACCACTCCAATTCAGCCTAGCTAGGACAATAAGGCAAGAAAAGGAAATAAAAGCTATAAATTGGAAAGGAAGAAACAAAATCATCAGTTTGCAAATGATATAATAGTCTATGTAGAAAATTCCAAGGGATAAACAACAAAAAAATACTACTGGAATTAATAAATGAGTTGCATAATACAAGTTCTCAACACACAAAAATCAATCATATTTCTATATACTAAATTATAATACATAATAAATTATAATAAAATTAAAAATATAATACCATTTAAATGGCTCAAAAAAAACAGTAATATATAAGCACACATCTAACAAAAAATAAATAAGTACTGCATGCTGATGAATAAAAAATGTACTCAATATAATGGAGCATTATACCATGTTTATTGACTGTAAAATTTACCATAGAAAAGATGTTGGTTTTCCCCAATTAATCTATGTTAGAAATAAAATTCCTACCAAAATCCAAGTTGTATTCTTGTAGCTATAGAAAAGCTAATTCTCAATTTTAAGACTATATAGCAACAGTTAATCATGATAGCATGATACTGACAGAAGAAAAGACACATAGACCAATGGAAGAGAACAGAAAATCCATATACAGAGCTTCACAAGTATACCAGTTGAATTTTGACAAAAGTGCAAAAGCAATTCCATGGAAGGATAGATTTTTCAATAAATGCTATTGTAATAATTGGACACTCTAAAATAATTGGACAGACTAAAATAATGACAACTGACCTAAATTCACACCTTATAAAAATTACGTCAGAATGCATTGTGGATCTAAATATAAAAAATAAGTCTATTAATATGTTTAGAAAAAAATATAGAAGAAAATATTCATGACCTAGGTATAGGCAAAGGGTTCTTAGATTTGGCAACAAAGGCATGATCCATAAAAGAAAGATATGAAAAATTAAACTTGATCAAAATTAAAAAAACTTTTCTACTGCAAAAGACCTTGTTAGAAGACGAAAGCCATAGACTGGGAGAAAATATTGGTAAATCAGATAACTGATAAAGGCTTTGTATCCAGAGTATAATTAATTCTCTAAATTGAACAGTAAGAAAGCAAACAGTCCAATTAAAGAAAGGGCAAAACACTTGAAAGACATTACCAAAGAGGATAGAGGAATGGCAAATAAATAGTTCAAAAGATGTGTACCATCATTAACCATCAGACAAATAGAAATTAAAGCTACTATGAGATATAAGTACATAGTCAAAAATAAACTGAAAAATGTTGAAAATACCATGTGATAGTAAAGATGTGTAGCAAATGGATCTCTCCTGCATTTATGGTGAATATACAAAATGCTATAGCCACTCTAAAAGGCAGTTTGGTAAGTTCTTATAAAGTTAAACATAATATGATTCAGCAATCCCACTGGTGAGTGTTTATCCTAGAGAATAAAAACTTACATTCATACACAAACATGAAAATAAATTTTCATAGCCTCTGTTTGTAACAACCCCAAACTAGATATATCCCAAAAGTCCTTCAATCAGTTGATGGATTTTTAAAAAACCCTATAGTATATCCATAGAATGTAATTCAGCAATAGAAAGTCATGAACAAAGCACAATAACTCAGATGGATTACAAGGGCATTATACCAAGTAAAGAAAGCCAAGTTCAAAAGATTACATACTTTATGATTCTGGCTTTTTTTTTTTTTTTTTTTTTTTTACTTTCTCAAAGTGACAAAATTATAGTGATAGAGAACAGATCAGTGATATCCAGGTGCTAAAGTTGGGAGGTGGGTGTGACTACTAAGGGGTAACACAAAGAACTTCCTTTGTGGTGATGGGACAGTTTTGTATCCTGATTGTGCTGATAGTTACCTAAATCTAAACCTGACACAGTTTCATAGAACTATAATCACCATACACACTGCAAAACAAGTGCATGTAAAAACTGCCGAAATCCAGATAATGTCTGTATTTGAGTCTGTATTTGAGCTGTACCAATGTCAGCATCCTGATTTTGATAATGTACTATGATTATGTAAGATATTATCATTGGGGAAGCTTGGTGGAGGAAACGCCAAAATTCTCTATACTATTTTTGTACATTCTTACGAATCTTAAACTATTTCCAAATAAAAATTATAAAATAGAATAGACAACATAATCTTGAAGAAGAATAAAGCTGGAAAATTTACCCCATTAGGTTATCAAGATGTATTTTATAACTTTTTGTTTTCAAATAAGAGATCTACAGAAAGATTTCAAAGGTGGAACAGAGTCCCAATGTTCCTTCTTTCTCTCATAGTGAGAAACCAATAGCTACAATATACTTGAATATTTGTTCAACCCTGACATCCACGTAAAGTAGTTTAAAACTCACTAACTCATACTTCTATGAGAAAATAAAATTACCAAATGGAATACAGTGTTGATATTAAATTCTTTTTGTTTTTAACCTTCCAGCATCTAAACAAAGTCTAAAGTTTTTTGGGTCAGATACTTTCTCCCATCCCATTCAGTGGTATTAAGTCATACATCTGTAATACAGTTAGATCCACTTGTCCCAAGTTAAATTCCATCCTGCTTCCTCTGACATCATGGTAGCTTGTAAAATTTACATATATTAAAAGCCACTCTTTGTGGTAGAATGGATACCTGTTATGGCCTAAAAAGTCTTATATGGCTGACCCGGGTCTAATTGCAGTCTGATCCTACACCGTTGTCCTTTTTATCCTGTTTTACAGCCAACTTTGCTCCTGCCAATTCCTAGTGTAACAATCCCTATAATCAATAGGACTTTCACCTAGGTTTCTATTTTCTGCAAGAAGCTTTCTCTGATTTCTTAACCCAGTGTAGGTCACCCATTCACAGTGTTATTGGTTCATTTACCCTTTTATATTACATTCATTGCAGTCTATATTTCTATACTTACTTGTGTTTTTAATTTAACATCTCTCTCTACTCTCATTCTGAGACTAAATACTCTATTAGAGAAGGGATTTTGTTTATTTACTATTATATCACAGTGCCTGATACACAGAGTCATGAAATAAATGTTTGTTCAGTGAGTTAACACTTGAAGAAAAAATAAAAGTAACTGCACAAAGGAGGGAAACACTCTATGCTATGGAAACAATCTCTCCACCAATCCCATATTTATATATTTTTTTTCTTGGTAAATAGAGGGATGGGAGTTAAAAAATAACCTGTCAGTTAAAAACCTGGAAATTTGTCTCCTCTAAGTAGCCGAGACCCAAATTTGTACCGCCAAGTCAAAGAAAAAAATATGCCTAAGATTGAATTCAAAGTTTAAAGGAATGCAGGGTAAAAAATTAAAGAATCAAAAATGTGCTTGGATCATTTTACATGTTTGTGTAATTCTAATAAACAAATGTTGTAGGTGATTTTCTGGCATGGAATTTAAAGTTCTTTACTAATATCCCAGATAAATTTAACAAGAAAGATCTTTCATTTTTTCTTGAAAATCCCGTCAAATCTCTCATTCTGTGACACAGTCATGTGATTTTTCTTGTCTCCAATTATGTCTAGAAAGAGATGAGAAAAATGCATTTATTAAGGTGTTATCATGTAGGTTAGAGTAAACATACATACGTACACTATGGACAGTATTAAGGCACTGTTCTCTTAAAATATTTTAGTTACATCTAATGTAGTTGTTATTTACGCTAAGGAGAGGGGAATAGTGTAGTGAAATGTGATTTTGTTGCTTTCAGTTGCCAATAATTGTATGTATAGTGATAGAGAAATGGTCAGTTGCAAGTGAGTTTTATTCAGATAAGGTATATTTTGTTGAGAGCCTTCAGCTCTCTGGATAATTTTACTGCATCTCTACCGCTGTGAATTTAGAGAATTGTGATATAGCTCCTGCGTCAGGTCTGCAGAGCTTAGCACTTCCCTTAATGATCCCAAATGACAACTGGCTGAATGGTCACATAACCTAAGTGAAAGCCTAGACTTCCACAAGGCAGCCCATTCAATATTCAGACAGTACAACTTGCAGGAAAGCTGTTAACTATAAAATGAGCTATTTTAGATGAGCACTGAGATTACTTCTATTTATGTCTTTGAATTTAAAAATTAATGATTTACTTATGAATAAAATGAAATGACTGCATTATTTAAGCAATTACATGATAAAATTAATACAAGAAAATATCTCAACGTTAAGTTATTTGAAATACATTTTTGTAATGAATTATCAAACTCTTTGTACTCTAGCATGTCAATATTGTTTTATGATTTATGCCCTGTTATTCCTACCTTTTCCTCTTGTCTCTCAGCAGCACAACTTCAACCTCAGGCACAGGTATCCTTTGCACCAGCAGGATCTCACTGAAACTGGGTAGAATCTCTGAGATTGGCTCATTTGAGATAAGAATGAGTTCCCCTACCTCTGTTCAGCAATCTTTTCTCAAACAGATCTCTCCTGACTGCTCTTCTCTTTAATAATATAAAGGTTCAGTCTCAACAACCCATAACTATTTCCATCAGCTAGTTCATACCAAATACAATCATATGTATATAACACAATAAGCTGTAATAAAGTCAAAATTCACCTCCATTACTAATGCCTTGCCCTAGCTCTTGGGAGACCCTCTACATATAACTCATTCCCAGCTTTAATATTAACTAATCTTGGGGTCAAATATACAAATCCAGCTTTATATTTCAGAGATGTTAGAGAGAAGAAATTGTAGATTATAAAATACTGTGCAAATAAAGGAAATTTCATTTAAATTGTTATAGGGGGAATTATCTTAAGTAGTTAATATTTGCATTATTTGTAGTAAATTTAACAAACATTGGATTTACCAAAGATAACGAGCTACTGCTAGGCTCTCTGTGGTTAAGAAAATTTTGTAGAAACATAGTTACTTTCATAGAGAAGTTTCTGTTCTAATATGAATAATGAAGTGATACCAAATATAAAAGAATACATTTTAAAAAAAGAACTCACTGCTAGAATTTAAAATGCTCATTCCAAAGGAAGTTACATTGAATTATATGGGATAATGAATGTAGTAGGTGATAAATTTTAAGATGAACTGTAATCTACTAAGAAGGCACAGATTGGTAACAAGTAGGTAGAGAACAGAGAGGAGGGAAAACTCATACATACATTCGGTTAGTAATGAATCTTGAAGCAGAGGCTGCATACAGCTCAAGTCCAACCTCTGGTAGGAGGTGAGATAGAGTTTAGAGGTCTACAATTCAACCTCTCATGAATTAGAAACACTTTCTGCAATAGCCTGACCGAGACCACACTTTTTCTGATTAAACTGTAGTTAGTATTCCAAAGGGCACACCACTCCCACGAGGTAGCCAATTCAATGTTCAGGTAATACAACTTTGCAGAAGGCTGTTATCTATAAAATGATCCAAAAATGGGAGTGAAATGCCTTTAAGTTTTTGGACATGCCTCGTCCTTGATCTTATCAAGATCTGAGTTCCAAGCAGGGCACCTGCTATAAGCAAGGCAGTTTGCAGAGTTAATTCTGTAAGTACTCACAGTAATCCTATGGAGTTCATGTTACAATGCCTATTGTATAGAAGGAACTGGGCTCCTGGGTATGCAATATGACCCAGTTTACACAGTTAATGAGAAGCAGAGCCAGGATTTCACCCAGGTTTGATTCCAAAACTCATATCTTCTCCTTTCTTCTTGACTGGCTATGTGTGCTGCGTGTCAGAATAATGGAAGAGGAGATAGGCAAAAATGAGATATGATTATGAAAATTTAGGAAAAAATGGAAATTCTATGAAATTGACTGAATGAAATCAAATAAATGTAATCTAATCTATTCAATGATAAAGCTGGGAATTTACTAGAACTGGCCTAAGAAAATAACGAATGCAGCCAATATGCCATAAAACTAAGTAAGTAATTGCAACTTTGCATGATAAAAGAGGATTGTATCAAAAACAAGGCAGTCTTCCAGAAAGTTAATTAGGGAGAAGCTGGAGAGTGAGAGATGCTGAGGCAACCAGCCACACGGGTCCGAGAGCCGTTGGGTGGGCGTGCGAGCCTTGACACCTCTGCCCACCGTGGGGCAGGTGGCGAGCTCCTCACCCATTCTGTGGGTTTTGTTCCCCCACTCGCACCAAAGTGGCTGCTGGGAATCCCAGTAACAAAGAGAAACACTCAATACTCTCCAGCACTGACGGTGGACACTTAATCCGTCAGAAGGAAACTTTACCTGCGGAATCTAGCTTTAAATCGAAAAGATGTCCAAGTGCGGTGAGATCTCACTTATTAAAGTTTAAGAAAAGATCCAAGATTCCTTATAAGGCCATTGCCTGCGCCACCGCGCAGTTTTTGACTGGTGCCTTTCTTGTTATCACGGGATGCCTCCTGCTGGCGGGCTACATCGGCAAAGTAGGCGCCAAGAGGGCCGTTGTGGCTCTGATTGTTGGCATCCTCGTGTTCTTGCCGGCGTTTTACCACCTGCTCATCGTCTGCAGAGCACATCGAGGCTGCCAGGGCTACTCCTGCCAAGACCTTCCAGACTGTGGCAACTAACCTGCCCATATCCAGGAGAAGCGTCCCAGATGGGGCTGAGCAGAGTAGGCTTTTGGCAGAAGCTATGGAAATCTACACCTAAGGAATTAAGGAATTCTAAAGTTTTGTAGATGCTTAGCACAACTATGGACAGATTTCATAAATCCTTACCAAAAATGTTAATCAAGCTTATAACAAACAGGAAGTTAAGGCGTACTCTATTTCTATTTTCCTGGCCCTGGCCAAAACTCCTGACAAAATTTTCCATGTGAATATGAACAGTGGAAGACCAACAATGTTAATTGTATGGGGAAGTAAAAAGTATTCTGTAGAACGAAATGTTGCCTTCATCAGGCTATTTAGCAGAATCCTTCTTTTAAATAGTCCTCATTGATAATTTTATCTAGTGGCAAATGGAAAAATGCAGTATGTCTAATTTCATATTACTAAGTTAATTTATTTGGAAAATTTCTGAATATCTTATCCTCTATACTTATCTCTAACTTTGTATTCTATGGATGATCTTGGTAAAATCACATATTAATTTAGGAAAAATAAAAAATGCACTACAGTTGTGTTGTGCGGAGTGCCCATGAACTTAAAGTCAGAACTTTCTAGCAGTATAATCTTGGACCAATTACCTTAGTACTCGGAGACAGAGTTTGAAACCATAATTCCTACTGTTTGGGGTTTCAGTTGGGATCAAATAAAGTATTTATATCAACAACATGGAACATAGATGTTCCCTAGAGTGTTAAGTTCTCACTGTAAAATAGGGTTTTGTAGAAGACTACACTTAAAATCAACTAAAGCCACAAATCAATTGCATCTGTTCACTTAAAGCTAACATAGGAGAGTTGCTCACCCAAGAGAATCTGTAATCTGTAAAGTTATAATCTCAGTTCACATCAGGACACAGGATTGCTTTTTATTTGCATGAGCTTTCTCCTCTTGAGTCCTATATAGCAGGGGTCCCTAATCCCGGTGTTGCTGGAGACCTATACCCACCCGCCCCTGGCCTGTTAGGAACCAGGCCTCAAAGCAGAAGGTGAGTGGAGGCAAGCAATCAAGCTTCATCCGTATCTGCAGCCTCTCGCCAGCGCTAGCATCGCTGCCTCAGCTCCACCTCAGATCATCAGGCATTAGAGTCTCATAGTAGCACCGGTCCTTGGCGCAAAAAAGGTTAAGGACTGCTGCTACATAGGACTAGGGCTGATTCAGGAAGCAAAAGCTTATATAATTTAGAAGGGGTCTCATAAGAAAAAGAATACACAATTAAAAATTCGAAATTAAGTGCAGGGCATGGCAAGGGGTCTGTACAAGAGTGGGGTCCTGAAGTTTAACTCTCATAAGTTTCATTGTAAATCTGACTATTATAGAGATGAATAAAGGCTCTAGAGAAAAAGACTGAATGTGGTATATGTCTGCAGTTAAGGCTGTGGCTCCAGATTAAAGGAAATGATAAAGCAGTAGTGTTCTCTAGATTAAATGATATCACCCTATAAAAAGAAATACTTTCTGAAGTATTGTAGATAAACAATGTAGACTTAGATTTGTAAAAGATAGAGAACAGAGCATATTTTCTGGAAAAATAAATATTGGCAGTTCATAAAGGAGAAGAGACTCTTACCTGTGTTATCCTTAGGATAAAGAAAATGTACCCAGCATAAAAAAAAGAGTTTGGTAGTCTTTCATGGGTACTATATTATGTATTCAGACTTCTAATGAATGGGAAGAAATGATAAATGTCTAAATATTAGTTCGAGATCCATCAAATTGTACTAAATGAATAGGGATAATATGAACTGTAATTTGTTTGGGCTCTGATAGCCTCATCATATCCTCCCTCTTATTAAAACCACAGCATATATGGACAAGTCCATTGGAAAAGTAACTGATAAAAAGTCTAGTGCAACTTCAAAATGGATAATTAGTAGTATAAGCGACAGTCATGTAAAGAAAGTGCCTATCGAATACATAGAATGGTCACCTATGCAAAGTTAGTTAAGGAAAGCCAGTTTAGGAATCAAAGATCCAAATAAGGTCAACAGTGTAAACTTTAGCCTAGAGATAAACTTATCACCAAGAGAACAAAGACAAAAGGAGTGTCAGAGCAATAGCATAGAAAAATCCAAGCATTGTTTTAAATCCAAAAGTTTCCCGCGTTTGGTTGGCGCAGCCGAGACGCCTTTGCCCTTTAAGTATGAGTCTTGGGCTGTCCCGGCCTTCACACTGGAACCTGCGCCTCAAAATTCCCAAGAAACCCTACCCCCGGCACACACGCTCTGTAAATACATTGTCCTTTGCCTAAAGCACGTACTCACGCCTCACCAGGTTAACTAGAATCAAACTATCTCTTGAAAATGCTCCCGGGCGCGTCTTGGCTCCTCCTCTATTGTGCTCCTGTGTCCGACCCTTTCTCGGGTTTCCAACCACGACGGGTAAACTGCAGGTCGGATTGGCTGATCTAGGAAGAGGAGCAGAGGCTCCACCAAATCACAGATCTAAGATTTTCATCTTTCTTGGTCTCCTCCCTAGAATCTTGGCAACAGGTGTGTTCAGTTGTTTCTCTTAGAGGAAACCTGCTGGGGTTGCTATGGAGATAGGACGCTGCAATTTGCAGAGCAATTAGGACCCAGAAATCGCTTAGCAAACCTCAACAAAGTGACTATCTTGCGTTACCTCCTTCCATACCTGCACTTCCCCTTTCATCTAAAACTCTCTACCCGCCCCCCACGCCCCCCACCCCAACTGCTTCTATGGAAGACTCTGCCTTTCTGAAGCAAGAAAAAGAAAATCAAGAACCGGAGGAAGAAGAGAGGCCATGGGAAGAAATGACAGCTGCTTCTTCCCAAGATCCCAAGCCTGATTTATCAAAGACCCCGGTGTCGGAGCAGGGGCCGGAAACTGGACTCCAGCCCAGAATTAGTCCTTCTTCCAGCCCCCAGTCTAGAGGCAGCACACCTCTGGATGACCTCAGAGGTGCATCATCTCCACCTTCCCTTCCTCAGGAGCCATCTCCCACTCTTTCTTCTCGGGACTTTGCGGCGCCCTGGCAGTCAGACAAAACCACTCATGTGATTACTGAAGCTGGGACATCTCACTTCGACCATTTGGAGCAATCACATGATAAAGGAGAATCAACTCCTCGTCAAACATGCCAATCAGAGGGAAACGTTTTTCAACAGCCCCAGCAAACCGATGGTCACCTGTATGGACCAAAGGATGTGAGCTGTAACAACTCTATACGGAAAGAGCTGAGATTTGACATTTTTCAGGAGAGCGACCCAAACAGTAACTACTATCTGAATGAGGCCGAGCCTGGGGCCTCTGAAACTGCCCCCAGCATGCTTGAGATTGCCATTCGGAATGCTAAAGCTTACCTACTGAAGACCAGTGGCAAGTCGGGCTTAAATCTGTAAGTCCTGGAGGAAAAAAAGAAAAGAGGAAAGTATGACAAAGATAAGGGGGTGTGAGTACCACTGTGTGAATGTCTTCTGTGGGTGAATGGAAATATGTTTGAAAAATCTGTATTATGAGAGTTAGTAACTTAGTAACTCTTTATATCACAGGACTCAATATAGGTCATTGATGGGGATTCTTCTAGTTTTTCTAAAGATCTTAGGCATACAAGAATAAAACTTAGGAATTATGGAATCTTGAGGTTGAAAGAGACCATAAAGATAATGAAGTCCAAGCCTCTCTTTAAGATGCTTGTAAAAAGTAACTACCAGTGATAGCAAGTGCATGGCTTTAACCTAAGCATGCTAGTGCTTCTGTAGCTTAGTTTTGAGTTCCCACCTAGGCCAGTGTGAGAGTGACCAAAACTATCTCCGTTATCCTGGAATTGTCCTGATTCGAGCACTGTAAGTTCTGTATCCCAAGAAGCCCTTCAGTCCTTGGAAAACTAGGAAAATTAGACGCTATAATTTTAATGTCTGAAGAATAATAAATAATTAACATTTAATGTGTGAAATCTTTCACAAGACCCAAATTGACAATTTAAAATATTATTTATAAGTTACTGTTCTAAACTATAATTTACTTAAGCTTCAGGGATGTAATCTACTCCTCAGTAGTGGATTCCACTTGAATTTCTGATATAAACTTCTTGTCCTGGGTTAAATAAGAAGCATGAATTTACAAACTTTGTTGAAAGTCCAAAAGAGCTCATTATAAATAGTTGAGAGCTCACTATTTAAAATTTAATACAAAAACACAAAGCTTGAGGAAGTTTTAAACAAACTCCAAGTCATAACATTACTGTTAATTTACAATAATAGCAATATTCTGGGAAAGAATGATATATTCTTCATATATAATATGTTAAAACTGCCTTTCAAATTTGCTCCATATAATCTGCATATTTTTCTTTGACATGCCTAAGATCCATTAGCTGAATACAGATATTAAAGAAGAAAAAACAAAAAATAATACCTAAGGTCAATTAACAGAAAGTAGGCTATTATTGAGCATCTATTTTATTTCACTATAATAAGGGATGAGATATATTAAAATAACAGCAAATAAACAAAAACAAAAACCCAATTTTGGCCATATAAAAACCCAATGCAGTTCCTGAATGAGAAATATATAATGAACACAAATACAGAGCAGCATATCCGTGATCTCAAAAAGGCCCACTCTAAACTGAGGGAGAATGGTTTTCAAGAGTGACTTGATGACAAAGTGGTTTTAAATTATTTCTTGAGAGAAATGATATATATGGAATACAGCAAGCAAAGGCTCTCAGGTAGGACTTAGCAACTATATGAAAGTGATTTTTAGTAAATTTACTTCACTGAGGCAGAAGTTATAATTGAAATAATTATTAGAAATGAAATTGGAGGGATTCAATGCTTATCTGTCAGAGAGGAAATTTATGTGAGTTTTCATATTGGACAAAGGAATTTCTTTTTAATCTAAGAGCGCTTTGACAGACATGTTTAGCTCTTAAATAGTAAATTTGCAATGTAAATCTGGTATTTGAAAAAGCACACCCTAGCAGTTATGTATAAAATGTAATAAATTAATGAGAGGTTAGAGGCAGTTTCACTAAGTTATGAAATAAAAAGCTACAGCAGTGTTTTTAATAGAACAAAAATGTTAGAGAGCATCACATTTTAATAAAAATGAATAATATTTTATGACACTTTCAGTTGTTTGTGGGCAGGAGCTGCAAAATAAAATGCATTTTTTTATAGATATCAAAACACAGAAGTAGATAATTGGCCTAAGAAATGAAACAGAAGAGAACATACCTTAAGAGAGTCCAACAGGATTTGGAAATCAAATTGGATTTGGTGATGGTAGGGGAAGAGGGATGGGAAAGAAGTTAAGACAAAAAAGTGAAAACTGTTCATCACTTTTAAATATAACTAAGATTCCAAGCTCAAATAAAATGTAAAAATGTTCCCAATATGAAATATATATCTTTCTATAATATTTTTCTATAATATATTAAATATTCATATAATATTGGAGATATTTCAAAAGGAAAATTCTGGAATAGGTTTTTCTGGCAGTGATAGAAGTTACTGTAAGTGTTTATTGACTTAGAATTTCTGAAGTCTTTGGGTTGTTGAAGTTTTCTGAAATTTAGATATCTGAGTCTGCATGAAATAGTTCTTCAAATGCTTTTGACATGGAAATTATCTGGAATTTTCTCTTTTGGAGTAGATATGAGCATCTTTCTAATATGCTGACCAAGATCTTGGATGAGCGTCCTGAAAATGCTGTGGATATCATTGAAACTATTAGTCAAGATGTGAAGATGGCACATTTTAGTAAAAAATTAGATACACTCCAAAATGAGAATGAGATGCTTCCAACATATGAAATAGCAGAGAAGCAAAAGGCTCTTTTCCTTCAGGGAAATTTAGAAGGAGCTGATCAAGAACTGGAAGATGAAATAGTAAGTCACTGGTATAAATATGAATAGTTCAATCTTAGGGTTTTATTTGAGGTGAGTGGTGTGACTTTAAATTCATATCAACTGTGCTTGCTGAATAGTATTTTCAGCCTCATTTTATACTACTCATTTCCTTTTTTAGAATGTATTTTTTCACATTGTATTTTAGTATTTCACAGGCTTAGCTGTTTGTTAGGTGTTTGTGTGGCTGAGGTATTGATATTAAAGAAAATGTTTTCTTCATCTCTTATATTCCAAAGTGCCTGGTACAGATATGAACCAATATCTGTTTCTTATTAAATACTTGTTCAAGAAGAAATTAATGTTAGGTAATTAAAAATTAGGCTTTGAGTCAAGTTGCATATTTTTCCCTTTAATTTTACTAGAAAAATTAGAAGTACTTCTAAAGTCATTTGTATTCTCTTCTGAGGCAACTTCCTAATATTATGTCTTGATACTATGCGTATTATGTCAATGAGATAAAATATTTCTTTTAATCCTCAGAGACAAACTGTTGAAAATATTTATAAAGTTAGTGACAGAAATAAAAAGCTATTATTAGAGTATAAAATCAGTTGTATCAGAAATTTTAGCAATGAATATTTTAAAATAGTATCCAGCATTGTTTCCTAAATGCCTATATGCTTGTTATTTAGACTACTGAGTAATTTATACATCTACTGAGCTATCATGTATTGTTACCACTAGACTATTCAAAATCTGTCTAAATACTTGCAAATTTAATGTTTAAAGTGAGCTGTTTTCAGAAAAGAACAGAGAGTTTGGTCAGGGAAAAGATATGAGGAGTAAAGATCTGACAATAGATATACCCTCTAGGGTTTGGCAATTTTTGTGGGGGGACCCAACCTGATATAGTGGGACCCACAGTACTCAGAGGAACAGGTGATATGTATTAAGGAGTTGACATCAGCTGTCTTTTTCTGAAAATATTTTACTCCAAGATATTTAAGTAGCCACATATAGCGATGACAAGTCTTGGAGCCAACAGCACTTAGGGATCAAGCAGGAGACAGACACTCTCATGGAGGAATTTATCAAAGAAAGTTTAGACTCCAGTATAAAAATGGGGCATTGGACTATCTGTAGGCATAGAATTGTAATGTAGGGATCCAAGTTCTAAAACCAGGATATGGAGTGAGAATATAAATCAGTTATTTTGATGCTGAAAACCGAGCCTCTTAACTAGATTCCATAAATTCCTCCAAAAATAGAGTAGAATTGGTTTTAGAGCCAGGAAGACCTGAGTCATCAGATGAAAATTAAAAACTCTACCTCAGGGAATAGAAACATGCGGGAATAGGAAGACAGGTAGGTCTGGGAAACATTGAAATATGAGCTTTGTGACTGACTGTTCCAGATCTCTATGTTGAGTGTTCATGTTTCTGTTTCTCTCTTTGACCACACCAGAATTCTGTCCTTAGTCTTCAGTATTCATTTATTCATTCACCCATTTATTCATTTGCAAACATTGTGACTCCTTACTGCATGCCAGATACTGAGATATATACATGAAAAAGACTTTTCTGACTTTAAGTTGTGAAAGAGTAGTGAAAGAGGCAAAAAAGATTGTAAAGCTATTTAATTAGTTCACTAATAGAGATGGCCTTGTATGGTGGCGGGGGAGGGGGGGTGGGGAAACAGGGGCTT
Organism: Eidolon dupreanum; assembly: GCA_028627145.1. Classification (NCBI taxonomy): domain Eukaryota; kingdom Metazoa; phylum Chordata; class Mammalia; order Chiroptera; family Pteropodidae; genus Eidolon; species Eidolon dupreanum. The sequence continues at coordinate 141,830,482 of CM053502.1, forward strand.
TGGTGACCAGGTACATAGTCAATGAGCAGTAATATTTTAAAAGGAATATATACATATATATATTTCTGGGCAGCAGGACTCAACAGTGGGCTTAAAATATTCAGAAAACCAAACCATATGCTGTCATCCAGGCTATGTTGCTCCATTTATAGAGTGGATTTAGCATAATTCGTAAGGGATTTAGGATTTTTGGAATGGTAAAAGAGCATTGGCTTCAAAGTAATATCACCAGCTACATTAGCCCCTAACAAGAGAGTCAGTCTGTCCTTTGAAACTTTGTAGCAAGGCATTGACTTCTCCGCTGTAGCAATGAAAGTCATAGTTGGCATCTCCTTCCAATATATGGCTGTTTCATCTACATTGAACATCTGTTGTTTATTTTTTTTCAAGTGACTATTTATTTATTTATTTATTACGGCAACATTGGTTAATGAAATCTAGTAAGTTTCCAATGTACAATTCAATAGTAAGGCATATATATATATTGCATTGTATGTTCACCACCCACAGTTAGATTTATTTCTGTCACCACATATTTGACCCCCTTCCTTATACTCCATCTACTTCTCTCCTCCCTCACTACTCTCTGGTAACCACTAGTTGTCCATGTCCATGAGTCTCTGTTTGTTTGTCCTGTTTGTTTGGTGCTTTTAGGTTTATATCCCACATATAAATGATATCATGTGGTTTTCATCTTTTTCTGTCTGGCTTATTGCACTTAGCATGAATATCTCAAGGTCCATCCATGTCGTTGCAAGTCGCAGTATTTCATTTTTTATGGCTGAGTGATATTCCATTGTATATATGTACCACAGTTTTCTTATCTGATAATATAATAATCTATTGTAGAACACTTGGGTTGCTTCCAAGTCCTGGCCACTGTGAATAATAGTGCTGTGAACATCATTGTACAAATATCTTTTCGGATATATGTTCAAGCCTTTGAGGTAGATATCCAGTAGAGGGATTGCTGGATCATATGGTAGCTTAATTATTATTTGTTTGAGGAACCTCCATACTGTATTCCATAGTGGCTGTACCAATTTGCAGTCCCACCAGCAGTGTATGAGGGTTCCTTTTTCTCCACATCCTTTCCAACACTTTTAGTACTTGTCCTGCTGATAACAGCTATTCTAACAGGTGTGAGATGGTATCTTATTGTGGTTTTGATTTGCATTTCCCTAATTAGCTAGTGATGTTGAGCATCCTTTCATATGTTTGTTGGACATTTGTATGTCTTCTTGGGAGAAGTGCCTGTTCAGGTCATCTGCTCAGTTTTTACTTGGATTGTTTTGTCTTTTTTTATTGTTGTTGTTATTGAGTTGTATAAGTTCTTTGTATATTTTGGATATTAGGCCCTTATAAGAGGCATTGCTTGCAAATGTATTTTCCCATTTGATGGTTGTCTCTTTACCTTGTTGACAATTTTTTGTTGTCAAGCTTTTTAGTTTGATGCAGTCCCATTCATTTATTTTTGCTTTTACTTCCCTTGCCTTTGAGGTCAAATTCGTAAAATCCTCTTAAGTTCAAGCTCCATGAGTTTAGTTCCTATTTTTCTTCTATGTAATTTATTGTTTCAGGTTTTATATTCTGGTCCTTAATTCATTTTGAGTTAATTTTGGTGTGTGGTGGTAAACAATAGTCTGGTTTCATTCTTTTGCAGGCACCTGTCCAGTTTTCCCAGCACCATTTATTGAAGAGGCTTTCCTTTCTCCACTGTATGTTTTTGGCTTTTCAGTCAAAAATTATTTGCCCATATAAACACGGGTTTACTTCTGGATTCTTGATTCTGTTCCACTGGTCTGTGTGTCTCTTTTTCTGCCAATACCATGTCATTTTGCTTTGTAGTATAATTTGAAGTTGAGAGAGTGATGCCTACAGCCTCGTTCTTTTTTCTCAAGAAGGCTTTGGCAATTTGGGGTCTTTTGTGCTTCCATACAAATCTGATGTTCTATTTCTTTAGAAAATGCCAATGGGATTTTAATGGGGATTGCATTAAATCTGTATAATGCTTAAGGTAATAAGGTCATTTTAACTATGTTGATTCTTCCAATCTAAGAACAAAGAATATCTTTCCATTTCTTTGTATCTTCTTCAATTTTTTTTAATGGGATCTTATAGTTTTCATTATATAGGTCCTTTACATGTTTCATTAGATTTATTCCTAGGTATTTTATTCTTTTTTGTTGCAATTGCAAAAGGAATTATTTTTTCCACTTCTTTTTTCTGATAATTCATTATCAGAGTATAGGAATGCTATGAATTTTTGAACTTTGATTTTGTATCTAGAAATTTTACTGTATTTGCTTATTGTTTTTAGTAGTGTTCTTGTAGAGTCATTAGGGTCTTCTATGTGGAGAATCATGTCATCTGTAAATAGTGACAGTCTAACTTCTTCATTTCCTATTTAGATGCTTTTTATATCTTTCTCTTGCCTCATTAGGACCTCCAATGTTATAATGTATAACAGTGGTGATAGTGGACAGCCTTGTCTTGCCCCTGACCTTAGAAGATTTTTAGTTTTTTACCATGAAGTATAATGTTGGCTGAGGGTTTGTTATATATGGCCTTTATTATGTTAAGATACTTTCCTTCTATACCAATTATGTTAAGTGTTTTGATCATAAATGGATGCCGTATCTTGTCAAAGACATTTTCTGCATCTATTGATATGATCATATGACTCTTATTTTTTAATTTGTTTATGTGGTGTATCACATTAATCGATTTGGGTATGTTGAAACATCCCTATGCCTCTGGGACGAAGCGCACTTGATCATAGTGTATAATCTTTTTAATATGTTGCTGTATTCAGTTCACTAATATCTTATTTAAGATTTTTGCATCTGTGTTTATTACAGATATTGGTCTGTAGTTTTCTTTTTTTTGTGTTATCTTTACCAGATTTGGATATCTTTACCAGATATTGGCCTCATAAAATGAGTTAAGTCTTGCCTCCTCTTCAATTTTTGGAAGAGTTTGAGGAGGATAAGTATTAAATCTTCTTTGAATGTTTGGTAGAATTTACTGGTGAAGCCATCTGGACTGAACTTTTACTTTTTGGTAGTTTTTTTTTTTTATGATTGTTTCAGTTTCCATACTGCTGATTGGTATATTTATATTTTCTAGTTCTTCTCAACTCAGTCTAGGAAGGATGTATCTTTCTAAGTACTTGTCCATTTCTTCTAGGTTATATACTGTTTCATAGTATTCTTGTATGATCCTTTGTATTTCTTTGGCGTCTGTCATAATTTCTCCTCTTTTATCCCTGATTTTGTTTATTTGTGTCTTTTCTCTTTTTTCTTTAGTGAGTCTAGCTAGTGGTTTGTTAATTTTATTAACCTTCTCACAAAGAACCAGCTCTTTGTCGCATTTATTTTTTCTATTGTTTCTTTGTTTTCAATTTCATTTGATTCTGCTCTAATTTTGAATATTTCTTTCTTTCTGTTGATTTTAGGCTTCATTTGTTCTTCCTTTTCTAGTTTTTTAAGATGAAGCGTTAGTTTGTTTATTTGGGCTCATTATTGTTTTTGGAGATGGGCCTGTAATGATATGAACTTTCCTCTCAATAGTGCAAAACGATGTCCCTAAAGCTTTAATATGTTGTACTATCATTATCATTTGTTTCTATGTATCTCTTGAGCTCTCTTTATTTCTTCTCTGACCCAGTCATTCTTCAGTAGCCTGTTGTTTAATCTCCATGTATTTATGGTTCTCACTTTCTTTTTACAGTTGATCTCCAGTTCAAAGCAGAGAATATGGTTGGTATAATTTCAACCCTCTTATATTTGTTGAGGCTATCTCTGTGTCCCAATATGTGTTAATTCTTGAGAATGTTCCATGCGCACTAAAGAAGCATGTATAAGCAGTTGTTTTGGGATGGAAGGCTCTGTAAATATCAATTATGTCCAGTTGGTCTAAAGTGTCATTTAAGAATGTTATCTCCTTATTGATCTTCTATTTGGATGATCTGTCCATATCCAACAGTGTGGTATTTAGGTCCCCTACTATAATAGTGTTTTGGTCTGTTTCTCCCTTTTGGTCTGTTTCAGGGCTCCCTGATTGGGAACATTGATATTAATAAGTGTTATGTCTTCTTGGTGTATGATTCCCTTTATCATTATGAAGTGTCCCTCAGTATCTTTCTTTTCATTTTTTTTTGAAGTCTATTTCATCTGATATTAGTACCACTACTCCTGCTTTTCTTTGAATGCCATTTGCTTGAAATATCATTTCCCACCCTTTCACTTTGAGTCTATATTTGTCCTTGGAACTGAGGTGTGTCTCCTGGAGGCAGCATATGGTTGGGTTTTGTTTTTTGATCCAATCTGCAACTCTGTGCCTTTTTATTGGTGAGTTCAGTCCATTTACATTTAGGGTAATTATTGAAATATGAGGTCTTCTTATAGCCATTTTATCTTTTGCTTTCTGATAGCTCAGTGTTTCTTTCCATTGCTTCCTTGTCTTTGTGTTTCTGTTTTCTTTATTTTAGTTGGCTTTTGTGGGTTTTGCCTCTGGTTCTTCTTGGTTTATTTTATATACTTCTGTTCTAAATCTTTGGTGTGTGGTTTCCTTTAGAAATATGTAAAGGATAGTTATATAGAGAGAGTAGTCTATTTTCTTCTGTGCATGCCTTATCTCTATTCCCCTTTATAAATTTGGATCTCTGAATCCTTCCCTTATCTGTCATTGTTGTCTTAATTTGTCCTTATGTATGCTGAACGTTCATTACTATTTTGCAATAGCAAATCTCTTCTTACTGTTTAAGCTTATAATGCTCTGTTCTTAATAAGGGTTGCACTGCTCTGGCTTCTATCTACCTGCTAGTCGCCTTGGTCCTAGTTATGTATTTTTTTTTTGTCATTTTGTCTTAGGTGAGATGATTCCTTTCAGTATTTCCTATAGTGTAGGCCTCATAGTGGAGAATACCCTCAATTTTTATATGTCTGGAAAGGTCTTAATTTCTCCTTCATATCTAAAGGAGAGCTTAGCTGGATACATTATTCTTGGCTGGTAGTTCCTGTCTTTTAATAGTTTGAATATTTGATTCCATTCCTTTTTTGCTTGTAAGTTTTGTGCTAAGAAGTCCTACGATAATCTAATAGGTTTTCTTTTATAGGTTATCATCTTCTTTTCCCAGGCTGTCCTGAGAATTCTTTCTCGTCATTGATTTTTGATAACTTTAATACAATGTGTCTTGGTTAAGGCCTTTTTGGGTTGAGATAATTGGGTGTTCTGTTGACTTCTTTAATTCCAAGCTCCAGTTCATTCCTTAGATTTGGGAAATTCTTGTCAACTATTTGTGTGAAAATCCTTTCTAATCCCTGCTCTTTTTCTTCCCCTTTGAGAATGCTCATTATTCTTGTTTCCTTTCTTAATGGTATCAGCTAGTTCTTGTATTTGTCTTTCATTATTTTTCATTCTTTGGTTTCTCTCTTCTTCCTTCTGATTTATTTCTAGATTTCTATCTTTGATATCACTAATCCTTTCCTCCATTTGGTCAACTCTATTTCCCAAGCTTGCTATTTCATTCTTCATCTCTTTTAGTGTGTTATTTATCTCCAGAACCTCTGGATTGGAGGATGGGGGCTGTGGCTCAGCTTTGCATTTTGCAACCGAGGCTGATAATAATTAGCTGTTGCTTCTCTTCCATCCCCACTTTGTTTTCCCTTCTGCCCTGATCCCTGGGCACTGCTGCTGCATGGAGCTCACAGTTCTCTCAGGCAGAGCTGTTCAGGGAACTCATCGCACCTTCTCCCTTTCCCCTCCTACTGCAGGGAGCTCTGACTGCAAGAGGTAGCTTCTTTGTTTCTCCTGGTCTACCACCCAATTCCCCTGGTTCTACCACCCAATTCCCCTGGTTCTGACCTGTGGAAGCTCTCATTCGCCGATCTCTCACTCAGATGTACTTGTGTTCAGGTTGAGTTTTGTTGTTGTTGTTGTGTTTTAGATGTTCCGCTTATTCTTGTTTCAAGGAGAGAGATCTAGGAACATCTCTCACTCCACCATGCTTCTGACTATTAATAAAAAAAAAAAGGTGACTATTAAAAAAAAAAGGTGAGTATTAAAAAAAAAAAAGAAAGCTGAACATCTGTCATTTAGTGTAGCCACCTTCATTAATTATCTTAGCTACAGCTTCTGCATTAGTGCTTGCTGCTTCACCTTTGATATTATGGAGGTGGCTTCTTTCCTTAACCCTTATGAACCAGCCTCTGCTAGCTTTAGTCTTTTCTTCTGCAACCTCCTTATCTCTCTCAGCCTTCACAGAATTAGAGAGAGTTAGGGCCTTGCTTTGGATTAGGCTTGGCTTAAGGGAATGTTATGGCTGGTTTGATCTTTTATCCAGACCACTAAAACTTTCTCCAAAGTAGCAATAAGGCTGTTTCACTTCTTTTTCATTTGTATGTTCACTAAAGTAGCACTTTTAAATTCTCCAAAAACTTTTCCTTTGCTTTCACAAATTGGCTGTTTGGCACAAGAGGCCCAGCTTTCAGCCTCTCAGCTTTCAACATACTTTCCTCACTAGGCTTAATCAGTTTTAGATTTAAAGGGAGAGATGTGTGACTATTCCTTTAATTTGAACACTTACAGACCATTGTAAGGTTATTAATTGGCCTAACTTTAATATTGTTGTTTCTCAAAGAATAAGGAGGCCTGTAGAGAAGAAGAGACATGAGGGAGCAGCTGGTCAGTAGAACAGTCTGAACACAAACTATTTATTGCTTAAGTGTGCTGTCTTATGTGGCCATGATTGATGGCATCCAAAACAATTTCAATAGAAACATCCAAGATCACTGATCAATGATCACCATAACAAATATAATAATAACTTAAAAGTTTGAAATATTGCTAGAATTACTAAAATGTGACAGAGAGACGCAAAGTGAGCAAATACTGTTGGAAAAATGATGCCAATAGGCTTGCTCCAGACAGGGTTGCCACAAAACTCCAATTTGTAAAAATGCAGTATCAGTAAAGTGTAATAAAAGCAAAACACAATAAAATGAGGTATGGCTGAATAGCCATATATATATATACATAAACATTTTTTTGTAAATATATGTGTTTAGGTAGGTTATATTATATTTTATTATTTCAGTATAGTAAAGGGGCCACTTAAATATTTTTCATAAATGGGATGTTGAATTTTATTCATAATGGTTATTAAATTATATCTGCCTAAGATACATATAGACAAGATAACTATTATACTGATGCATGTAAGACACAATGGTATAAGCTACATTTATAAGTAATGAAAGGATTGAAATTCAGAAACTAATAAAGTTTGATCTAAATCTTGAAAGAAATGTCAAAGAAGTGGTGGGAAAGTAGAACTAACACCAAGCTGTACAAAAAGGAAAAGAAAAAGTAAGCAGTTCTCTTTATAGATAAAATGTTAACTTCAGCATTTGTATTCCCAGGCAGAAAACTCTCTTCCAAATGTAATGGAGTCAGCTTTTTATTTTGAACAAGCTGGAGTTGGTTTGGGCACAGATGAAACTTATCGTGTATTTCTTGCCCTCAAGCAGCTTACTGACACCCACCCAATCCAAAGATGCCGTTTCTGGGGCAAGATCTTGGGTCTGGAAATGAATTATATTGTAGCTGAAGTGGAATTTCGTGAGGGAGAAGATGAAGAAGAAGTGGAAGAGGAAGATGTAACTGAAGAGAGGGAAAATGGAGATAGTGAAGGTGAAGAAGATGATGAAGATGAATTACCAAGATCCTTTTATAAGGCCCCACAGGCCATACCAAAAGAAGAAAGTAGAACAGGTACAAACAAATATGTCTATTTTGTTTGCAATGAACCAGGAAGAGCATGGGTGAAATTGCCATCAGTTACACCTGCACAAATTGTTATTGCAAGACAAATCAAGAAATTTTTCACTGGGCGGTTGGATACCCCAATCATAAGCTACCCACCTTTCCCAGGAAGTGAGAGTAATTACTTACGAGCACAAATTGCCAGAATTTCAGCAGGGACCCATGTCAGCCCTCTAGGATTCTATCAGTTTGGTGAAGAGGAAGGAGAGGAGGAGGAAGAGGTGGAAGGTGGGCGAGATACCTTTGAAGAAAACCCTGATTTTGAAGGCATTCAAGTGACTGATCTAGTGGAATCCCTGTCCAATTGGGTTCATCATGTGCAACATATTCTCCCTCAGGTAGGGACTCTGCAATTCTCAATCTATCAGCCAATCAGCAAATGTGTATTAAATTCAGTCTACAATGTACACACACACACACATGCAAAATAAAGGCCTTCAGACTCCAGTCAAAGAGACTATTAAAAATCAAGTAAAAATACAGAGTACTATATAACTGCCAAGTAGTATAGACCTAGGATCTTCAAACAGATTTTTATTTCCAAACAGAAGTAAAATAATTATTTCTATGGAGTATTTGATGAGTTACATAAGGATTTAGATTTATGTGTGTTGTGAAATTATTTTTTATAAGTTTAATATAAATGCATTAATTTGGGGAATAATTTTTTTATTCTATTTTTATAATATATGAAACATTTATGGTAAGAACAATAAAGGATTATAATAAAACAAAAATAAGCAAACTGTGCTAAATAGCAATTATATAGCATGTATTCTGCCAGGTGTTCTTAATAGCACTTTATATGTAGTAACTCATTTAATCCTAATAACTGTATGAAAAACTAACATTTTCTTTATATTACAAATGAAGAAATTGAAGCAGAGAGTTTAGGAAATGTGAAAAAGGGAATATGGCTAATAAGCAACAGGTTTAGATGTGAATATGCAGAACAATCCAGAGTTCATCCTTTTAATCACTCCACTATACTGCCTCATCTGCATATAGAAAATCTCCATTATACTTCTTCCTATATATCAGATACTTTTATGTATCTGGATAACAGTTAATTATATGAGAAATGATAACGCCAAATCTCTATACCTAATCTTACCACATTTTAATTTTATTAATGATAGTAGTACTTTGCCTCTTTCTTATAAATTATTTATTACAAATTAGTAAAATGCATTATTATCTTTCTAAATAAGGTACTGCTAATTTTAAAATATAAATGTTCTGTACCTTCAAGAAGTTGGCAAATTCTTGAAATAAATAGTATACTCTTTTGCTTGAAAAACCTAGCACTTGGTAAATGTACGTTGAATGAATGAATGATTAAATTTCCACACAGTGAGACCTTGTGCAGGTAATTACTTCAATCCAAATGAATAGTCTGGTATACTATGGTCCTCATCTTGCAATATTCATATTTAGGGTCGCTGTAATTGGTTCAACCCCAAACAAAAAAGTGAGGAGGAAGAGGAAGAAGATGAAGATGATGAAGAAAAAGAAGAAAAAGAAGAGCCTGACCACATAGAACAAGAAGTAGGGCCTCCTCTCTTGACACCAATTGCTGAAGATTTAGGTAATTTTACACAAACTACATAATATATTATGTGTATGTGTGTGTACACACACACACACACACATATATAATGTACTATGTATTATACATAGTATGTTATATACATGTATATATGTATATAGCCTATGTATATATGCTTTATATACATACCATATATACTATATCTATCTATACACACACACATACAGACTATACTATAGGGTAGGGAATAAAGAATGTAGCTGGACACTCTACCTGCTTTTTCTGACAGGTTAAAGAGCTGCACAGGGAGGAAGCTTAAGTTGGCAGTAGCTCTTACTGAAATGCTCACAGTTATGTGTACCACTCTTGTTTTGCATTCTTCAGATCATAAACACATGACCATATACACATAACATTGTTATATAGTGTATAAATATCCAAATTTTATTGTTCTACATTGTTCATAAAATTCCCTCCTGATTTTAGGTTAAGTAAGCTGCTGATGTTTTAACTTTTCCTTCTGTGTCAAATGGCTTGTTTTACTATTTATAAAAATAGCTTTTCTGTTACATAGTATATCGTTATCTATTTAAGAGTTAAGCTTTTGAATTTCTCACTGTTTTACAGAGATCCAGAATACACCACCTTGGACAACACGGCTATCCTCAAATATCATTCCTCAATATGCTATTGCTGTTTTGAGGTCCAACCTTTGGCCTGGAGCATATGCCTTTTGCAATGGCAAGTAAGTATCTGACAGCTTACAAAATTATTATTGTAATTATTTTATTTCTGAAAAGTACAAGTTATCACTAGAATTTATGTTACTATCATTTTAACTCATCTTTAGCATGTCATTTGTTGTGGCATAAGATTTATCCAAAGAACATCTGTACTATACAGTAAAGCCTCAAATTTAGAACATTAGACTATAGTTATAGTACTTGGGTGGGAGACCACCTAGGAAGATCAAGTGCTATAGGCATAAAAAATAAGGGATTGTAAGCTGACAGGGTCCTTGCAATCTGTGAGGTCGAACAAGGGTTGCCTTGCTTAAAAAAAAAAATAGAACTTTAGACTAATTTAGACTTTTGCCTTTTCATCTGAATTATCCAATTCATGAAGTTAAATGTGGTTTTTCTTCTATAATTATTTGAGTAATTGACTTATTTAATAGAGGTATTCTAAGCACTGTTTAAATTAGTCTAAATCTCACATCATTTTTGTTGAACATCTTGATAAAAGATAAGTTAGAGTATGTATTATTTAGATTATTGCTTTCAAGAGAATTAGGATCTAGAGGATACTAAATGTCCTTTTATCCCTCATCCAAAGCATACACTTCCATTTGTCTTATTCTTCCATTTTTTACCTAATTACCTAGTGTCAGAAGCTTAGCTGAGCTGCCAAAGGTCAGAGTAGCCATTAAAGCAACAAGCCCAAAATGAAAGTGTTAAGCCTTTAATTACTTACTGTGATGGTATAAGCAAGAGAAAGCATCGATTGCCCCCTGTTCCAGTTTCCCCCACTGATGGAAGATCAGGTGGATCAGCAGGGATGTGGGGGGCATTTCACTGATGAGGAAGTCCCCAACATAAGGCTCTTGCAGTTTTACAGACTAGGAGGCCAGGGGAATTGGAGGAGAGCTAGGGAGAAGTACTGGGTACTGAGAGTGAGGTTTATGGTTTCCCTTTCTCTCCCCAAACCCCATTAAGGAGGCCTTGGAAGAGGCACGTGAAGAAGACCTCTGCTAAAGGCCTCAGAGACCTAGGAGTGAAGGCACCTGGGCTAGGAATTTAAATGTGTGAAGAGCAAGGCAGGCCAGAGGAGTCAGCGTCCTGTACATAACTCTTCTTAGAGACTGCAGTGCGTTGACTGTGCACCAGGTCAGGGGAGGAGAGGGCAATTTCCCATCCGGCCTACCAGGAAAAGCCTTTGTAATTGCCCCTGGTTGGGCCTGAAAAAACACAGAGGTTTTTCACCACAAACCCATGCCTCATCCAGTCAAGGGTTTACTAGGTTGGAAACTTTTAAATTCTAACTTTAAGGACAGTAGTAACTTTTTAACTTAGTTTTTTGTTTTTCTGAAAATAATTAAACGATCAAAGGCTGTGGTCTCGGTGTCAGGTACATTTTGACAGAGTCTGGTCCCCTGGTCAGCTTAAGCAGTTTGGATCACAGAAATTCCATGGTAGAAAAGTCATTTACGGATACTTCATCTCTAATGTATTTTAAATGTATTGTTTTAAAAGTATGAGACTATGATATTCTAAGTACTTTATCATTACAGGAGGGTCAACTTTTCATATTGATTATCTAATTATTTTTTTTTAACTTATAGGAAGTTTGAAAATCTTTACATAGGCTGGGGTCATAAATATAGTCCAGACAGCTATACACCCCCAGTTCCACCATCAGTTTGTCAAGAATACCCCAGTGGACCAGAAATTACAGAAATGGATGACCCTACTGTGGAAGAGGAGCAGGCTTTCAAGGTTGCACAGGAAGCAACCATACTTCCAACCGAGGAAGATGAAGAAACTGAGGAAGATGAAGATGAGGAAGACAATTATGACTAATAAATAAATTGGCCCAGTCTTACGAGACTGATATGTACTCCTTGTGTGGGACTAATTACATATACATATATATTGGCAACTATTCATGTGTAAAATGTCATTACTTGAAAATATCAAATTTGCAATTTCATATGAACTGTGCTTAATATGTGCTTAAAAAAGATGCTCAATGGATTTTCCAGAGGCTAAATGATATATTTTTAAACCATTGTTTTGATGGCTACAACTAATAGAATATGTGCTTCTGTATATATTTGTTCAAGTCTCAGGTATAACTTCTTCTTGGGTCTTTAATATTTTTTGAGCATCAAAGGGTATTGAGGCCAAGAATAAGGAGAGGGTTTATAATTCTATCACCTGCTCAAAGGCTGGTAACACTCAAATTTTTAACCCTTATACTTTTTGCTTCTTAAAAAAACTTCTCAATAGAAATTCATCTGCTCTGACTGGGAAAAAAACGATTTGTACAGAGAGAGCTAGCTGGGATAGCCAGAGACTTTAGACTAATATTTCTACCATTGCTTCTCTAAAACTATATTTTCATTCACTAAAAAAGTATTCAAAGTCCCATCCATCCCAGGTACCCTGAGACAGTTGCAGAACACTGATATGCACTTTGACATTGCTTATCAGACATGCAGAAGGTGCATTTATTCAGACTTGGGCAGTTCAGGAAGTACTTCTAAGAGGAAGTCCATTTAAGAGGCAGAGAACTAAAGGGAGAGGGGTCCTAGGTAGCACCAGCAGTATTTTAGCAAAGGACTTTTGTCGTGGAGACGGTTTGGAAGAAGAGTCGGAATCTGGAAATGTGTAACTTACATGGATAAAGAGGAGGATGGACAATACTAGCCCCCCAACCCTTATCTCCACAGCCTTTTATTAAGTTTCACAACAATGCTGGCTTTGTAATTTAATAATGGTTACTCTTAGGTCAGCAGATACAAGCTACAGCCAACTCCCAGATTCAGCCTCGAAGCCACCTCCGTGTTCTCAGCTACTTCCTCTTAAGTATCGTTTTCTAGTCCCTAGAGCAAGAAGTCTTGGAATTGGTCAGGTGTATGTGCCCTTCCTGCAACGTGTCCTTGTGTGCAAGTCCACCTCTGTTTCAAATGTTCTTGTTGCTCCAATCACCAGACATCCTGCCAGGACTGCAGGCATCTCTTACAATAGACTTTAAGCTGAAAGGAGTGAAATTTGAAATGAAAGTGGTGAGAGATGGGCCTGGAGCAGGGACTAGATTGTGTGGGATGTTCGGATTTTATCTGTGAACAAGGAAGAGGACTCAAGTAGGAAGTGACAAAATCACATTTGTATTGAACATTTTGGCTTCAGTGTAGGACATGAACTGACAGAGGATCAAGACAAGGAGACCAGTTAGGTTATCACATCTAGGTAAGAGATAATGACGGCATGAGAAAGGATAACTGCATGGAGATATAAGGTATAAAACTGGTTACCAGTCTGAAAGACAAAATATTCTTAGAAAGGATGGTTTCCAGAACTTCCAATTGGCAATATTGTTCATTCTTGGAATGTAACTTTCAGGATCTGAGAAAATAGCTAATATTTAGAAAACTTCAAGTACATTCTTGTTCATTTTTCATGGTAGAGTTTTTGCTTTTGTAGTTTAATATCTATTTCCTCACGTATCCTGATTTTCTTTTGAGAAACTGCTCCTGCCCATGGCATACACCATACCAATCAGATGTGCCCTCTCTGGAATCTGAATTTTGAGCAGAGACATTCTACCTTGGCTCCTAACCTGGTTCCTGCTACATATTAGACCATATCCTAGCCTCTAGAGTCGCCTGGATTCCAGCACAGTTCCCTAGCTACCTGTGGATTCTGTGAGCTTCTCTGATAATATTTCAATGAATTCTCTTTTGCTTAAATTAGCCAGGGTAGGATTCTTTCTTGCAGTCTTACATGGCACATCCAGTACCTATCTGAATATTTCTTTCCTAAAAGACACATTAAACACAAATCTCTAAATGACAGTTGTATAGGTAAGAGTGTGAATATTTAACAAAAGCAAACTCTTCTTTTTAGAGCTATACCTGTTAAATATTCAGGTTATTTCTAAGTGGTGAAGAGGGAATTTCACTGTATATGTTTTACAACAGAAGAAAGCAGAACGTTATATTGGTAAGAGCTTAGAAGTGAGAAAGCCTGGGTTCACACTCTGAATTATGATAATTTTCTCAGGTAAATTACTCATCTTGCAGAGCTGTAGCTCCCTCACACAGCTAGTAACAGTATTTGTCTCAGAGAACTATTCTGAAAATTAAATTAATACATTGAAAATACTAAGGGTACCTACCTAATGCAAGTAAGGACTCAATAAATATTACATATAACTATAATACAAAATCAATTTCTGAAACACAGATAAGAAATTACAAAACCCACAGTGAAAATAAGATATTTTATTGAAATAATTACTAAACAATGAAGCATTAATGGTATAATTTAAACATTTTAGAAACAAAATTCAGTATTTAGTGACTTCATAGATTCACAGATTGTATTAAGGAGTTTAATAGCAAATTTGGAAAATTCCACGATAATTGAAATGCTTTATCCTTCAAGGAATCTTCTCAGCTGTAAAGACTTGAGAAGCTTGTCTCCTGGCCTTGAAAAGGAATTTAAAAAAAATTGTTAATCAATTAATTAGAATACCTATTACTTATCATTCTAATATAAAAAAAATGTGGAAATTTTTTCAAGATAATGAAAAAAGCCAAATTACAACTTTGAATTTAGGAAATTAGGAATAAACATTTTTAAAGCTAAGCCATAAAAACATTAAATAAAATTCCAGATAAAGATAAAACAGAAAGAAAATGTCACTTTTTTATGGAATAATGAGTCGAAAAGTAAAAAAGCTGGCTCAAAGTCAGAGAGAGACAGGTAAAAACACTGAGAAAGAAAAAAAGAGATAGCTATGAACAGAGAACCCTTAAGAAAATTCTTTTTTATGGCTTTAAAAGTGTCACTTTAAAAAACTGAAATGTCTGTTATTTTTACAACTTGAGTTACAAATCAAGGTTATATTATACTAAGCCAAATTAAAACAAAGTTTAAAGTACAAGGATTACACAATGGCAAACAAAGAGTTCAGCGATGTAACTTAACTACAACATATTAACTACAATGTGAAAAGAATCGAAGAACATGGCTATTAATATATTCATATTTGTTATTTGACTGAATTTCATGAGGAGATATTTTCTAAAATAAGTGCTCCAACATCCAGAACAGAGTTTGGAATTAATAGAGATACTCAAAATATATTTCTGGCAGAAATGTCTTATGGTAATTATAAGACAGTTGCCAGGATAAAAAGCGTTTTGTTAAAAAACTGACTGATTGCTCTCCTTGAATAACAGCTGTATGATTATTGAAAAATTATAATTAAGTCCAAATATGAAGAACAAAACACGAAATGTTGCATTCTGGGATACTTTAATATACCAAATTTGTTCTGAAAGTCCTACAATTAAAATTGTAATTATTACTTAGGAGGAATAAGATGTTTGAGCTGCAAAAACAAATATAAAAATAAAATCTTTTTTTCCCCTTATTTAAAGTTGTAGATTTCTATCTGATGATAGGCAGAGAAATCACTACATCGATATTTACTGAATTTCTAGTCTACTGCCATGCCACCCTGAGCACGCCCGATCCTGTCTGATCTTGGAAGCTAAGCAAGGTCGGGCCTGGCTGGTAGAGCCTGGGTGCTGTAGGCATAAAAAATAAACAAACAATAAAAAAAATATCTGCTGAATTTCTGCAATGTATAAAGCATTGTTATAAAGGACAGAATAAATGTAAGACAGATGATTAAAAAGAAAAAAACTAAAAGGTTTGAAAGCAATATGAAAAACTGTTAAATCGATGTTTTTTCACTTTTCAAAATCCTATCTTTTCAATGATAAATGTGAAATTGCTCACACAAAAGTTTATTAGCAAATATGAAACTCTGAGACTGTATCCTCACATAAGTAATATAGGGCTCTGGATGTAAATATCCTGGACTGGAATCCTGATTCTGTTACTTAGGAGCTGTGAGACTTTAGCAATATGACAATTTTTCTGAGGACACCTATCCTCATCTTTAAGTGAGAAAAATAGTGCCTATTTTATAGGACAGTTGTGTAGATTTTGTCAGTTAATGTATGTGAAGTGCTAAGGATAGCACCTAGTAGAAAGTAAGTACTACACAAGTGTTACTTTTATTAAGTGTTACTTTTACTAATACAGTAAGTCCTCACTTAACTTTGTCAATGGGTTCTGCAAGTATAAGCAAAATGATGTAAAACAAAACCAACTGTATCATAGGCTAATTGATATAAACATGAATTAGGTTCCTAGGCATCTCATAAATGTTATAACAAAACAACATTGAATAAAATGATGTTATTTGAGGACTTGCTGTAATACAATTTTAATCATATTATAAGTATTATTCCTTCTCTATTTGTCAGTATTGGACGCTGTCAGCCAAGTTCTGATTCTTATGGTTAAAGATACAGCTACTCTCTGTAACTCAGGAAGGAAATATGGAATGAAGGAAGGAGGGAAGGAGGGAAGGAGGGAAGGAAGGAAGGAAGGAAGGGAAAAAAAGAAAGAAAAGAAAAGAAAAGAAAAGAAATGAAAAGAAAGAGAGAGAGAGAGAGAGAGAGAGAGAGAGAGAGAGAGAGAGAGAGAAAGAAAGAAAGAAAGAAAGAAAGAAAGAAAGAAAGAAAGAAAGAAAGAAAGAGAAAGAAAGAAAGAAAGAAAGAAAGAAAAAAAGGAAAGAAAAAAGAAAGAAAGGAAAGGAAAGAAAGAAAGGAAGAAAGAAAAAGAAACAAGCGTACATTTTTAGTATTCTAATACCACCAAGGTCTCAGTTTCCAAAACCAGAAAATAGCTAATTAAAATGATCAGCTAGACTCCATGATATTTAACCCCACCTATGCTCTCAATGTATCTGTATACTGGTGAACAAGCATCTTGGTATTTTATAATAATTAAAATTACCCTATAACTTTATCCAGCCAAATTAATAACAGAGTGAAAATAATGAATGCAATTTTGATATTTAAGTCACTGCAAAGAAACCTTTAATGAATTACTATTAAATTGAGGAACCTCTTAAATAATCCTTGCCTTTTATATCTCAAGTTGTGAGGCCAAAAAGATTACCCTAGCTCCCTCTCTCATTTCAAACAATTTTAGTCCTTTCCCCCATGATCCTGTTATTTTCCATAAATGCTCTTCTTCAGTCTTCTGTCTCTTCTTTCTTTAGAGGGAAACAAATCAATGCGAAGTACTCTAATAGAGACATTATTTTTTCTTTAAAATCCTGAGTAGTGTATAACTTCTAGACTTGATATGCTACTACACAACTTCTTTATACTAAGTATAAATTCCTCAAAATTTTTCTATAATGTACCATTCATCACTTAACTGCAAGGGATAAAGAGGCAACTGTATTGAAGTTAATTTAAGAATTGTGTATATCCGAAAAGTCCAAGTGTACAACACAGAGCCTCAGAAATCACAAGAATCACATTTCATAAGCAATAATTATAAGACCAATATGAGTTAGGTTTCTTTGGATTAAAATTAAGTTAGGTTTTCTTATCACATGTTATACATGTTGCTATTTTTCATCATTCACCTGACATTAAAAATTATTTTTTATAAAATTAAGTATTTTTATGAAGCTGTGAGTAAAGTATAAGAAAATAATTAGGTACCATTTGAAATTTAAAGACATCCATTCCAGAAACTAAATGACATAAAAACAAAATATCTTTGCCAACTTAACAATGTAGAATAAAATGTTAGGCAATACAAAGGGATAATATTGATTTTAATTAAAATTTTTAAACTCTGAAGTTCAACCTGTTTAAGCTTCACATAATAAATATTCAGATACTTACAACTTTCTCCTCTGAAGTGAGAACACCCTCTATTGACACTATCTGGTACTGTTTATGTTTTAAATTTCCCACAAATTTCCGAAGTTGCTTGAGACTGCTAGCCTCCACGTCTTGCTTTAATAGTTTTTGCATTTCTTGAGAAGGACATCCGGGATCAAATATTAGCAAACATAATGTTCGGTTTTTTCTTTCTTCAATTCCAACAACTGTTTGACTGTGACCTATCAAAAATAAAATAACAGATATATATATATATATATATATATATATATATATATATATATATATATTGCTATACATTCAGATATAAACACACACACACACACACACACACACAGAATATACTCTGTGTGTTTAGAATATAAATATAGTCAGTCCCTCTGACATGGAGGTATATGGGCTCTTTCACTGCTAAAACATGAGAGTTTAGCTCTATTTCCTAACCTTCAGTTTCTTTTGTTAAATTTTAGTTTTCTAAAGGCTTCATTACAAAAAATTCTACTTCTGTGCCATATATATCAGTTTTTATTTCCTAATCCCTTGCCCCTTTTTATTCAAATTACCTCAAATGAAAGGATTTAAAATTTATATACTATAGAACAACTCTCAAAGTTCCAAAAGGTAAACAAAAATAAATTTACATATACTAGAATTTCAATAGGGAGAGCTTAACCTTTATAGCTTGTATTTCTAAATGATGAAATCCCTAACATTTACTTCTTATTCCTGCCAATCCAAACCATCCATTCAACAAAATTTATCAAGTATTTATATGACAGGCACTATTTCAGACAGTGATACAGAAACAAACAAAACAAACATTCCTGCCTTCACAGAGCTTATATTCTAATTGGAAGAAATACTCTGTAAACAAGATAAAGTATATATTGTGTTAGATAAAAACAAATAAAGAAGAGAAGAGAGATATGAAATGCTAGTAGTAAAGGATTGGGATAATGAGATGAAATTTTAAACAAGGTGGTCAGGGAAGCCCTCACTGAAGTGACACATGAGTAAAGACCTGATAAAAGTAAGGGATGAACAGTAAAGGAGTAAAGCTGGCAGCTCTGAAGATGCCAGAGATATCACCTTTCATCACCCAGGAATGTTTTATAATTAAAATGTAGCTATGAAAATAAGACTATTGTCACTATAACTCTCCTCCTCTCCATTTTGAGAATCTTAACCTGTCCTAAAGCAAAAGCCAGTTAAGTTGTCTTATAAAGATACTGTCTTATAAGTTAAACTTATTATCTATGTATTATACTAACCTTGATACTGAAGATAGATAGGAGGTTTAGATGTACACACTACTTTCTGACTCCCTTCCCGCTCTGAAGAATAATAATTCAATATCCATTCAAATAAGCGAGGGTGTGTACCCAGAGGACCAGTTGACTTGTGAAAATCAACAATATGACACCTATAAAAAGTTGACAAAATGGATAATTTAGAGAATACTTAAAAAAAAAATTTTCATCAGTGGCATTATCAAATACAAACACTTCTTAATTTAGAACTAATTTATCTCATCATGTTTTTCCTAAGAAGAAATAAAAACAAATTTTATTATTTATCTGAAAAACTGATTTTATGAGAAGATAATTATTTAAATAATTTCAAAACAAGGCTGATGACAACTAAAAGTTACATTTTCTGACATATAAAATCTGCATGAACAGTAAATGAGGATCATACTTGATTTTTAAAAGTGATCTACATATAACCTGAGACATAGCTTTTATCCTAAAGCTTCTAAACCTGGTAATCAATCAGACATAACTTTTATCTTAAGCTTCTAAACCTGGTAATCAATCAGAAGCCAACTTCTAATTTTAATTCCTCAATAGCCACTCATGTCTATCAAAAATCTACTAAATATTTTTTTATCAGTTCTCTCAAATTCTAATAACAGACAATAAAAGAATACCTGTAAAAATCATAGAAAAACCTGTTATGTACCCCCATTTTACATCTATGTCCTATTTGATGCTAGACCCAGTAGGTATTATTTCCTTAAGAGGAAGTCAACCTTGAATAAACAAAATTATTTTAATCAGAAGCACTGTTTATACTCTTCAACAACTATTTTTAAAAGGTCAGGTATAAACCAAAGCAATTAAAAGCTTTATTTTCACTTTATAACACAGATATCTTGTCTTTGTTTTTCTTGGCAATAAAATCTCCAAGTACATCCACATTGTAATGGCTGCTCTCTTTAGCCTCAGTAAGTTTAAAGTCAATAACCTTCAAACTGACACTGTTGAGTTTTAAATGTTGAAATGAACATTTGGATAAATTGTTAAAAAGTAGAAACAGTGTTTTGGGGTTAGCAGTTGACTACATGTTTAGATTGGAAATTTGAATAGTACCATAGAGTATAATTCATAGAGAGCAACAGGAAGACATTTCAATAACTAGTAAACAAATTTATGGTTTATTAATAAAAAGGCTTTATTGAAAGACTAAACTATTTCAGGTACCAAGAAAAAATCTGGATACATCAGGTATTTTAGATGGAAATTTTCCTTTCCTTAAAACTTATTACTTAGAAACAGACATAGAAAGAAATAGAGTCATGAAGCTTAAGGCAAACTTTCCTTAAAGATGATCACAGGCACCTCTGTTCCCTCTTGAAAGCCCAACATACTACTGAAGGAGAAAAAGATTTAAACACCCAAGTAACGTCAGGAGGAGGCAAGAGAATTAAAAATGTTCATCAAGCCACTTTCAGAGACTGCAATATGCTGATCAGCCCCCTGCAGCCAGGCCAGGAGGACACCTTCAGAAAAAAGGAAGATTTCTGCTGGGATTGCTAACAACCCATTCCCCACACCAGTGAAGGGGAAACAGGAACCAAGTCATTCCCTGTGGCTAAACCCATAGATTAAAGGCTAGGAACTGCCAGCATGCTTTTCACTCTACATTGTTACCTTTTCATGTTACATACCCTTCCTCTTCCTCACTGTATGTCCATATCAAAGGAAATGGGAACTAAAGAATAACATATAAACTAAATTCTCTGAAAACTCAAGAGTCCCTCTCAGTGCCTTTACTCTGTCCCTCTTGTGCCTCTTCTGTCTCTCTTACTGCCTTTCCTTGTCTCTGTTACCTCAGGGCCCCTCTCAGTGCCTTTACTCTGTCTCTCCCTGCCTCTTTCACTGTCCTCATTCTCTGCCTCTCAGAAGAGTGTTACCTCTTTTCTAATAAACTTTCTTTTTGACTCTAAAGAGTGTGTATTGAATTCTTTCTATACTCTCTCCAAAGGATCCTCTTCTTCTCTTGGTTCAGGCCTAGGTCACCCCTCCCTGGCCCCCAACTCAGGAAAATTTGCTCTGTCCTGCATGACAAGGACAAGGAGAATGGGAACAGATAAGAAACTGCCACACATTTTTGAAAATGGTAAGCAGCATAAAAGTGAATGCAAAAAAATAAAGACAATTGTCTTAAAACTCCAGAGAGGTTGGAAGCTTAGAGGCACCAGATATTGGGGAGAATAGCAGTGGTGCTAAAAATATGAGATAAATTGAAAGTTTCAATAAAGAAGGTAAATCACTCCTCAATTCTCACCACTCACTGCCTCCCCTGCCCCAACCCAAGGCAAGAGGTGTAACAGAATGAAGAACTCTTTTCTCAATGGCCTCTGAAAAAAGATCTTTTTCTATACTAATATTTGAGAGTTCTCCAACCAAATAGCCAACTTCCATAGATATGAAAAGATAGATATGAAAACAAATTAACATGGAGCAAATAGAAAAATGCAAGGAAGAAAACGATACAAAATGTTGGGAAAATTTTTGCTACCATATAAGGCTATGATGCTATGAAATTATCCCTTAAAATTAAAACACATGATTGCTAAAATAAACATTTCAATAGAGTAGTTAGGAGAAAAAGTTGAGTGAAGCATATAGAAAACAAAAAGTAAAGATAAAAAAAGAGACACGCCCAATAAACATATAAAGTCAAAGTTCAGTGGTCAACTAAC
Source organism: Eidolon dupreanum (assembly GCA_028627145.1). Taxonomy (NCBI): domain Eukaryota; kingdom Metazoa; phylum Chordata; class Mammalia; order Chiroptera; family Pteropodidae; genus Eidolon; species Eidolon dupreanum. The sequence continues at coordinate 141,852,355 of CM053502.1, forward strand.
AGGAGTTTCAGAAAGAAAAATAAAGAAAATGAAGGGATTATAATTATAAAATATAATTAACAACAACCTTAACTTCTGAGCTCTTCATATACACCAGTCTCAGTTCTAAGCACTTTATCATCTCATTTAATTATCACTATAACTCTATGAAGCAGTTACTATTTACATGTTCTTTTTCAGTGGTAGAACTAGGGTAGAGATAAGTCAGAGAGCTAACAGATAGGAAAGCTAGATGCAACTGCAGGCAGTCTGACTCCAAAGTCCAAGCTCTTAACCACTATACTCAGATCTTACTACTCAGCAGTTTCAGGTTCAAAAGGAAAAACAAACACAATGAATTAAAGCCCCACATCCCATGGTGAAATTTCATTAATATCAGGGCAAAGAGAATCAAAAAACTTTCAGAGAAAATAAATATGTTATACATATAAGAATGAAAATTGGGTGGCATCTCATCTTCTCAATAGTAATACTGATTGTCAGAAGTCTAGAAAGTAAAAATCTAATTTAACCTGAAAATAATTTTGAATTTAGAATAATATAGCCACCCAAAGTATCACTTAAGTAATGAAAACTAGGCACCCTTTCTTAGGAAGCTAATGAAGGAAGTGTTTAAGCAAAAGAGAGTAATCCAAGGAAAAGAAAGACTTGAAATCCAGGAAAAATTCAGTCTCAAAGTCAAGAAAACAGTGAATAAATGCTACACGACTATAGCCACACAGGAGATCTAGAAGGCAAATAATCCAGACTGAAGCAAAGAGGATAGGTGGCTTTAAGAAGCAGGTGCCTGGGAGGAAGGAATGCCTCAGATTACATGATAGTGGAGTGTCTGGAATAACTTGAGACCATGATGTAGTCAAATAGTAAAAGGAAAAAGGAAAAGCAATTCTTAAGAGAAAAAAATTTTAAACTTTCAGAAAAAAAAAAAATCAGCAATGAATAATATAGTCATGATGTAAACTCTGAATTTAACTTAATAAAAACTGAGATTCAACCATGTTAGAAGGTTGACAGTGAACAGGTGGGAGATGTAAGAGGAATGCAATAAACAGACAACCATGAAAACTGATAAACCAAGAAAAAGCCACGAAAAGAATATTATTTAAAAACAACGAAAGTGACAGCTGCCTCTGAGAAACAGTACTTGAGAATAGAGATGAGCATGAGATAGTTAATGGTTTTCATTATAAGATTTTTCAGTGCTACTTAAATTTTATTTTCTAACTATTACTTTGATAGAAAAAAAACAATAACAATAAAACCTCCCAGGTATGACAGTAATATTAATTGGCTTTTTAGGTACATACTTTACCCTTAGGGAGGTCAGAAGTGTATATACTTCACATGCTCCGATCCAGGCCTTTGTTCCCTGTAACCTGTTATTAAGTTGAGAGGCACCCTGAGGATCAAAACCTTCCTTCCATGCATCTTCAATCATAGACTGAATTTTTGGAATACAAGGAACTAACATACCTAAAATCAAACAAGCAAACATGTTATCAGACAGTTACTAAGGTGCTCAATGTCATTTAGTAGTAAACCATATACTCCAGAGAAACCTACAACACAGTTTTTAAAGTTATTCCTGACACCTTCTATTGTATAAGTTTCTCTTTCTCCAACCAGAATACAGTTTACTAATGTAGATATCCACCAAAATACTTCTTCATTAAAGCTATTAATTATGCCTATTATGTATTAATTCATTCCATATCATATGTACTTTATTAGAGGACAAGTTCAAAGTATTGTATTTCACATACCTTTCAAGCAATCATCATAAGCATCATTTTGTAATAATGATGAAAGTAGCATTTGGAAATTTCTGTAACCACAACCCCAACCTCTGTCACCAAAAGATGACTGAAAGTGATCCACCACTGTAGAAAGCCACACACGCCTCACATCTGGGGCAGCATTTTGATAATACCTATAAAGTGCTTCAATAATTCCTGAAGTACAAAAGAGATTTGGAAGATTTAGAAGTATTAGAAAATTATCATCTGTCCCTCAAGCACCACATCCAAATCCTGTCAATTCCATCTTTATCTTTTCACTGATATAACCTTAGTTCATGTCCTGTTTTGCCGCTAAATCAATCACTTTTAAATTTCAAGGCAGCTTATCAAAAGGACATATATATTATAGGGCAATATATTATAGGGCAATAATCTTTTACAGATATATCTATTTTAAATTATATATACACTAGTGTATTCCGTAGTAACTCTTAAATATATACACAAATAGAAATTAAAGAATGACATGAATTAAAACCAAATAGAAGTTCTAATATTTTTTTCCTGTATACTCTAATGAATCATATTACACACATGCTGGGATCTCCTATTCCACATAGAAACCTCTTCAAATGACACCCTTAAAGAAGTATAGTCAGCCTTCAGAAACAGACACGTGAGTATATGAAAATATATGACTTATGGTATTACAAGTAAGTGGGGGAAAATACAGTTTCACTAAATGGTACTGAGATAAATAAGCAATAAGAACTTTAAGTATTAGTATAAATAAAGGGAAAATATTCAATCTAGATCTGCTCTCTCTCCCTCCCTCACATATACATATGTACAAATAAATTCCAAGTGGATTAAAGTCAAAATTTGAAAAGCAAAGTATAAATATTTAAAGAAAATAGAAATATGTTTATGATCTTGAAGAAATGTTTATGGGGGAATTTATTAAACAAAGACACTTAGGATACAAATAAAAGGAGAGACTGAGAAATCTGATTATATTCAAATTTAAAACTGTCTAATTAAAGACACCATGTACAAAATTTAAAGACAAAATTATAGACTTGAAGAAGGTACCTGTACCTCATATAATCAACAAAGAATTAGAATCCTGAATACTTAAAGGACTCCCACAAATTAACAAGAAAAACAATCCAACAGAGAAGGACAAAGGAAAGGAATAGGTTATTTATTGAAGGAACTACCTTAGGAGTAACCAAGGAAATGCAAATTAAGACATGTATCATCTCATGTCCTATTAAATGGCAAAAATTAAGAAGTGTCACCATTCAAAGTGTGAATGAAAATATACTTATGCAAATGTAGATTACAATCATTTTGGAAAACAATTCCACAATAACCTTAACAAAATTAAAGATGCACATGCCCTTAAATTTAGTACTGTATTTCCAGTTCCGGATACAATATGAGAGAAACTCTTGAACGAGACCTATTCAAAATTTATAAGAGTGAAAAAGTGGAACCAACTTAAATGTCTGTCAACATGGAGAGAGATAAATAAGCTATAATTCATACAAGGAAATACTATACAGTAGTCAAAATGAATGAAATACAGCTGTAAGAATCAATATATTTGGGCAAATCAAATTAGAGCATATATATTGCATACCAGTTTGTATGTAGTTTGTATGTAGTTTAAACACATAAACTATTACATATTATTTATGGAAACCTAGAATACGGTAGAGTATTAAAACATATAGGGGACTGATAAATGTCAAATTCAATATAATGGTTCCCTTTGTGGAGGAGGTGGAATTAGAACTGGAGAGTGGTACACAAGGGGTTTAATATGCATGTGAATGTTTTACAGTTTTAAAACATAAAGATGCAAAAAAGCTGGATAGTAAGAACAAAGCTGTTTCCATATAATTTTTTTTAAACAACACTAATAGATAGACTAAAAAAATTAAAAACATCAGGAAAAAAGGCATTCTTTTGAGCAAGGCAAATCAGACTGAAATACTAGCTGGGCCAATGACTAGCTATGTAACCTTACCTGGGGAAAGTAATTTAACCTCTGTATGTCACAATTACCTCATTCAGAAAAATATAACAGTAAACAAGAGAATGTTGGTTTTGAGAGTTAAATGACACCTTATTGAAGTATATATAAAAGTTATAGTGTCTAAGATTATACTGAATAATATGGCAGTCATTATCTACATGTGGCTATTGAGCACTTGAAATGTGACTTGTCCACACTGAGATGTTCTATAAAGTATGAAATACACACTGGATTTTGAAGAATGTACAAAGACTGCAAAATATCTCTTTGGTAGTTTTTAATATTGATTAAATGGACATACTGGGTTTAAATATTATAATTTCACCAGGTTTTTTTTTTTTACTTTTTCTAGTGTGACTATGGGAACTTTAAAATTATTTGGTGGCTCACTTATATTTCTATTATACAGCATTGGTCTAGAACATAGTAAGCATGCAATAAAAACCTCTCAAAGATTCATTTTCAAATGTCAAGCAAGTTAACACTATAAAAGTGAAGTGTTTTTTAAGTGAATTATTTACTATAAAAATAGAAATTTAGAAGTTTCAGAACAACACATTTAGAAAAATTATTTGAATATGGTCACCTCTAAAACTATATAGTGTGAATTATGAAAATTAAGCAAAATTCAAGTAATTCTGATTATTACTTCAGTGATGTATGGAATAGTAAAACCATGATTTTGATATTTTAATACTCACCAGAAGTTTTTGTTTTTCCATCATCAATACCAATAGCTAGTGATTCCATCATATCAGCTTTTCTTCTATGAAATTCAGATGGATGCATTCTTCCTCTATTTACTTCTCTTTCCATATTTCGTAGTTGCTGTTGTTTGTACCCTCCAGAATTATCTAAACCATACTGTCGCTAATGAACATAAAAATAAAGAACTTAGTTTTTATGTCCCTTTACCTCAACAAGAAACTCACCACAATTTAATTTTTCTGGAAATGCATTTTGAAACACTGGTTTATAGACTTTTGTACATGTGAACTTTAAGATTTTTATAAAAAATAAATCAAGTACACAAAAATCCCTATTAGTAATAATCCTTCTCTCTAAATAATTAATCACTGTGGCAAGAGACTTATTTGTCTTGCAGAAGGCAAAGTAGAAAATCCTGTCTTTCTACTAAAAATACTGCAAAAAGCAGATGAGTTCTGAACATACTGCTGATTTTTTTTCAAGGAAACCTGTCAGTACTTGTTATTTAGTTCCCAGGCAGAGTAAAAAGTTCTTTTTAATCCATAATTCATTCAGGCATTCATCCTACATAGTAAACGAACTATGTTTTTGCACACCGTTTAAACAGAGAATGTCAAATAACATGTATAAAACAGCTCTATGGAAAAGTTTTGAGATCTAAGCAACTAACTTGCAAAGTTACATAACGATTTCCCTTTGACATCGGAAACTTTTCATACTGATAACATTCAAAATTACATAGGGCAAGAAGACTTAGGAAAACCCAACTTTATTTTCTCCTCTGAATTCCGGTGGGAAAATACTTTGTAAGTAAATGAATCACCACTGAAAAAGACAAGCCTAAATTAGATGTTCTGAAGTGAAAATAAGATATCCTCACATATTATCATGTATAAAATGTCTGAGAAAAAAGTCAGAGGTCAAATAAGTTTGGGAAAATTATGATATGCACAATGCACATTCGTATAGAAAAGGATTTGAGAAGTCTCAGTACACAACCTGTTTAACTGAACACTTTCAAACCTATCCAATCATAACCTCTTTTTATATATTACCCTATTAGCATAAAGAAAAAGACCATTTAAAAAATAGGAGTATTATTAGCACAGATGACACCACAGACCACAGTAAATTAAAACTGAAAAAAGTAGAAAAATCTATTAAAAGTTTAAATACATTCAAAATATAATAGATGCTGCCAGTTTAGTTCCACAGAGACCACCACCCACTTAAGATAAATGAAGTTTCAAATATCAAAAAGCACTCTCCATTAAAAATGGTTCTTTCTAAATGTCTGAATTGTGATCGCTAAAAGAATTTAATACTCAGGATACATTAATTCTAAGTTCCTCTTTTAAGTATCTAAACAAATACTTAAATTCTGAGTGTCAGTTTCCTAATTTCCCTCATCAAATCAGGTTTGAATTCAGGCTTTACTATTTAATACTGCCTGATCCTGAGCAAGTGAAGCTACTTAAGTATCCTTTGTCTCTATTTTGTTATCTGTAGAAACAAAAAATAAACGTCTAAAATAATTTCTTCCTGGAGTTGTGAAGATTTAGAGATACTATACGTAAAATGCTTACTCCAGTACATGACCAGAATGAGTACTTATAGATGGTGGCTGATATGAACTATAAAATATCTATTTAAAAATATTTTGTATAATAACAAGAAAAATAATAGCCTGAAATGTTGACAGTATGTTTCAAAAATAAGAACTCTATCAAGCCAAAATATTATAATTCTTATGAATCTATGTACCTGCAGCTTCTGAAATTCTTCCATTTCTTGTCTTGATTCTTCAGATTTCCTTCTTCTATCCTCTTCTTGTTGAAGCTGATGAGCCAATTCTAGATCTCTAGAACACTGAACTCTATCCATGCCTATTAGATATTTTTACCATTTAGAATGAAGTAATTATTACAACCAAAGCTTGCTTATTATATGTTTATATATATTTTTTAAATGAAGGAAATATTATTTTGCCATTTATGTCATGGAAACAATGAGTACAAATCTAGCAGAACTTAAACTGCTTCTGTAAGGGTATAATCTCCATTTAAATCATTAATATTTCATTGAGTATTTAGGCTGTGACATGCACTTTTCATTATCTCATTTGGATCCTTATAACAACCTTAGAAGCTAGGTATTATTAACTACTGAAGAAACCAGAACTTAAGAGAAGTTAAGTAACACCCTTTGTTGTTGTTCTTCATTAACATGAATCAGGCAGATTGGCTTTTTAAAAGAAAAACTGGGAAGATGATAAAGGGCATAAATATATCTTTGCAAAGTACAGGTATTAGATCACAACTTAATTACAGTCTGGCCCCAAAGAAATAATACAACTTTGCAACATCTTGCCCTGTTTCCTCTCTACTCAGCATTCCACAGATCCATTAGCCAGTGGCTTTTGGCTAGTATCTTGTCTCCCTGATCTCCCAATTATGTACTTGAATATTCTTTCTTTCATTTCAAATCTCTCAGCCCCTGCTACATCTTTCTATTTGGTCCCCACTTCCATTGTTGGAGATATGCAATCCACAACCGGTTTTTAGTGTACTTCTGAGGTTATCTACAGTGATATACTCAAACCATATCTTTCTCTTATTACCTATCACAGGCTTACAGAATAATTTATGTACCCATACAAAGGCTATCATAAACAAAGTAAGAATTAGCAGACATTTAGCTTCAGAGGTTTATTCTTCCACAGTAGTTAGTAGAGAACCAATAGAGTAGAAGACTGTTCCAGTTTTGCTACAGTAATTCTTATCTTGGGATTTGGCTGAGTGAACAGATAATGCTGTCCATGGAGATCACCAAATGCTACCAGGATCATTGCCACTGGACACTAAAGACCCATGCATTAACAGGTGATTTCTATGTATCGTAAGAAACAGAATTCCAGTAGAACTCAATTGGTTTTGCTTAGGGTCTACTTTATATTTGTTTCAATGTAATTGTGAAACTCATATGGAATCTTTCTACTTCTAAGGCATCATAATGATTATTTATACAATGCCACATTAGTAGGGGACAGAAGAAAACTTTTATAGATTCACATGAAACCAGTAAGTGGTAATATAAGAAGTTAGGCAAGCAGCTGGAAATGTACTTGAAAAACTTTTTAGTCACATAGTTCTCATTCTTTTTTATATGTGCCATATGGCAGCTTCCTAGTTCATCAACAATTTTTGATGACCAGATGTTAAATTTAGTTATTTCCAGTAGCTGAAAAAAATGGCCTCAACTTATAAATCAAAGAGATTTTAAAAATTTACAATATTTCACTGTCCTCTAAATATTGGTGGTCTGGGGCAAAACCCTGGATGCCTGCCTCTAGTTTAGTGGTTGGTCTTTATAGTTCATTCTTCACAATTTTTCTGTGAAATAACTTCTAAAAAAAGTTGAAGCTAGATTAAAATTCTTTAAAGGTACAGATTTATTTTTAACCAGTATGTTTTTTTCCTCTCTCTCTACATATCACTAATTTAAAAACTAGATGTGTCCTACGAAGTAGAAATTAAATCATGACATTCTTATTTTTAAACATGTAAACATACCTTGTCCAAAGCTGCTTTCTTCCAAATGCAAGTCAACATGTTCCTGGAGAATATGGTAATTTGTACAGATGAGTCCACACATAGGGCAGTTATATAGAGGTTGATCACAATCTGTATTAGAGATATAATTCAATTGATTTTATTTTTAAAACTTAAATTTTTCACTCCAAGTTGAAGACTGTCTTATTATTTAAAGTTCTTTGTAGTTAGACTTAAATATATTTTTCTATTTCAAGGGTTAAGATGGAAGACAAAACATGAGCACAAATTTTTCTTACCATACAATAAAAGAAAATAATACATTTAGCTCTGTAGTCAAAATAAGAAATGTAGATGGAAGATTAAAATAGTAAGTAGAGGCCAGTCCAGAAAAGGACTTTAGAGGCTACATTCTCAGCACTTTCCAAACAAAGTGGTGACATGCAGAATTTAATCATTCAGCATAAAGCTGAGAATTGGGGCTCATACTACCTAGTTGGGTGGATTCATCAGCCAGCACTTGCAGGTAGATGGGTGCAGCTTATCCAGGACAGCAGTGGTACCTCTGCAAGTCTAAGACCTGAGCAATATTGGGCACCAAAGAGGAACCCAGATAATGCAGAGTGAAAGCACTGATCAATCCACACATGTAAAGCTTGTTTTGGAATGACTATATTCAGAAAGTAGCTGAGACTGCTGTACAGCTGTTTGTTTCTGCAGACAAAGCGAATGTGACTGGTCTTGTTTTAGCTGGATTGGCTGACTTTAAAACAGAACTAAGTCAATCTGATATGCTTGTTTAGAGGTTGTAATCGAAAATCTTAGAAGTAGTTGATATATCTTACGGTGGTGAAGATGGAAAACAAGGTATTGAGTTATCTACTGATGCCTTCTCTAAGGTGATATTCATTCAAAAGAAGAAATGAATTCAATATACTTTGATGAAATCAGCCAGGACACAGACAAGTACTGTTTTGGAGCTGAATAGGCCTATATATACTAAATAAATTGAATCAATAATTAATAACATTCTTGGGAACCAGGACCAGATGGGTTAACTGCTGAATTCTACCAAACATTTAAGGAGGAAATTATACCAATTTTCTACAATCTCTTCCAGAAAATAGAAGTAAGGGGACTACTTTCTAACTTATTTTATAAAGTTGGCATTACTGTAATAACAAAACCAGACAAAGATAACCAAGAAAACTACAGACAAATATCTCTCATGAACAGAGATGCAAAAAATCTCAACAAAATGTTAGCAAGTCAAATCTAACAATATATAGAAATAATTATACATGATGATCAAATGGGATTTATCCCAAGTGTGCAAGGCTGAATCAACATTCAAAAATCAATTAATATAATTTACCGCATTAACAAGCTAAAGAAGGAAAATCACATGATCACGTCCATAGATGCAAAAAAAGCATTTGACGAAATCTGACGTCTATTCATGATTAGAACTATTAGCAAACTTGATAAAGAATATCTACAAAAAGCCTACAGCTAACCTCATAGTTAATGGTGAGAAAGGAGAAAAAGTAAAAAATTCTGAAAGGAAAGGAAATCAAAGAATAAATAAAAGTAGAGGTATTTCTTCCTCTTCACAAAAAGAAGGCTAGTATTATCAAGATGTTAGTCCCTCCCAACTTGATCTATAGATTCAATGCAATCCCAATTAAAATCCTGACAAGGTATTTTGTGGATATTGTCAAACTGATTCTAAAGTTTATATGAAGAGGCAAAAGATCACAATAGGGAAGAAGAACAAAGTCAGAGGAGTGACACTTCCTGACTTCAATTTACTAGAAGGCTACAGTATTGAGAGAGAGTGGTACTGGAAAAAGAAGAGACAAATAGATCAATGGAACAGAGTTCAGAAATAGGACAACATTAATATTGTCAACTGATCTCTGGCAAAGAAGCAAAAGTATTACAGTGAACAAAGATAGTCTTTTCAACAAGTGGTACTGAAACATCTGGACATCAACATACAAAGAAAATGAACCTAGACAGACCTTGCACTCTTACAAAAATTAACTCAAAAATGGATCATAGACCTAAATGTAAAAAGCAAAACTACAAAATTCCTAGAACACAGAAGAAAACTTGCAATGACCTGGGGCACGATTATGATTTTAAGACACAACACCAAAGGCATGCTCAATGTATGAAAAAATTGATAAGATGGAATTTCATTAAAAAAAATCTATTCTACAAAAGACAGTGTCAAGAGAATGAGAAGAAGGGCCACAGTATGGGAGAAAATATTTGCAGAAGACACATGTAATAAGTATCTGTTATCCAAAATATACAAAAAACTAAAAATCAACAAGAAAACCAAAAAACAGATTAAAATATGGTCCGGAGACCTTCACAGACACCTCACCAAAGAAGATACACAGATTGGCAAGTAAGCATATAAAAAGATATCCATCATATGTTATTAGGGAATTGCAAATCAAAACAAGATACCACTATACACATATTAGAATGGCCGACATCTGGAATACTAACAACATAAATACTGGCAAGGATGTGGAGCAAGAGAAACTCTCATTCATTGCTGTTGGGAATGTAAAATGGTATAGCCACTTTGGAAGAGTTTGGCAGTTTCTTATAAAACTGTACACACTATTATCATACAAAGCAGTAATCACAGTCTTTGGTATTTATTCAAGTGAACTGAAAACTTCTGTCCACACAAAAACTTGCACATAGATGTTTTATAGCAGCTTAATTCATAATTACCCAAACATGGAAGCAACTAAGATGTCCTTCAGTAGGTGGATAAACTGTGGTGTGTCCACACAATGGAATATTATCCAATGATAAAAAGAAATAAGCTATCAGGTCATTAAAAGACGTGGGGAAAACTAAAATGCATATTACTAAGTGAAAAAAAAACAATCTGAAAGAGTTATTTACTATATGATTTCAATTATATGATATTATGGGAAAAACAAAACTATGGAGACCATTGAGGGGAGTGAGGGCTGAATGCAACTATTTTGTAAGATACATGTCATACATTTGTCCAAATCTGTATAAAACACAACACCAGGAGTGAACCCTAATTTAAACTACAGACTTGGAGTAATATCAATGTGTCAATGTACTCAGTGATTATTAACAAATACTATCACTTGGTACAGGATGTTGAGAGTGGAGGAGGTTGTGAGTCTATGAGGAAAAGGCGTACATGGTTTCTTTGTATACTTTCTGCATAATTTGGCCATGAATCTAAAATTGTTATAAAAAATAACAATTATTAATCTAAAAAATGAAAATAGACACTCTTACACCTTTTATAAAAATTAACTTAAATGAATCACAGGCTTAAATGTAAAATTCAAAACTTTAAAACTTCTAGAAGTAGGAAAGGATTTGGCAATGAGTTTTTAGATACAACACCAAAAGTACAATCCATGAAAGAAGTAATCGAATAAGTTGCGCTTTATGAATAGTAAAAATTTGCTCTGTACAAGACAGTTAAGAGAATGAGAAGACGAGCCCCAGACTGAAAAAAAAATATTTGTAAAACACATACCTGATCAAGAACTTGTATCCAAAGTATACTAATTATTCATAAAACTCAACAGTAAGAAAAAGACACAATTCTAAATGTATACAAACAACTGAGCCTCAAAAATACATGGAACAAAACCTGATAGAGCTGAAAGGAAAAAGACAAATATGCAATTATAACTGGCAACTTCAACAACGCCTTTTCAAAAACTGGTAGATTAGGAATGATACAGAAGATCTGAACACAATTAAAAAAAAAATGATCTAACTGATAAATATAGAAGACTTGACCCAACAATAGCAGAATACATTTTTTTTCCCCAAACGTCCATGGAACATGTACTAAGATCATGCACCATATCTTGGGCCATAAAACAAATTTAAAAGAACTGAAATAATAGAGTGTGTTCTCTGATCATAATAGAATCAAACCAGAACTCAATAACAGAAAATCAGAGTCTGAGGCAGTCACGATGACATAAAAGATATCCTATGGCAACTGGAATGAGTGCATTTTTCCTCAGAAAGGTTATAAAGCAACTCTCAGTGTAGCTGAAACATTTATTAGCTGCATCAAAATTCTCTTAAACTGAGACTGTTACTTATTATACAAAATTACACTTTACCTTCTAATGGAGTGTCTAGAAGATTGGCGTGCTTTGTTTTCACATGAGTTTCCATATCTTGACTACAGTCTTCTATTTTTCCACAGAACGGACAATCGAGAGGACTATATATTGTTTCATAAACTGATCCTTTTATTTTGGATAGGTCACATTGTTTTTCCTTACTTTTCGGGAATTTCCTAGATTTTGTTAAGTTCTCTGAATAAAAGGCTTTATGTTTTAAAGTACAATCCTTAGGTAGACTTTGAGCTGAAATTTTTGGATGATTAGAGGCACAAGCTGAATGAATACTTGGATTAACTTCCATTCTACACTGTGGAGTGTTGTCCTTTCCATTTTCTGAAGTTCCATACTGTACTGTACTGATCCTCTCAAAGTTTCTTTCTAGTTCATTTTGCTCAAAATGAGCAGTTTCAATATGAAAACACATTTCATCATAATTCACACCTGACAACTTGCAAAATGGACATATAACTTCACTTTCCATGTGAACAATCAGGAGGTGAGCCTTCATGTCTGGTTCTGAGGTTACTGTTTCACCACAAATATCACAAGAGAGCATGGTAAAGAGGTAGCTAAAAAAGAATACAAAATTATTTTAAATTAAAAGTAAGAGTTGAAGAAAAAGAAAATGCATTTGATAAAATTATCTAGGAAAATTAAATTTATTTAAAACTGGATTTAGAGGAAACAATTTTCAATGTACTTACTGTTCCTCAAATATACAACAAACTTATAAATCTCAACCAAAATTTCACTACTGTATTTCAAGTTTATGGTTTCAATAAAACAAGGCAATAATAATGCAAATTAAAATAAATAAGTTTTCAAATATTTCAAAAAAAAAAGTGTTTAAGATAGAAAAAATATAACGTTTAAAAAATTGCCCAGGTAAGAAAAATCAGGTAAGAGGAAACAAAGTGAATAAGCTTTATCAACTGATGTATCTAAATACAGAAACTTTGAGTTGTTAATTATGGAGATGATAAATAAACACATCTTAACAATAGTGGTTAACAGTTAAGGAGCTTTACACATGTCAAACCATTCTGTCTTAGATATGTCACCACAGACAGAAAGTGGTTAGTCAAAAGGCTAACCCAGTCAGGCTTCAGAAGATGCACTCTCACCCCAAAGAATAGAAGCAGAGTGAGCATAGTAGAAAAGAACACTGGTTCGAGTTAAGAGAACTAGATTATAATCTCACTCAGGTTTTATAATTTTAGGTAAACACCTCATCTCTTTGAGGTTCGGTCTGAAAAATGAGTTGTACTAAATGCGCAGTCGCTTTTGAGTTTTATGGACTGATAAAAGTACTGGCTACCGACAAAAGGTGATTTGGCGATTAAATAACTTTTTAAAAAGCAATCGCGGCCACAACTTTCCTACTACAGATCACAGTTCAGTTAAGGACTATTTCTTTCTTTCTTTCTTTCTTTTTTTTTATGATCCACTGAAAAGCTTTTATTAAGGGTTCAGTCCTTAATAAATTAAGAGTTCAGTTGCTTAGTTCAGGAGGCCTCGGCATTGGCCTGGATAAAAGAAAGATAAGGAAACTATTCCCATCATTTAAATAAATTTAGTTTTATAAGAACTCCCTACACTGTCCTTATTTTTCTCACTTCCCTTCAGAAAAGCGAAAACAGTCTGGCTTTAGAGGGGAATTCCCCCAAACCCCAGAGGAAAAAAGCCACACCCTGAGAGATTATTCCTTTCTCGTGCCTGGGACACAGCAAGACACAGGATAGGCTTGAACTCCCATCCTAGGTGAAAGCTGTAAGGAGGAGGGTGACAGGTGCTGGGGTGGGTGCGTGGTGAGAGAGCGGTAAGGGCCAACGTCCCGAGCCAGTAACACGAAACCAGCTCTGACATTAACTATGTCAAAGCTTTGGGTCTGGGAAAGGAGGGCTGGGCAGTTCCTACCCGCCCAGAGATCCAGCTGCAGCCACACTACCTTATTCTTAGTTTCCTTTTTGGGTCCCGCAGCTGACACCGTCTAGCTCGCAGGCAGAGGAGTGCGTGCGCGGCATCGATTACCTTTTCGGGCCTGAAAGACAAAGGCAGGATCTCTCTTCACCCAGAGGTTCACAATTAACCAAGAAAAGAACCAGGAACTTCAAAAGATCTCAGCCCCCAGCATCACATTCAAAAAAGCGTTTCCTCTGTTCCCCGGAAGGGAAGGGCTCCCAGCATGCACCACTCCACGCTCATCTAGGTTGTAGTGCATTCTGGAAGTCGTAGTCATTTTTCCATCTTCCCGTTAGGGTTCTGACTCCTAATTTACTAGGAGAAACAGTAAGTAGGCTCTGAGGTCTTTCTGAATAAATTCCTAGGGTGGGTCCTAGGACATTACATGAGTCCACAGTACCCACTGTCTAGGGCCTAGGCAGAACTCTAGTCTATTGTCAGTAAAAGATTTATGATGCTACTAGGTGTCACACTCCAGATTATGCTCCGCAGATGGAGGATGACTTAATACAGGTTCGTGCCTCAAGATTACAAAATCATCATTTTTTTTTTTTACAGCTCAATCCTTATTTCACTGAACAAATATTTAATGGTGTCTACTAGAAAGGCATTCTGCACAGAACTGGAGCTACAGTAGTAATCAAAACACACAAAATCCAGGCCATTTAAAGCTTACATTCCGATGAGACAGAAAATACACAAACAAACTGATCATGATACATATTATGAAGGAAATAAAACTGGGTTATTTATCGAAAAGATAAATGTAGTTAGCCAAGGTGTCTCTGAGATGATGAACAAATCTTGCACCAAGAGGAAGAGCATTCCAGGCAGAGAAATTAATAAGAACCAAGTCTCTACGACTGGACCAAAAAGAACATTTTGTGATCTGAGCATAATGTTCTAGAAGTGGTTACAACATGAGATCAGAGTTGTAGGCAGGGGCCAAATCATATGGGGCTTTGCAGAAAACTATTGGAGTATTTAAACAGGAGAGTGGCATGATCTGATGCTATATAGTATATATTTTAAAAATCATTGTAGGGGTTGAGTGGTTAAATAAGACAAACTGAATATGTACATTTATATTCCCTGCTTCTCAAAGTCTACTCAAGTAACAGAATAAAAAATAATAAAAATTAATGCTAATGAGATTTTAACAAAATTCGAAAGCTAGAAAAAGGATGGATAAGTAATAACAAACTCAGCAAAGAAGAGAAGTCAACAAAAAATAACAAGTCACTTCATAGGCCAGAACTCTGGAAATGTTCAGAAATTAAAGACCAGACACTTCTGAAAAAGATGCTAAATTTAGGCCTGAAAACAGGAACATTTTTTTACAATTCCGCATAAGAAGTTAGAAACCTACCCCCAGATTTCCTCCATCATCAGGTTGCCAAGTGACCCATCTTTCCTCCCAGACAGAACACTACAGGTTTAGTTTATGAAGAAAATGAACTGGAGAGCCTGTGAAATTAGAAACGCACAGCTAAGGATGAGGGCCAAGGCGTTGCACTGAAAATGGGGAATAATGAAAACTAAATACTGAATTATGAAGCCTTTAGCCATTTCCCCCCATCATATTCTGATGTCTGATTCGTGCCTCCAAGTCAGGAGACTGGAGAATTCTTCTCCAGGGAAAACCATTGGTCCCAGAGAAAAGACCTGCAGATAATGACTTTAATGAAATACTTCTGAGAAACAGCCAAGATGCTATTTTATCACTCTGAAGGGAGGCCAACAATCAGTGAATAAACAATACACAGGCTTACAATAGGTTTCTTTAGTGTCTCACTCTTAAATTTGAATGGATACTCTAGTCATCAGGCATTGGAATACAGCTTCTGGCAGGAAAGAGGAAACCAAAATGATCAAAAAGGAAAAAAAAAAAAAAACTCTGGAGAAACAAAGAAGAGAGAGAGAGAGAGAGAGAGAGAGAGAGAGAGAGAGAGAGAGAGAGAGAGAGATCTCAAGAGAGCTAGAAGATAATCCAATAAATTTCTCAGAAAACAAGAGGTGGAAAACAGGAGGTTTTTCGGGGGTAGAAATCATGTTATCTCTTGTATATTCCGTGCCTAGCATTGTATCTGGAAAAGCCTTTTTTCAATACCGTTCGTTGAACTCCAGGATGGCTTACAAGACTATACGTGTGTTCTAATAATTTAGACTATTTTATCTGGAGTCATTTATTTCATTATCAGCGACTACTTTTTTGTCAAAAATCCACGGATGTTGTAGAATCCAAAATTTTAAAATGGCAAATTGAAAAGCTTGAAACAAAGAAGAGCATATAGGAAGAAGTTAGTAACGCTGAAGAAGGAAAGAGCCTCTGTAAAAGATCCTAAGGCTCCGTGAGGCTGGGATTTTTATCCGTTGTGTACACTGTCGTAGCTCCAATATCTAAAACAGTGCCTGACACGGATGGATGGACGGATGAATGCCAGCTCAAACGAGTGAATGAACAACTGGACGGAGGACTAGGGCACTAGGATACGCTCCTGGCGCAGCCACCGCGCCGGGTTTAAAATCCAGGAGTCGGTGCAGACGCCGGCTCCTCCTTCGGTGGGTGCGGCTGGGCGCGGCGTCTCTCCGCCTTGCTGCGGGTCTGTGCAGCCGCCCCCGCCACCGCGGCCGCTGCGGTCGCCGCATGCAAGGGCTTCTGGGAGCCGAACCTCGGGGTCTCGGGGAAGGGGCGCAGGTGGCCGCCATCTTAAGTTGCAAACCTAGTCGCTACGCTCAACGCTAGGGGCGGAGTGGTGACCCCACTGTTATCCGCAGCAGACGCCGCAGCCGGAGGCTGGAGGTCAGGGTACCGGATAGTGCCGCTTTAATGGGTAAGTGGGAGTGACGCAGGCTATGTTGGGCGAGCCTCGGGTTTGGTCATTTTGGGAGCTAGTGGTTCCTGGGCCACTATTTTTATTTATCTCTTTTCTTGCGAAGGGTTCAGGACCAGGCTGTGTTTGGGGTTTTCTTATGGTTCATCTAAGGGAGATAGCGGTGGCTGGGGCGTGGCAGCCGGACCTTTCTCTTGCCAGCGCGAAGGGGCGGGGAGTCCAGATCCTCTTAGCAACGCTGGTCTTCGGAAGGAGCTTCAGGCAGCCAGTCTCATCCACTCGCCCCTCTCCTTCACGGCTTCTGTGTTTTCTCTTCTCGGTGTGTGGTCTTATCAACGTTGACAACTCACTTCTGGAACTCAGCGTCTGTCTGTGTCTGGCAGCTTGTTAAAAGTACCATAGTGTCCAGAATAAGGCAGATTCGGCCCCGGGGGCCTACATGTTGCATCTTCTACATTGGCCAGCTGCCCTCCTATGCTTGATTGCAGGTGCTTGGAAGGGTTTAGTCCTAACACTGGCACGTGTGGGTTAGATGCCTCTCTGGAATATTGTCTTTCAACTCCCGTCCAAGACGAAAATTTAGTAGTTTCCTCGAAAATGCTTAAGATGAGAGGATCTGAAAGCTGTAAAATGGAGTGGTGATACTTTAGAAAGATATGACGTTGGCATTTATTCTTGGGCTTTCGTAACGCATTATAAAAAACTTCTGACAATGTATCTTCATTACAACACTCAATGATTCATATTCTGTAGGAAAGTGACGTAGTTTCTGGGTAAACAAGACAGTTTTCTTTAGATCTTGAGTACTGCTTTGTCGGTTGTAGGGCTGTAGTCAGCACACATTCACAGATCTTGTAATTTTACTAATAGGCACCCAAACCCATAGAGATGGAGACTATGGGCACAAGAAATTCCATTAATAGATGTAAAAAATTTTTTTAGATTACAGTTATTTTCTCATCAACACAGTTTTTCAAAGAGCTAAATAAAAAAGTTTATGACTGAAAATTCCTCCATTGTCCGACTTTGAAGTGTCTGAATAGCATTTCTTATATTTAAAATAACTTGTATGAGACAGCAACCTTTATTAAAGTGATAAGAACAAATACTACACTTGATCTTAGACAAAAGGCTGCAAAGTGATGACAGCCGCCTTTAAAGTACAGTATTCAAAGTTACTTTCCAGAGAACGAAACTATCCCATTGGATGAGGCACCTCTAGAGATCATTTTCCGTAGGCTTTATGTCTTCTTTAAAGCAACTGCAGCAAGAACGCAGGTGTTAAATAAGAGACAAGAAGTTAGTACTATAGAAGAAAAAGGAACAGATGATGAAGGGGTTGTTGGGGCTAGAATTTATTTGGTTAACATTTATATTGAAAGATTTTAATGTGGACTCCCTGATTAATTGTCTTGAAAGTAGTGTCTGGTGTGTGTGTTGGGGGAAGGCACAAGGTGACTTAATCAGATATGAGGAGAAGAGTATTAGAACTTCCATTAGCTTACTTTTTAAAACTATTTAAAATTTTTATTTGTGAATTTTATAATGGGATAGTTTATTAGGCTAGTAATAAGTGCATATTAATAAATAAACATTGAGGATGAATGCACAAATATATTTTGCATACATAAGGATATGTGATCAAAAAAGTTTAGAAACCAAGGGCCTAGATAATGCCTAATGTATAGGTGATAAATATTTTTAAGAGGATTATTGCTGTGAACATTTAATTTTGCTAAAATATTTAATACTTATTGAGTATAATTCAGCAACTAATGTTGAAGCTCAGTTGCTCTGTGATGAACTCTGATCTCTATTTTCCCCTCCAAGAGACTAAACTCTTATTAATGGGACAGAATTTTTATGTATGAAATAATTAGAGAACAATGCTATACATTGTTATTAATAAAGTTTGAGCTATTTCTAATGACAAGTATTTATAGGTGCATGCAGTATTGCTGAAGTCAATTCATTAAATATTTTAAAGAGGGATTTGGGTCAATTATAAATGTACTTTAGTAAGCTGGAATATACATATGTTAAGTTCAAAGGCATAAAGTACCTTTTAAATCATTCTGAAGTCCTCAGCTCATTAGCTCCACCACTAATGAAATTTCTCTCCTATCTTTACCAGTGACCTAATTCTCAAATCTTATGTCTCGTGTGATAATGGCCTATTGTAGGCACTAATATTTGCTAGGTGAATCAGTAAACGCATTGCTACCGTAAGTGAAATATTCCTTTACCTTTTGAATTCCTTTCTCTTTCTCATGACTCTTATTTTCTTCTGGTTCTTCTGTTTCTCTGACCTATTTCTTTTTGGTCTCCTTTGCTCTTTCCCATTAAAATGTGAAAATCCTCAAGATTTCACCTTTGGTCATCTGTCTTTTATATAGCTCTACATGATCTTGGATGATCAGTCAGGACTCTTCTCCTGAGTTTTTACCCATATTTTTAACCATCTATAAATCAGATCCTCCTGTATGTGCCCTATAAATTTAACATGTTCAAAATGAACTATAAATTTAACATGTTCAAAATGAACATCACTATACGCTTATAGAATGGCTACAATTAACAACAACAACAAAACTCCTGACAATACCAAGTGTAGACAGGATGCAGAGCAACAAGAACTCTTATACATTGATGATACAAAATGGAACAGTTACTTTGCAGTTTGGCAGTTTTTTATGAAATGGGAAGCATACACTTGGCATATTATCTGTCAGTCCTACTCCTAGATATTTATCCAAGAAAAATGAAAACTTATATTTACACAAAAACCTGTACATGAATATTTATGATATTTAGTCATAACTGCCCTAAACTAGAAATAATCTAAATGTTCTTCAACTAATGAATGGATAAATTGTGGTATATTCATACAGTAGGATACTACTCAACAGTAAGAGGGAATAAACTAGTGGCACATGCCGATAATATGGCCAGCTCACAAATACACTATGCAAAATGAAAGAAGCCAGTTCAAGACTACACACTGTTATTCCATTTATGTGAAATTCAGGAAAAGGGAAAACTATGGAGGTAGACAGCAAATCAGTGGTTGCCAGGTGTTAAGGGTCTGAGGAGGGCTAATAGGAGCAGCCTTAGGAAGTATTTGGGGGGTGATAGAACTATTCTGTATCTTAATTGTGATGGTTACATGCCTGTGCATTTGTCAGATTCATAGAACTGTATATAAAAATAGTGTTTTTACTGTATGTCAGTTAAAAATAATCGAATTCATTATTTTTGTCTCAAAAACAAGTAGGCAAGCAAACAAAACCATCACTCTGATCCTCCATCTTTATTCTGTCTTGGGTTATTTTGTCATAATACTAAAATAGCTCCAACTAAAAACCATGTAGTTATCCTCAATTCCCATTTCTCTTCACCACATATTCCTTAAATTCATTTGGCCTCTTAACTATTGAATCAGTTTCCAAAATGTTTCTGGAATCAAACTGTCTTCTATATTTCCAGTGCAACTACTAATTTCGTTTAGGTCTTCATCATCAAGGTTTGAAACAGCCATCTCTTTAATTACTTTACTTCCATTCCTTAGGATTGAGTCCTATTTCTCAACCGTATTGTAAGACCCATATATGTTCTTATTTACCTTTATAGCTTTATCTCCTACCCCTTATATGTGTCCTCTTGTTCAGGCATACAGAATTTCTTACTTTTTTGTATTTATGCCTGGGCATCTTCAAGAGCTCTGTCTTTACATATATTCTATCTGCTTGAAATGCTTGTTTCTTCCCTTTTTCACTCTTTGTTCTTTTCCCTGGGAAATTCTTGCTAATACTTTAAAATAGGATAACTGAGATTTTCAAAGCTCCCTAAGGCATAGTTTGTAGCTATGTGTTCTATGCTGTCATAGGAGTGAATGCATATATTTTAGTGTACTTTACTACTTAAATATAATTTGCCATTTCATTAGCCTAATCTCTTCTACATTAGGGATGGCAGATAAATGGCAGCCTCCTCTCTGATCAGTTTATTTCATAAGTTCTAGTTGATCACAACATTCTCTCTTGTTGGACATGGATATGTTCTCAGAATTTATCAGAATTACATTCTGGATAGCCATTAATTATCTCTCATGTTAAATTCAAGTTGAAACCCTGTGTTACACTCATTATTTTAATGTGTAAATCCAGGATAGATTATAATATCAGTAATTTAGTATTCATTTCAGACAGCAAAATGTCCATATACTATTATTAAAGTGTTTATAATTTTTCTAAAAGTAAAAGTATTACATTTATTTCAAACATAAAATTTCATATTTGTATAAAATAAATATTTTAAGTATGTTTATTTGTTTATATAAATATTAATATTTTAAAATGCATTTGTAATAAAACTATTTAAAAATAATGTATATAAGTATTTTAGTATTTAAAAGAAACTAATTATACTATAGTAATGAAAACTGGCATCACAGTCATGACTCAAGTCATAACCTGTGTGGCCTTAATTCTTAAGTAGTGCCTTAAGTAAATGAAGGAAGCTGGACCCCAATAAATATTTGAGATATGCTTATTGAAGCCTAATACCACATTCTATTGAAAATAAGACACATCATTACTAGTTATTTCTTGATCTTGCCAGAATTTGTAATTTAGAATTTTTTTACCTATTTCCTGGCCGATAGTGATTTTAAGATGCATCCCACTTAAAAAAGGTTAAAATGCCGGGGATGCATGCATCTTGGATTCATTGAAAAAAGGATAATGGCTTTGTCTTTGTTTAGATCAGAATCTACTATTTGTTTGATAGTTTAGTCCTAAAATATTAGGTCATTTTTTTTCCAATTTGATGTGGAAGTGAGGGAATGTGTTCTTTGTACATAATTTTCAGAATGCGTTTTGTGCCTATTTAATTGGTGAGCATGAATTTAGTAGCCCTAGGGTAAACATTTCATGTTATTTTGATAGTTATCAGTATCTATTCTTTTTTCTTTCCCAACCTTAAGATGCCATGGCTAGTCCAGGGAAAGATAACTATAGGATGAAAAGTTATAAGAATAAAGCCCTAAATCCCCAAGAGATGCGTAGACGAAGAGAAGAAGAAGGAATACAGCTTCGAAAACAAAAAAGGGAAGAACAGGTCGGTGTTTTAAAATAATTCTCTGTTTAACATGAAAACATTATATGCAGATTTTAGAAGTATTATTGTGAATTTCAGATAATTTTAATTGAAAATTGTTTTAGGAAATTGAATATAGAGAAATCTATTTTTAAATTTATTGGACATCAGGAATATTAGCAAATTCGTGAATCAGAATCCTGTGCTATTTTAAATCACTGACAGGAATGGCTTTTCTGTTGTATCGATAAATATTTTATGTTAATTATATTTCTGCCCCAATGCTAAGAGATTTTTACTCTTGAGCCTATTTAGATCATTTCCATTTGTCATTGTAACATTTGTCTCCTAAAAAAACATTTCTTTCATTTGTCGCTTTATGATTTTCATCGCTCATGCCCGTAAGTTAATTATAGTGTTTTTCCTGTGCTATTCATACAGTTTTTCCTGTAGTCTCATCAGCCAGATCTCTTAGCCTTCTGTGTGTGAATTTTGTCTGTGTGACGTGAGGAAAAAAAATCATTTAAAAGAGTACGTCTTAACATTTTTCATTTCAAGATATATTTAAATTTAGAATTTATAAGTAATAAGGAGGATTTGATCCTCAGATACATGAATTAAAACTAATGTGTGAAAAGGACTAGCAATGAAGATGGTAGAGAAAAAAGCCTGTTTTAGAAATGTGATTGTCATTTCCCTATCTATACTAGCTAGCGTAGCCCCTACTATGTTATCATAGGTGCTCAAAAAAAGTCTGTTGAGTGAATAATTAGATCCATGTACAGATTGAAGAAGAGCAGACAGAATTTATTTAGTTATAAAAAATATGTTTTTTTGCCCTCGATTTTGATATAGGCGATGTCCCCTTAAATTTCCATTAGTCACCATATCTCTTTCCTGCTCTCTTTTTTTAAAAATTTTTATCCATTCCTGAAATAATAAGCATAGGGCCATCTTTCCTGAGAGTTCTCTATTCCTTGTCAATCTGATATACTAGTTCTATTAATATACCACATTATCTTTCCCATGTAACAGATTTACTTTTTAATTAAGATTTTCTTAGAAAAATTCTTAGACGTCTCATAATCCAGTATGAGCATATGTACTTTTTCAAATACTATAATATGTCAGTGTGTTTTCTATTGATGGGACTGGCCTTTGATGGTAAAAGACCTGATTAAGAATGACCCAAAGTATTCTCCAGGGCAAGAGCCAACGTAGCCCAAAAAGTCTAACTTCTTGTCAATAATTTTGGTCTTCATGATATAGTGAATGGGAAATACTAAAATATTCAGAATTTTAAATGATAAAACAAACTAGTGTGTTCGACTTAAATGAAACAAATAGTGTGTTTGACTTACTGACTTAAATGAAAAATATAATTCCATGGGAATGCAGTGTTTTAAGGAAAGCTCAATGTATAAAGTAATTTCTCTTTATTACAGCTGTTCAAACGCAGAAACGTCTCTTTGCCCAGAAATGATGACTCTATGCTAGAAAGTCCTATCCAGGATCCGGATATTAGTTCCACTGTACCTATTCCAGAGGTAGATATTACAAAAATCTATTTCAAATTATACTTTAACAATATTTTGAAAATAGTAGGTACAGAAAATGCTATTCATGTAAAATATTTAAATGATAAATTAATTTTATTTTTTCTGTTTTAGGAAGAAATTATTACCACAGATATGGTTCAGATGATTTTTTCTAATAATGCTGACCAACAACTAACAGCAACACAGAAATTTAGAAAGCTGCTTTCTAAAGGCAAGAATTATTTCCAGTATCCTTATTTGATATTACATGATACTATGGTAGTGTTTTATTTATGAGGTATTTTTTATTTTAAGGTACTTTTCTTTGACAGGCATTCTTAATTTTTCTTTAAAATATATTTTTATTTTTATTTTTTTGTAGTTTTCTTATTAAAATTATTGGAGTTATGTTGTTTAATAAAATCATATAGGTATACAATTCACTACTACATCATATGTATATTGCATTGTGTGTTTACCACCCAAGGTTAAATTTACTTCCATCACCATATATTTGACCCCCTATCTACCTCTCCGCGCCCCCTTCCTTCTGGTACCAACTAATCTGCTGTCCATGTGTCTCTGTTTGTTTGTTATGTCTGTTTGCTGCTTTCAGTTTTATATCCCACATATAAGTATGCCAAGAAGATATACAAATGGCCAACAGACATATGAAAAGATGCTCACCTTCACTAGCTATTAGGGAAATGCAAATCAAAACCACAATGAGATACCACCTCATACTGTTTGAATGGCTCTCGTCAACAGAACAATTAATAACGAGTGTTAGAGAGGTTGTGGAGAAAAAGGAACCCTCAGACATTGCTAGTAGAAATGTAAATTGGAACAGCCACTATGGAAAACAGTATGGAGGTTCCTCAAAAAATTAAGAATAGAATTACCATATGATTCAGCAGTTCCCCTTCTGGGAATTTACCCAAAAAACTTGAAAACAATTATCTGCAAAGATATATGTACCTGATGTTTATAGCAGTGTTATTCATGGTGGTGAAGACGTGGAAACAACTGAAGTGTCCTTCAATAGATGATTGTTTAAATACATTTTTAGATAACATTTGTTTTTTAAAAAACATTATATTATCAAAGTAACACATGTTGATTGCAGAATATTTGCAAATGTAAACGAATTTAAATAAGCAAATATAAAAATCATTATTTCTGTTGCCATGAAACAAAGTTATAGAAACATGTTTTTAAATTCCTGTAGAAATATTTTTCAGACGTAATTTTTTAAATGGCAGCATAACATCAGAGTATGATCAATCAATAAGACCTTTAATTTTTTCCAGTTTTTTTTGTTTGACAAATTTATTAGTATTTTGGTAAAGACATTTATCTCAGTCATTTCTGTCTCCCATCTTGACCTTACGTTACTATTTCATTTGAGTCAAGAAAAGAATATGTAGGAAAGGGATGTTATTTTAATGTAAATTGTAAAATGGCTAAAAATGAAGTTTGTCTACATTAAAGCAAAGTAAATTAATGTATCTTGATATAATTAAATCATCATATAAGTAAGTACTGATAGATAGTTCTATGTACATTTATTTCCATTGTTTTACTAAGGGCTTACTCTAAACTTAAATGGAAGTGAACAAAGTGTTAGGAATATATACATACGCTTCTCTGGAATTATCTATTAAAAGAGCTGAGCAAGTAATTACCACCATTAAGACAGTATAAAGCTGCTGCCTGCAAATATAACATTATAGGAGTTTTCAAGGAAATTATTATACTGCATTTTTCTTTTATCTATGACTCTGTCTTTAAGGATGTGTTTAACTTTCACATTAAAAAAGAATTCATATACTATACAAAAATACAAAAAACAAAATAGAAATAACCCTACAACACACAGCTCTGACAAAGTATATGTGGCCAAAGATTCCATAAAATGATTTTCTTTCCTTCTATATTCAGTACCTAAAATTTGGTTTTGAGAGGCCATTGGTTAATATGTATACACTTAAACCATATTATTGGACCAAATAAGAATTCCTGTAATAAGTTCAAATCAAATTGGGTTTCACAAGTTAGTAGTGTAAATGTTTTGACAAAGTTACAGAAAGTGCATCTTTTTTGTTTTCCTTCTTCATACAATGGTGCTTTTTCTGGTGTTTGTTACCTTTAAAAATATAAAAACATCCAGATGATTAAATATTATTTACATTTAAAATTTTTGGAGGTGGTTTGTATTTTAAAAGAAACAGCTTTCTTATCACTTGCCTCAAGATCTGGTGGAAATGCTTACAGGAAATAACAAAAACTAAGAGAAATACATTCAAAATACTGATTTACTTTGTTAGCAAATGGTCGTTCTTTGAAGACTAATGAAGATAGACAAGACCTGTTAGGGGGAAGTGTGATATTTCAAATACTTAACAGTTTACATAAAATTTAAAAAAAGTTTTTAAAAGAGTTAAGCATCTGTATTCACTGATAGTAATGCAATATTCAGTTTATGACTTAAAACAAAACAAATGCTTACTAGGAAAAAAAGCAACATTTTAACAATATAATACTCCCTTCTCCATACGGCTGTTCAGGGGAGCCAGAAATTTTAGATTAATAAAGGAATTAGGAATCGCTTACAGTTTAAACAGACAATACTTTTTGCTTCTTTTTAAATGTGCTAATAGTTGTATCTAAAAAAACATGCAGTTCTTAAAAAGGTATCATTTCTGATTTTTAAAATTATCTGTAACCTTTGGAAACTATTCACATGAAGCTACAAAATTAACAGATGTCTTAAAATCTGTGTATAAAACATAAATTACCTCTAATTTCAAACTGTCATTTATTAGTATACCACTGTCCTAAAAAAAAAAAAAAAAAGTGGCTCCAAAGATAGTCTTATACCATTCTTTAAAAAGAAAACTGTTCCTTTTAACTTCACACCCACCCCACATCCCAGTTTCAAAACACATTATTTAATTGTCTTGGCCACTGATATTTCCAAGGTGAGGTTTTATATTTCACTTGCATAGCTTCTGGCTATCAGAAAACCCATACTTTCCTTAATTTAAAGAGTTTTGTCCTGTTGATGTTGATGTATCCCTTCCAATATCCTTCATCCTCATCTTTGCTTCTGGAGGCATTTTTTCTGGTTTACTATCTTCATCTTCATTAACAGCTGCTGCTACTGAAAGGGTTTTTGGAGGGAGAGTTAAAAAAGTTTCCTTAGGCTTACCAGATCTAAGTTTGAGGGATATGGCTGAGGCTTTCTTTGTCAAATGGCAAATCCAGACGTGGAGATCTCTGTAGGCTTTGTTGGGAGGTCTGCTCAGTGCTGTGACTGAAACTTCCCCCTCCATTACTGGAGGAAATAATCTTAGATTTTACAGGGTTTTCTGCTTCTCCTTTAGGTCTTCCGGTGGCACCAACTCACTACAGCTTCTCAGGCTTCTCCCCGCTCTCCTTCCCCTCCACCATTTTCCTCATCAAGGCCTCCCTGCACATTTCCCCCCCAATTTTTGATGATCATAAAGCTCCATAAATCCTTGATCACCATAAAACTTCCTTAGTATAAATTTTTAAAGTAAAACCGTGGGTCAAAGGAAATAAACAGCATGTTAGTTTATACTCTTATCTTCAGTTTGTATGAGTATTCATTTCACTGTTTTTATCAACACGACTATCTTTAAAAAAGAAAACATGCTGTGTAGTAGCATATTGTGTGGCATTTTCGAGTACTTAAATATTTTTCTTTCATTATTGACCTTTCTAATTCATAATTTACCTGTTTATGTTATTTATCCAATTTTATATTGTTTATAAAAATTACTTATTAAATTAAATAAACATTTAACCCTTAGTTTATCTTTTGTTTCGTATGTGGAATTAATAGAATTAATTACTAATTATACTGAGTTGTATATGTGAACTGATAAGATTTTTGAAATTGCCCATGGCTAGCTGCCTTATCTTCCCAAGAGAGACAGAATTTAGTAAAACCTGAGAAATAAAAGAAATCTTGTGTTCAGGTCAGCTAAGATCACAAGGCTTTTGCCTTTGCTTTCTTATTGTAGTTCTGCTTTGTAAGGACATTTAACCTTCATTTTCCATTTCTTCGAAGTTCATATAGCTTAGCAATGTTAGGAAATCCTTGTATAATCGAGAATCGCTTCCTCTTCCTCATCAGACTCCACATTTTGGGATTTCAAACTTGGAATTATTTTTTTAAATCAGGTTAATGTTCATTATATTCTCTTTCAAGATTTCTTTTTCATATATGCATAATATTATAACCAATTAGCAAAATTTATTTAGATTTAGTTCTGTTTAAGAATTTTAACATTCTTATGCCATCAGTGTTTTTATACTGCAACTTCTCCATTAAATTCTTTAGTCATAAGATTTTATCTTCATTTGCCCAATTCCTCATGGTATTCTGTTTCTTTTAAACTATAATATCTTTTTCAAAGAGCCAATGATTTTTTTTTTCTGGTTTTTTTTTTTTTTTTTTTTTTTTTATAGTGGTATTATGCTTCCCCAAGTTGGGCACAGAGCCGGAATTAAAGATGCTTTCTTTTATCGATTGATGCGAGGTTCTGCCAAATATTTCAGGTCTAGAAAAATATTAGATTTGCTGTAATTTTACTTGATCCATCACTGGTAGAAACATGGGACAGGAGTTAGAACTAGAATTCCTCTGATTTAAGTTATGACAGTGACAGTTAGCTAGAATCTCCTATTTACTTCCCTATCAGGGCCAGCCACTCCTGTGGGTAAAGAAATTTCTCCATTTTTATTGCTGGTGTTGTAGAGGACTCTTGCTTAGTTTTAAGTGCTGAAGCAGATAGTCCCCTATTTTACTTATGTTTATATTGCCACATTGACTGAACATCTTCTCTATAATAATTGATCACCTTTAGAAGATAACATAGCTATTATTCTGTCAATTAATATAATACCAATGTAAAAGTTAATAATAGTTCATGATACCTGTTAGATTAACTGATGATCCAAGTGCACTTTGTTTTCTTTTAGATGAAAGTAACCATAAAGTAATTTTCCAAGAAGAGACCATATTTGGGTTCTTAAATCACTCTGTATATATCTAAAATTTATATTTATTATCACATATTTAAAGCTGACAGTTCCCATACCCACTTCTCTTACCCTCTAAACCAGAAAACTCACTGTTTTCTTCTTTCTCTCAACCTCTGCTTTCTATCCCGTCAAGTAAGAAAGAGCAAGAAAAATTTGTTTTTGTTTTTTTTTTAAATAGGAAAGTAGATTTAGAATTTTCTTATGGAAAAAGAAAAGACTGGAAGATGAAGGTGGTATCTATAACTATAATTTTGTTTTTATTTTTTAAAAGATGGATGTAAAGGCATTAGTAATATATATTGTTTTGTCCTGTGGATATTTTATAACTCTAACAACAGTTTAAGCTAGGGTCTGGAATTTACATTTTGAGGAATTCAGACTTTTTAGTTAGAATACCCAAACAAAACTTTTCTGTGTTTGGCTTTACTAACTTTGCAGAAATCTAATTTTTGAACAAATTTGAAGGACAGCAAATTTATAGAAAAAAAGAAGAAAAGGAAGAAGGAAGTCCATTTCTGAAAAGCTTTTCTTAACAATTGAGAGCATGATTTCTAAGGTTTAAACTTAGTAATGTTTCTTTATATCAGAAAGATAGAATTTGTACAGATCTTTTATGGTTACCATTCATTCATTCTGCTGATTAAACTCAATGTGTATTATTTATGGTCAGTAATAGAGTCAAACAGAATTAAGAAGAAAAGGAAGAGTCAAAAGTAGAAATGAAATTTCTCTCCTGTGAGTAGCTGAATAGATTACTCAGTAGTAGACAAATTTGGGTAGGGGTTCAGTGCATAGTGATTTACAAGTTTGGTTTTGGTTATGCTACATTTTAAAGAAGCTGTGAAAAAAATGTGGCCAGGAGATACTTAAAAATATCTAGAATCCAGGAGAGAAGAATTCAGTTGTGAGGGTTAGATTTGTGAATTACCACAGACGATAATCAAAGTGACAATTAAATTAGCAAAATAGGTAAAATTTCTAGAGAGAATAAATAACGGAGAAAACTAACCCAAAAGAACATCAACAGAGAAGTTCCTGGAGAACTATAAGAGAATACTTTTTGCTGAAAGTCAAGGGAGAAGGAGTTCTTGGTACTTAGATTGTCAGTAGCTAAAATAGCTTTGTTTTACTTTTGCATGTCTTTGTTTTAGAATTTCTTAGAGATTTTATGATTCTCAAAAGCCCTCTGCGTTTCATAAAAATTTATCAAGAATTCTAGATTGTTCAATAGCATTTCTGTAAATAATAAACAATACCCTGACAAAATAGAACCACATCAGACTGAGACATTAGGCAATTTATGGCTGATAGTGAGGGAGACATCCCTAGAAATTGGGATATAGTTATAAAGAATCAGTGGGAACATTAACCTTCAGTTTGTGTTTGAGTGTTAGACCGAACTACTCCCATATTGTGAAGGTGACCTTCTAAATAGACTTCAACTTAAGACATTTAAATATTTATGTAGTAAATATTTAAAATTTTTATTGTCATTATGGTTATTGAAAAAGAATTTGCTTTGTAATAAATATTACAATTTGAGAACATTTGTTTTCTTCAGTTACATCCAGCTGAGAGTTTAAAATTTGTCAGTCAAACCTAAGAGTTATTTTGTGTGCCTGTTAATCAACACAGGGACCAGATCGTTGTCTTTTTGTGTCTATGTAATAACTTCATGCTTTTTAAATTTTTAGAACCTAACCCACCAATTGATCAAGTTATACAGAAACCAGGAGTTGTACAGAGATTTGTGAAATTTCTTGAAAGAAATGAAAATTGTACTTTACAAGTGAGTTATACAGTTTTCTTTCTTATTCTTTTTCCAGAAATGACATAATAAAAGTTTCTAGTGAAAGCAACATAAACATTCAATGATTACTTGGCAATTAAAGGAAAAGGTAGTGCTACTTGTCTTGCTGTGGCCATGGTTGCAGTGCTAACTTCTAGAAACTTAATTTTATTAAACAATTTTGGGAAGTTTATAAAATTATTCCAGATAAAATAAAAAAAATTTGTAGTTATCAACTTTTAATAACTTTTTTTGTTTTAGAAGACTTCAAACTAAAATGTTCACTATGGTTAAATTTA
This sequence comes from Eidolon dupreanum, assembly GCA_028627145.1. NCBI lineage: Eukaryota > Metazoa > Chordata > Mammalia > Chiroptera > Pteropodidae > Eidolon > Eidolon dupreanum. The sequence goes on from CM053502.1 coordinate 141,883,155, forward strand.
TTTTGGCTATTAGCTAACCTGAGTTGTAACTTCTTAGGATAAACTCTTTTACCTCTTAATACATTTTATTTGAAAATTAGGGTTTTTTTTTTAAATGAACAAATCAGTATAATCTACTAAAAATGGATCAAAGTTAGGTTTGTGTCATAAAGAGCATTACTTCTTAATTATACTTCTTAATGTCAGTTTTAAGATCTCTTCCAAATAATTGGCTATTAATAGCAAATTACTGAAATTACCAAATATTATACTGTTAAAAAAAAGATTGCTCTTACTGACTGACCTTCATTGCTATATATATTCTTAAGTAAAAGTACAGGGCAGAAATATAGCTATCTGGATTTGCTCAAGACCTACACTTAGTTTATCAATGTTATTGTCAGTAATGGAGGACTGTTACTGGTATTTTAGTAATAGTTGTTGAAATTATAACTTAGGATAGTGTTCCACTTATCTGAATAATTTTGGAAAGGTCCTCACATTTTAGTAATAAACAGTGGAATGTGTTGCACAGGTGAATGTTACACATCACAAGTTGTATGCTGAAAATTGTTGAGAATATTTGCAATATGTCTGAAGAAAAGACCACTTTATTCGTGTTAAAGTCTGTCAATTAGTTTTCAAAGTCTTTAGGTATTAGTGCTGTAAGGGCTGGAGATCATGACTTCTAGTTCATTTGCCTTATAGATAAGCTCTGAGTCCAGACTAAAATCCAAGCCTTCTGATATGTAGTTTATTATTTGGTTCTTTAATTCTAAATGAATGAAAGAGAAAATGAGTAAATATGAATAAATAAAATTAAGTGTTAATTTGAACTGTACATTGTGTAAGGCATTACAGTTACAAAATTGAGTAAGATATTGTCCCTCTCTGCAGAAATTCTTCACTTTTTGTTGGGGAAGATAAATACATAAACGAATCTGTGATACCATAGTATGCTTAGTGCTATAACAACTATAAACCAAGTGCTTTGATAGCATAGATGACATAGCAACTTAGCTGTTAAAGGGAAGTCGAGGAAGACTTCACAAAAGTAGTGTTACATGGGTAGTTTTAAGGATAAATCAGAGTTTGCTGGGCTGAAAAGAAGAAAATTAATATCAGGTTGATATATCATGTACAGAGAGCGTAGAGTATTCAAGAAGAACATTGGGTACTTGAGCATTTATTAATCACTATAATTAAAACCTAATGAAATTCAACAGTATGGTCTTGAGACAGCTATATGCTGTCATATATTACTCACGTTTGTATGAAATATGCTAATTCAGAACACTGGTGTATCTAACTAAGGCATCAAACTGAGAGCCTATAAGTCAGTTTGGCCCAAAATTTTGTTTGGCCTGCATGTGTTTTAAAAGATGTGAATTAGATATTAGATTTTAAAATTGGGGAATTTCAAGTGAAAATCTAGCCTTGTAGCTTCTTTTGACAAACAGAAAAATTAGCTTTGTTGCCACATAGTAAAGACCTGAGTAGGAGTTCTGCTTCTTTTTTTTTTGAAAGTTGTTTTTTCCCCCTTTTTAAAAAATCATAGTCATACTCTCCAGTTTGCCACTGTTCTCCACTTGCTCATATGACTCTTTTTATTTAATTATCTGTTCTATAGACTTATGAATTCACCATTCTTCACTGATGCTTTCTCCTGGAGATGGCCAGGACATTTTAATGGAGTAACCTTTTAATTGTCTTTTAGTTTATTTCCTTATCTGTAAATAGTTAGGACTGTGGTCTTCATTTTTTAAAATATAAATTCTTTCCTTAAATTGTTTTCTTAGTCTATAATCGTAATAGTAACTGTACTTTTCATGCCTTTCAGTAATGCTTTTGGATGCCCTTTTATTATTATTATTAATCATAATAATATCTACCTTAATGTGAAAAGTTAACTGTGCCAAATATTTTTAAAGCTATAGTCAGTTTGCTTGTGAATTTGTAATCATTTACCTTATTGTTTGGAAGACATGAGTTGAATTTTCTCAACTGCTTCTGTTATAAATCTATCATATGTAAGTATATCCAAATTCTAATTGAATTGATAGAGTAACTTCTCAGAGGCTCTGCCTCTTAAAAGAAACCTCAGGTCCTGTTCTGTTTATGGCTTTTTTTGACCTTGAACAAATAACCTAAATCTTGAGACTTCTAATTTTCTTAGTTTTTAAATGAGGAGGTTAGGACTAGATGATCCCCCTCAGGAAACAAAAGTATCATTTACAATTCTAGGTTTCATAAATATACTATTGCTCTATTAAGTAGTGTTTCATTTATTTTTAAACCTGGCTCTCTAGTAGTAGACATAAAGAGTTTTATGAATTATAGTTTCAAATATGCTCATTTGTTCATGATTTTGTAAATTTTAATTATATTCTTCCCAGTTCTTATTTTCTGGATTGAACAGTCTTTTAAAAAATTAGTCTTTTAAAGTAAGGATTTTTTTCTGTGAAATCTAATTTCACATTGGATCTTACTAATTATGTCAGTCTTTATTGCAGACTTGTGCAGCTAAATCTTTATTCCCTTTTTCCCTTCTTCCTTTTTCTGACATTTCTTTGGTGTTTTCATTTATTCTACTTTATTTTTTCCTAGTTTGAAGCTGCATGGGCATTAACTAATATAGCATCTGGAACTTTTCTGCATACCAAGGTAGTGATTGAAACTGGGGCTGTTCCAATTTTTATCAAACTTCTTAATTCAGAGCATGAAGATGTACAAGAACAGGTAAATTTCTAGTTTAAGTTGTTATGTTTACTAGATTAATTTTCTCATGAAAGTACCATTTATGATTTTGATTTGAAATTATTATTACCAAATTGCCTGTGTATTGCATTTTCTAAAATATTATAATTTCTATTCTGTGTCAAATTAGAAGGGAGGAAGAATTAACTGTCTCGGGCATTGTCTTGGGTTATATATGTGTGATTTCAGCTATCAGGAAGTAGTATTCCCATTTATTTATAAAAAAGCATACCGAGACCCAGAAAAGTTAGTAATTTACCCAAAGTCATAGTGAATGGTTGAACCAAATTTTAAACCTGTACCAGTCTGACTCATTTTTTTTGCATGTATGTAGATTATTTTGTTGTTTCTTTTAAACATTACATAATTTTGAATACAACCATTTAAAAATAAACTTTATGAATAAATTCTCATAGGTTTTTTTTGTCTTACATATTTATTAAATGTTTGAACATTTTTTGGCTTTTTTCATCTTTATTGAAATGTAATAGAGAATTAATTGCTAGTATTTATATTGTACAATTTAATGAGTTTTTTTCAATTATAATTGGCATACAATAATATAACAGTTTTAGTTGTATAGCATAGTGATCAGAGATCCGTATAACTTGCAAAGTGATCACTCCACTAAATCTAGTACTCTTCTTCCCCCTTACCTATTTATTAACTATGTTCCCTATGGTACACTCTACATTTCCATGTCTGTTCTGCATTTATCCATTTGTACCTCTTAATCCCTTTGCCTTTTTTTGTCCCTGCCAAGTCCCCTCCATCTAGTATCCCACCTAATATTCTCTGTATCTATCTCATAGTTGTTTTAAGAAGGAAAATTTAAATATACAATTTGTACCATCCAAAGAAAATCAAATGTTTTAATATTTTGTTTTAAATCCTTTTTATACAAATTGATTTTCTGCATATATACACATATATGTATGTATATATAAAATTATTTTCCCCAACTTACCACTATTATTAGGAGACTTTTCTTACAGCATTAATTATATTCCAAGAAAATTTTACTGATTACTCATTATCTATTCAGGTACCTTAAGTTATCTATTTCTTCATTGTTGTATGTTGGAGTTATTTCTAGCTTATTAGTGTTATTAATAATATTGTGATAACATTATTATATATCAATCTTTATGTGCCTCTTAATTATTTCATTAGAGAAAAATGACTTTACCTTGTCAAAAGAAAACAATTTTAAGTTCTTATTACATATTTCAAAGTTGACCTCAAAAAGAGTTATACCAGTTGATATCCCTACCAACAGAATATTAGACTTCACAGAGGGAAAATGTCATTACTTTAAAAGATTTTTCATAAAAAAAAAAAAAAAAAGAAAAGAAACTTAGGTCTAGAGTAGATATTAAAAATATTAACTCATGCTTAAAAGTTAAAATTTTCCCAATTGGAAAAGTAACTATGTCCACTTTTATACTTATATGAAAAATTTGAAGTGAGAATATAATAAAATGATAATTTGCATTTGCACAGTTTCTCATCTAAATGAAATTTAATAAGTAAATAATTTGATCTTTTACTACTATTCATTCAAAAAATTATAATGAACCTGGACTAATTCTAAACTTATTTTCAAGGATCAATCCACACTAATTTTAATATTAACTTTACCTCACTTTTCTATGCTTTGTCGTTCTTTCCCTTCTTCTTTTACAAATCAGTCCCTTCCCAGTGAGTAGAGTTCTGGGCATAGGAGTAAACCTCTAGTAGAGGTTATTGGAAAATTCACTAAATAGATATATGTTGTCTCTCCTTGTAGATTCAGTATCTCTTTATTGAACAGAATAAATATATCAGTAATATGTAATGAAATTTTAAAAACTGTCCTGTCTTTCAGTTTGATTAAAATATTATTTATTTTATTATGCTTTTAAAGTTTTTTTCCTTAGTCTTACTAGCATTTTTTTAACTTCTTGAAAAGTTCATTCTGTACTAGAATCTCATCTTAAAAGAGAGCATTGTATTTAAGAAATTGTCATAACAGTATTTATTCTTATTTTTCTAAGGCTGTTTGGGCACTTGGTAATATTGCTGGTGACAATGCAGAATGCAGAGATTTTGTTTTGAATTGTGAAATACTTCCACCTCTTTTAGAGTAAGTAGTCTAAATTTACTGTAATTAAAGTAATACTACTTTTGGAAAAGAAAACTATATTTTATACTGTACTTCTATATACATAATTAAATTCTTTAGTGATGTTTTTAAATTTGACTTATGTTTAACCATGCCTGCAAAAGCTTGAAAATACTAGAAAAAAATTTCCATCTGTGTCATATCTGTCTTTTATGTTCTCTTGAGACATACTTCACAATGGTAATTGTCTACTTGTTGCTTACTATGCTAAGATAATTCTGCAAAAAAAAAAAAAAAGGATATGTAGTAGTTTTTAATACAATAAAAATTCAAATTTTGCCAAAGTTGGAAATCTTTAGCACATGAACAGATGATATATTTAGGTCGTCATGTATTTTTTTTTTTTTTTTTTTTTGATTTTGAAATGTTCTGAGAACAAAGATCAGAAGAGGTTTTTCTTTCAGAATTAGAATTTTACTTAAAGTGATTTATCTAGTGGTTTCTTTTACAAATACTTTACACACTTTTTTAAAAAAGAAAGTACCCTTAATGTAAGGTCCTATACAGAAATGACATAAAATTATTTGAAGTAGATTTCTTTATCTATCTTGGCTATCATTCACTAAGAGAATCTTAAGGTTAAGCAGCAAGTAGTGAAAAAGAAAAAAAAATTAATTGAGGTGATGGTTAGAAGAAAAATTTTTTTCTTATCATTTCTGTGCCATTTTCTATCCTCTCTAAGCTGAGGAATTTAATTCATTTTTAGATATAGTTTGCAAAAGATATTTTGTTTTAGAGTGAGTAGTTTTCTAAGGACAGAAGTGATTTCTCAGCATAATTTCATTCAACTAACAAGAAGTACCTACTCCATGTAGGCCACTGAATCATTTGCTATATTGTCATTTATTTTAGGCTTATCCAAAGTTAATGTTCCATAGCACATGAGACTTTAGCTGAGCTATAAAGGAAAATACTGATTGAGAATTCAATATCAGAGTTTTTTGAAGTTTGTACTATTAAAAGCATCTCTTAAATTTTTAATTTGAGATTTTTCTGGCCCGATTCTTTTTACTTTTGGTCTCTGTCTCTAAATTATTTTATTATTTGTTAATATCTCAAGTTGATAATGGTTTATGAAATAGTAAGTAAGCATTTTTTAGTGCTAATTTCTTTAAATGTTCTAAGGAGCTTTTAATTGTAACTGAAAAATAAAACTCTAATGGAGAACAGACAGTACCCAGCTATGTAGTGCTAGTTATAATAATTTTCAGTAAAAAAGTAGGCTTAGGATGTTAGAAGATTTCAAGGTTTTATTTAAAATGAGAAAGGCAGTAAGAAGGAGGTTATGTCAAGTTAGAAACAAGATACTCTCACTTTAGTTGGGCAAAAAGAAAAAAGTTATTAGCTTATAAAAGATTATGGGTTATCTGTTGTTCACATTGAATTTTACACTTAGCTAATGCTTAAATTAAGTAAATATAAAGCTTTTATTAATGCATAGTTTAATTCCATTTGAATCTGTTTTAATTTTTTTTATTCTAATTCATTTGATTCTCAGTAAATATAAACCTTTTACTACTACAGACTATATATACTGACACAGCTTTGTTTTTTCTTTTTTTAATTTAATTTAATTTTTAATACAGCAAATGTGGACAAGAGATTTGTACTTTCTCATAATAACCCCATTTATATGGATAAAGAAGAATAGTATACAACACAGGTTGGTCAACCACAGTCCTCAGGCCAAATCTGGTGTGCTTCCTGTTTTTGTAAATAAAGTATTGTTGGAACACAGTCACACCCATTAGCTTATTTAATGTCTGTGGTTGCTTTTATGCTATGTCCACAGAGAGAAAGTCCTGAAAAGCCTAAAATATTTACTGAAAAAATTTGTCAACCCCTGCTATAGAAAAATCAGTGTAACTGTTTTATTTTTAAAAGAGTTAATGAAAGGTTTTAGGCCTCAGAGACCCTTTATAGGAAAACCTTTAGAACAGATTTTTTTGTTAAAATACACATAACCTAAAATTTACCATTTTAACTATTTTAAAGTATACAGTTCACTGGCATTCAGTACATTAGCAATGTTGTGTAGTTCCAGAACCTTTTATCACCCCAAACTGAAAACCTAGTACTCATTAAGCAGTCACATCTTATTTCCTCATTATCCCAGCCCTTGGAAGCCACTGACCTACTGTCTGTCTTTATGGATTTGCCTATTCTGGATATTTCATATAAGTGGAATTATACAAATTGTGACCTTTTGTGTCCGATTTCTTTCACTTAGCATATTGTTTTCAAGGTTCATCCATATTGTAGCATGTATCAATACTTCATTCTTTTTACGTTGAATAATACTTTATTGTACAGATGTCCACATTGTGTTCATCCATTCATCAAATGATAGTCATTTGGTTATTTCTACCTTTTAACTACTGTAAATAGTACTCCAATGCACATTTGTGCACAAGTTTTTGTTTGAACATCAGTCTTCAATTCTTTTAGGGGTATACCTATGAATGGAATTGCTGGGCCATATGGTAGCTCTATCTTTAACTTTGTAGGACTTACCAAACTGTTTTCCAAAGCAACTGTACCATTTTACATTCCCACCAGCAATGTATGAGGGTTCTACTTTCTCTCACTAACATGTGTTGTTATTTGTTATTCTGATTTAAGCCATCTTAGTGGGTACGAGCTAGTATCTTATTTTGCCTTAATTTGCATTTCCTAATGACGAACATCTTTTCATGCATTTCTTGGTCATTTGTGTATCTTTGGAGAAATGTCTATTTTGGTCTTTGTATATTTTTTAATTCAGTTATTTGTTGTTAGGTTGTAAGAGTTCTTCATACATTCTGGGCAGATTCTTATACATATGATATACAGATATTGTTTGCATTCTCTGGGTTGTCTTTTCACTGTGTTGATAGTGTCTGTTGATTCACAAAAATTTTTCATTTTGGTGAAATCCAGTTTATTTATTTTTTCTTTTGTTGTTTATGCTTTTGGTTTCATCGATTTTGCCAAATTTAAGGTCATGAATATTTACTCTTATGTTTTCTTCTAAGAGTTTTATAGTTTAACCTCTTGTTTTTACATGTTTGAGATACATGTAGACATCTACTTGTCCCAGCATGATATGTTGAAGAGATTATTCTTTTCCCATTGAGTGGTCTTGACACTCTTGCTGAAAATGAATTGACCTTACATGTGTGGTTTTATTTCTGGATTTTCTGGAACTTCTCAATTCTATTCCATAACTCTATACATCTGTCCTTAATCCAGTAATATATGGTTTTGATTAATGTGGCTTTGTGTTAAGTTTCGAAATCAAGTGCGAGTACTTAAAATTCCTTTTTAAATTTTTTTTAGCTATTTAGGACTCCTTGCAATTCCATATGAATTTGAAGATTGATTTTTTTTCATTTCTGCAAAAAAGACAATTGCCATTTTCATAGGGATTACTTTGCAACTTTGGAGAATATTGCTATCTGAACAATATTAGGTCTTCTATCCATGAACATGAGAAATCTTTTACTATACTGGCATACCTCATTTTATTGCTTTGATTTTTCTAGTTTCTTAAGATGGAGGTTTAGATTATTTATTTGGGATTTTGTTTTTGTTTTCGTTTGTTTGTTTATTTTTAAATTTTATTTTATTGTATTTTTAATGTAGATGTTTACAGCTAGATATTTCCCTCTGAGCATTGCTTTCACTGCATCCTGTGTTAGTATGTTGTGTTTTCATTTTAATTTATTTTGAAGTATTTTCTAATTTCCTTGTGATTTTTTTTTGTCCCATTGGTCATTTAAGAGTATGTTACTTAATTCCCACATGTTTGTGAATTAACCAGTTTTCCTTCTCAGTGATTTTAAGTTTTATTCCATTGTGGTCAGAGAAGATCCTTTGTATGATTTCAGATGTATGACATCAGATTTGCTTTATTATATAACACATGGTATATCCTGGAGAATGTTCCTTGTACACTTGAAAAGAATATATATTTTTCTGTTATTCAGTAGAGTGTTGTATAGATTTTTATTTAGCTGGTTTATAATATTGTTGAAGTCCTCTATTTTCTTATTGATCTTCTATCTTAGTGTTCTATCTATTATTGAAAATAGTATATTGAAGTCTCTAACTACAGTTGTATAACTGTTTCTCCTTCCAATTTTTGCTTTGTATATTTTGTTATGTTATTAGGTCTTATAAATTTATGTGTTTTAGCTTCATGATGGATTCACTCTTTTATCAATCTATAATGTCCTTTGTTTTTTAACCCATTTCCCATTTACTCTGAGAATACTTGCCAGCAGCACTTGTAGCTGCAGTGTTTACATCAAGATAACTCATGATTATAGTCCTAACCTTACCCACAAAGGTTGCCATGGAATGTCTCACTTTCATTATTATTTTTGCATTGCTCTAGTATATCAATAATATTTGGAAACAAATGACATCATTCTGTTTATAGAATGCTTTTAGTAGTGGTATTTCCAAATGTAGTAATTCTCGATTGCTAAAAATGTCATATCCTAGAAAACATAACATTCCTATGCATGTTGTTAAATTAATGCTGGCAATGAGCTGCACTTTTTTTTTTCTAAACAGGAAATGAGTTAAAACGATTTTTGACTTAAAGTGTGTTTATCCGATATTAGTGTAGCTACCCTAGCTTGGGTTATTATTTGCATGGAATCTTTTTTTTATCCTTTTCACTTTCAACGTATTTGTGTCTTTGAATCTAAAGTGTATGTCTTGTAGAGTGTGTTATAGATGACTCATGGATTGTCATTTTTTTTTAATGCATTCTACCAGTTACTGCCTTTTAATTTGAGAGTTTAATCCCTTTACATTCAGTGTAAATACTGATGAGAAAGGACCTCTGCCATTTCGTTGTTTTCTATACCTTTTTTCTTATATCTTTTTTCTCCCCTCAATTCCTTCCTTGTTGCTTTCTTTTGTGTTTGACTTTTTTGTTGTTGTTATATAGTGTATTGATTCCCTTCTCTTTCCCTTTTCTGTATATTTTTTGGCTATTTTCCTAATGATTAATCTAGGAAATATAAATAACATTTTAAACTTCTAACAATCTTGTTTGAATTAATACCAATTTAGTCTCAGTATTATACAAAACTCCTGTGCATCTCTGTTCTGCCCCTTTAAGTTGTTATTGTCAAAAATTACATCATTTACATTGTGTGCTCCCTAAAAATAGATTTGTAATTATTGTTTTATATATTTTTTAAATCATACAGAAAAAATAAAAATTATAAACCCAAAATACAATAATACTTTACTTATATAGTTATTTTTAGCAGTGTTTTTTATTTCTTCATATGGTTTTGAGTGATTATTTATTGTCCTTTCCTTTCAACCTAAATGACTTCTTTTAGTTAATCCATAAAGAATATCTACTAGTGATGATTTTTTTCAGCTTTTGTTGTTCTAGGAATCTTTTAAGTTTCTCTTTTACTTTTGAAAGATAGTTTTGCTGGATATAGAATTGTTGGTTGACAGTTTTTTCTTTTGGTATTTTAAATATATAATTGCATTGCCTCTATCCTCCATGGTTTTTGATGAGAAATCAGCTGTTGATCTTGATGAGAGAGTTCTCAGGCAAAACAAAGGAAAGCATCTTACATCAGTCCTTCAGAGAGCACTCAGACAGGTCAAAACAGACAAACACAATTCCTTGGAAACAAAGTCTCCTTAGCTCTTTTTGGAACCAAGAACTTACAGTGGGAACTCCAGCTTTTGTCTTCAAGCTGCCAGACTGGAGAGGGGTTTGGACAAGGGTAAATTATACTGCTAGAAAGTGCTCCTGCCACATTGTAACTCTTCTCTGGTTGAAAGTTTTCTTGATTCTTTAAATTTTTTGCTATCTTTGAGAGTTCAGGTGAAGTTGATTCTGATAGCATTTGTAAGTTTTTTTGATGGTTCTGGGGAGGGATGTGCCCCAGAGTTCTCTTCTCTACTATTTTTGTATTTCTGACGATGTCACTCCTGAATTAAGTTATTATTTTTTAAACCTAGCTTCTCTATACTTTTAGCAGCTTGGATACCAAAAATTCCAAGACAGTCTGTTTTTTTTTTTTTTTTTTAAATGGCTTCTTAACAACTGATCTTCATTCAATTTGACCCTATAGTCCTTGCTTCTTAAATTTGTATAATGTATTATTTTCATGGTTAAAAAATGTAATTGAATACTGTTTTTAAATTATATAGAGATAAGTCAGTTTCCTGTGACACCATTTATTTTGAATACATTTATGTCTTATAAAAATCCACTCAGATCATAGATTCAAATTTTTAACAATAGAGCTGTACTGTATTTTTTTTTCCTGGAAACATAATGAATTTTAAAAATTTCCTTTTCCTATTTTGCCAGGTCATTTTGAATGCCTTATAAAATTTACTGAGAATGTGTATGTTATGATAGAAAATCGCTAAAAAGGAAAAATGCAAGTAAAGTGACAATTCCTTTTTTCTTTTTCTTGGCAGGTTATTAACAAATTCAAACAGACTTACAACAACCAGAAATGCTGTATGGGCCCTCTCAAATTTATGTAGAGGCAAAAACCCTCCTCCAAACTTTAGTAAGGTATGGTTAAAATACGCAAATTTAGGAATCTTTTTATATAAACTTTTAAGTCTCCTTGTAATAGATTTTTAGAGATTGAAGGGGCTTTATTCTTTAGTAATTATTTTCCTTATTGACTAGGCAATATTTACACATGTAAAAACCAAGAGATATATAGTGCAAAGGAAAAGAAAGTTTTCCTTTCTACCCTTACTTTACCCCATGATTGCCTCCCTTCAGAGGTAACCATTGTCACTAGGTATTTATGTGTCTTAGAGTTGACTTTAGTAATCCTCTAGTCTGGTTCTCATCATTTAAAGGAAACTGAAGCCCCAAAAAGATTAAGGTAATTCCTCCAGGTCCACTGTTGGTTAACTAGTCAAGAGTGGCTTGTGCTTTCCCATTATATTTTTTATCTGTTAGCATAACTTTTTTCCCAGCTACTAACATTTTGCTGCTAAAAGAATAAATTTATAAATTTCAATCTAGTTCTATTGCCTTACCAGTCATATGTTATTAGAAAAATAGAATGTGGGTATATTTGGGGGATACCATTCTACTACTTTTGAATTCAGTGTCTATGTGAATTAAAGGTGAACAATGACTACATTATTTACATTTTGACATCTCTTTGTTCTAATTATATTACCTGGGTTTTAGCATTTCTTTAACCATAAGTAAGCAGTAAAGATTTTAAAATTTTAAAATAACAAGCACTTTACAAGAATAACTCGTTAAAAAAAAAAACAACTTCTATATGATAATACCTTTGAAATTTATGTAGTATATTTTTCCTGAAAATTTGCTTTTTGAAAGATATTGAAATTTGTAAAATTTGTAATTTGTAAAACCAATAGTCTAAACCACATTTTTCTAAGCTTCTTTTTTTAAAGTTATTACCTTTGTGAACTATCTCATGGAACATTAGGGACTTTGAGAGAGGTACATGGATCATGAGAAGTCATGTGGTTATCTAAACATGAGGCTTATTCACATTTATGGTATTGGTTAATAGACATTATTTAACAACTTGCAAAAAGTTTTTAATTAGGGATTGTTTATTTTCTCTTTTGTCCTCCTACCTCTGCTTCCTCTTTCTTCTTCATCAACTCTCAGCTAATATCTTTGCTTCCTACTTCAATGAGAAAATAGAAGCATTCAGAAGAGAGTTTCCAGAGATTACCATCACCACACTGGGCATCCTGTCATTACTTGTGCCTACCTGTTATACTTTCTTGTGATTGTTGGTTATTTTTTCTATGTTCCTTTATAAAATTAATTTATCTGCTTCAATGCTACATAGCTTTCTGTCTTTCCTATTCAGGGTTATTTGTCCAGGAATTCTCTTTTCTCTCTTCAACATTAGCAGTTATTTTTCTTTCTTCCGCATCATTGTCATTACTATAAAAATATGCTATTATTTCTTCCATGTTAAATCTTTTCTTTGCCCCTGGGATCTCCTGTCGTTTTCCTTGTTAACTATTACCCCATATTTTTGTTCTCTTTTACAGAAAAATTTCTCATTCATTTATTCTTGTATTGTCTACTTTCTCTCCTTGCTTTTTTTCTTGGATTCACTCCAATTAGGAATTTGCCTCAGTCACTATACTGAAACTGCTTTTATTAAGGACATAAATATCTCTCACTGTGAAATCCAGCGGTCAATGTTTAAACTTCATCTTACATGACTTTCTAAGTACAGTGGTTATTTATCAGTGTTCATGGTATCTGATCTGTTTCCTACATATGATACAATTGGTCACTTTCTCCTCCTATATATAATATTTTCAAACTTGTTTTTTAAGCTACTACACTCTCTTTGTTTTCCATCTACCTCAATGATTGCTTCTTCTCAGTTTCATTTATTAGTTCCTCCTCTTTTACTTCTTTAAGTTGAGGGTATAAAGTATATTATTTTGGCTTTTTCTCATCTTTATCTGCACTCAATTTTTCATTGATTTCACCCATTCTGTGACTTTAAATATCATCCACATGCTAGCAACTTTCAGATTTCAATATTTGACTCAAATATTCTTCTAAACTCCAAACTCTGCATCTTTATTTGAATATGTAAGAGACATCTCAAACTGAGTGTATTTAAATATAACTCCATCTCTTTACCCCTCAAACCTGCTCTGCCAACAATCTTTCCTACATTACTCAGATAGAAAACTTTAATATTTTTTGCCTTCCCTATCCTTTTTTTAATCTCACACTGTACATCTCCTCCATCAGAAAATTCTGTTTGCTCTACTTCTAAAATATATTTAGGTAGTGGTCCATCTAGACAAATTGAAGATCAAAATGAATAAAGAAAGGAAATATTATTAACACATCATATAAAAAAAAACTGTGTTTCTATCCCAATGCTAAAATTAGAATGGAAAAAGAAAAGCCTTTTTTTTGTTTTTTTAAGAATGCCTACTAATAGAAGTGCTATTAGAAAAGACAGTCACCATAGTAATAACTCATTCAGGTACAAATCATCAGTGAGTTCTAAAACATTTAGGTGAAAGATTGTTGAGGAATAGAATGTTCACATGATTGGAAAGTATTGCCCTACAGAGTATTATTAATTACAAAGTGGGTAGGAGGGAGTTATACATACTGTTGAGAATTCCAGGGGACACCAACCATCTTAACCAAATGATTAAACTTAGCATTACTAATAAAGGGAAAACTGACACTATATGCTTTCAGATGTCACATGACTCAGAAGAACACATGATTACCTGTGTTATGCATGAAATGTTTAACCTGCATCTAATAATGAGGAAACAGTAAGATAAATCAAAATTGAAGGAATGTCTGCAAAAGAAATGTATTGGACTCTTTAAAATTGCCCGTGTTATGAAAGAACACAAATGGCTAGGGAAGTAGTCAAGATTAAATGACAGTAAAGACACATACCTATTAGAATGGTTAAAATCTCAACAACTGACAATATTAAATGCTCCCCAAATGGAGAGCAACTGAAACTCTTATATATTGCTGACAGGAATGCAAAATGCTACAGACAATTAAATAAATAGACAGTTTCTTACTATACTATTTACCAATATGGTACTTACCCAATAGATAAGAGATAGTATGTCCCCAAAAAAGACCTTATATGAAAAACGTTTATGACAGCTTTATTTATAATCAAAATTTGAAATAGCACAAATACACATCATTTAATGTATAGATTAAAAAATTATGGTTCATTTATATGATACAGTATAATTCATTTATAAAAAGGAAGAAACTACTAATATGTACAACAACATGAGTAAATTTCATAAGTATTAATCTAAGGAAAGAAGGCACACACAAATGCTGTGTGATTTCATTTGTATAGTATTTTGGAAAAGACAAAACTATAGAAACCAACAAAACAAAAAAACAGGTGAGTGATTACCTGAAAGGGACAGAAGGATATTTTTAGGGGTGATAGAAATATTCTTTATTTTGATTGGGTAGTAGCTATACAACTGTATACAGTTGTCAAAACTCTCATTAGAACTGTATACCTAAAAATTTTTTTTACTGTAAGTTATACTTAAATAAACCTGTTTTTAAAAAACATATTAATAAAACACAAATAAATGCATTGTTTATTTATTGATTAGATCATGGATCAAAATTAAGTTTTAGCTTAAAAAATTTGAATTTGTTTTAAATCTTAGATAATAATATTGCAACTATATAAAATTTCTTGGATGTGGTAATTATTTTGTGGTAGAAGAATAATGAAGAATGCCATTTTCTTAGGAGATATATGCTAATGTATTTAGGAGTGAAGTATCATGATACTATCTACAATAGGTTCTCAAATAGGCCAGTAAAGTGTGTATATATATTTAATTATATATGTATATAATTATATAGATGCACTTTGTGTGTGTGTGTGTGTGTGTGTGTGTGTGTGTACATATATATGTACTTTGTGTATATATAAAAGCGGGGAGAGAGCAAATGTGGCAAAATGTTAACTGGTGAACCTATATGAGTAGTATATGGGTGTTTGTTTATTCATTTTTATTTTTTTGTAAATTTTCTGTAGGTTTGGAATTTTTCAAAATAATATATTGAGGAAGGAAATATATCACCTTCCTTGTTACCACCTGGTCCATTCTACCATCTGTCTTTTGTCTGCGTTATTGCAGTGGCTTCCTAATAAATCTTGCTTCTCTCTTTACCTAATGTCATTTTCTAGGATGATCCTGTTAAAATGTTAGTATATATCGCATTTCTTTTCAGAATCTTGCCACAGCTCCTTATATTTTATTCAGAGTAAAAGATAAATTTGTTCAGTATGCTATAAGAATTTTCATCATCTGGCCCTTCTGTCATCTCTCTTATTCAACTCCTACTGTTTTCCTTTACATTTCATTCAAGCTACAGGCCTGCTTCTTGTTCCTGAGACACACAAAACATGCTCTTGCCTTCGCTGTAGCTGTTCCCTCTACCTAGAACAATGGTTCTCAAAATTTTTTATCCCAGGACCCCTTTCCACTCATAAATTATGGGGACCCAAAGCTCTTATTTACATGGTTTATATGTAGCAATATTTACTATATTAGAAATTAAAACAAAAAATTTAAATATTTATTGATTCATATAAAAATAACAAACCCATTGCATGGTAAGTGATATTTTTTATGAAAAATACTTCTAAAATAAAAATTTTGTGAAAAGAGTAGTATTGATTTACATTTTTGCAGATCTCTTTAATATCTAGAAACATACAACTGGAGTCTCATTTCTGACTGCATTTATCTGTTGTGATATGCTGTTTTAGTTGAAATATATGAAGTCTTTTCAGATAATCATTAATATTTCTTGATACTATACTGAAATTTAAGTGGTAGCTTTTTTAAACGTTAGTTGCATTAAGGAATCTGAAATCATATCATTGAATTTTTTGTACTTTGTTATATTAAAACCCACTGGTCTTTTTTGCACTTTGAATGAATCTTTTCCTCAGGTATAATTCTGTAACATCATATATTGGTCATTTAGAATATATGAACTACTGAATTCTGCATCCCTTAACAAATGTTGACATTTCACTATATATTTTTTAAAAAATAACAGTATAACCACCAAAATTGGAAAGCTGTCAGACTTAACCATGGTGGATACAAGATTTCCAAAATTCTAACATTTGTTTGAAATTTCAAGATTTATCATTGGCAACAAATATTGCTTATTGCTTTCTTGAAGTGATAGGCTTATGTTGTTTATTTAAAAAAAGAAAAAGTTTGCCAAAGACCTAAGACTGAATAAAGATTAATAGTCATCCAAGTGAAAAATGGTATTTTCATGGGGAAAAAATGGCTAATTCAGTTTGCGCTGAGATGAGTGCTTTTCCTGGAGACCACCATCACATTTTGGTATGCAGAAGTGCTCTAAATGCATATTTCCCATTTCATCTCACAATATATTCAAAAATACATGTGTTTAAGAATTGAGATTTCATAAAATTAGAAAATTTTAATGCTGCTTCAAGGTAATTCTTAAATGAAATTGGCTTCCTTCCCCTCTTTTAACTGCAAGTGGGTAGAGGTGAAAAATACAAAGATCTGTGGTACATTTTGTACCACTGCCTTGATTTGTGCTAAGGTGCTGATAGTTTTACCCACCATTGTTTTATACCTTTAGTGTAAATGTCAACAAAATGGAAAAAAAAACCCAGTTATGTGTTAGTATAATTATGAAAATAGTTTTGTTATGAAAGACCCTCTAAAGGTTTTAAAAATCCCCCCCTCCCCGGAGTCCATGGATCACACTTTGAGAACCATTGACCTACAGTACCACCTAATATCTACCCAACTAATTCCCTATATTTCTTTTCTTTTGAGTTCTTATGTATTTTTTTTCTTTTAAAAAATTAAACTTATTGGGGTGACATTGATTAATAAAATTATATAGCTTTCAAGTGTACAATTGAATAATGTCATATGTATATTACCTATATTTATCTTCTTTTCCTTGTTTCTGAAAAGACAGTGGGGCAGAAATATTTTTATTTTGCTCTCTTAAGCTAGAAATGCATAGTACTTTACTACTGTTTTTTAAATAAATAAAAATATATATGTTACACTAGATTTTTTAATTCAAAAATTCATATTTGCTTTAAAAGCTGATTCTCACATTTCCCTGTTCAAGGAAAAGGAGGTGGTAGGTAGGGTGGAGGCATAATTGTTGGGGTGAGATCCAGTTGTATAGATTATATTTCCTAATTTACAGATTAACACATATGTTTTGTAAATGATCTGATTTATGTTTCTGGACTCCAAGGGTAGGTATCCTTACAAGAAAGGTTCAGCAGAGAAGATAAGTATTTTCAGAAGGTTGTAGTGTAGTGGCAATCTTTAAAATAGAGGTGAAGAAAAAATTCATCTAAAATATTAGAACATAAAAAAGCTGTCAGCACTTTTCATTTGTGGCATATCTAACATTTAACATACAACTTTTAGGAGAGAGACTAAAGGATATGTTAGGTTACTGATTAAAAAAAAACTTTAAGGAATATAAAACCAGTTCTAATCATGGCAATAAAAAGAGCCAACATCCAAGTGCTTATTATATGCCAGAAATTATTCTAAGATGCTATATGCATTCTTAGTATTTTAACACTACCATATTATCCTTATTTATAAATGAAGAAATTGGGGTTTAGAGATGTTATGTTATTTGGCCATGGTCACACAATGAGTAGTGTCTGAACAGAGGTCTGTCTGATTTGAGAGGAAGGATCATAGAACTTATCTATTCAGCCTCTTGTCACATATTCTGAAACTGAGGCTCAGAGAGGTGTAGTGACTTGCTCATCTCACAACTGATTAGTCGTAGTTGTAGTATTAATGCTAGAGGGATTAACATCTCTTTTGTCATGGGTGTTTTTTAATTGATGATTTAGGGTTTCAATACATTAAGAAGAACAGTTTATAAATGACTTTCATTAAAAAATTTCAGATTTCCTTTTGCATTTTTTATACCTTTGCTCCTCAAATGATTACTTTCAATAATGTACATGTAATAAGTAAAGTTAGGTTAAGTTGGATCATATTCCATGATCATTATATTAAACACTTAACAGAAACATTTTTATTTCTCTCAGTTTTGATATGCCTTTTTGGGGTGTGTGTATGATGTAAACATGGGGATCACAAATATATGTTTCATTTTTAAAAACTTTAAATTACCACATATTTTATGTAAGATTAATAGGAGTCATGATCAGTGTCATGTTTACATCTGGTTATAATTTTAAATGGAATGTTTATCTGGTATTTTTGTAGCATTAAATTTTGGTTTTAAAATAGGTTTCTATATTTTTCTCAAGAAACTTGATTTTAGATAGAGAAAAAAATTAAATATTGGCTTTTTCTTCCAGGTTTCACCTTGCTTAAATGTCCTGTCACGATTGTTGTTTAGCAGTGACCCAGATGTATTAGCAGATGTGTGTTGGGCCCTTTCTTATCTCTCCGATGGACCCAATGATAAAATTCAAGCAGTCATTGATTCTGGAGTGTGTCGAAGATTGGTGGAACTTTTAATGTAACTATAATTTATGATTAGTAATTGTATGATTGTGTATTAAGTTTAGCAATTAGAATAATGGCCTTGTAAACACATCAAGAGTCACTATCTATGGGAAGAACTGAAAAGCTACCAACCCCACTTTGCAGAATAGCTGTAATACTGAAAAGCTGACTGTTAAACTTGTATCTTTTATTCTCTGGTTGGCACTGATCATTTTGTTAATGAATTTCATTAGTTTTAATCTCTTTATGAATAGGAAGGACTTAATTCAACACGTATGTATGGAAAGCCTGTTATCTGATAGAGTGGTCTGTAGGATATTTTTATGGAGTACAGAACATAGTTCCTGCTCTCACAGAACCAATAATCTAATTGTTCATTACAGTAATTGTATAAAAGTTCACATAGTGAACTTTTTAGAATTTCACTTATCTTAAAGATAATATGTTTCTCTGTGTTAAACTATTATGCTACCTTATAAAGAACAGATTTTCTATACAAAACAGTTAAAAACTTGTAAGAAAACTTGTTTTAAAAAGGAATTCTAATTTCTTCATCCTTTTCTTCTAAAAAACTACTATCTTCCTTTCTTCTTTTGTTTAAAAAAAAAAAAAATTAGGCCCAAATAAGGTAGATAGCACAAAGAAGAGAGGTCTAATAAGGGGTTGTGGCCCAAACATGAAGACAGCATCTGATGAGGGTGGGCAAGCAAGTCCAATGGGTGGGGGGATAAGGGCCCAAACTTGAGGATGTTGTCCACTGGAGCAGAGCAGACAAATAGGCTGGAGCAGGAGTTGGAGCCAGCATACTGTGGCATAGCAGCCTAGATGGATCAGAAGATCATATTTGAGGAAATTCTGAAAATAGAAGCCAGTTTCTTATTCTAAAAGAATGAGTTATAAATATGGAAAGGAGGAAAGCCAGAATAAACTTGTGGTATTAGAATGGGGTTGGAAATATCAATGCAAACTCACTGGTTTCAACATTAAAGATGTAGATGTAGGAATAAGTGTATGTGTAAATGTATGTTTATGTCCTCGCAAAGGACCCTGGGAGTAGTGACACATTTATACTAACAAGCTGAGCACACCAAATGCCCAGGTCTTGTTTTTAAAACACTATACTCTTTATTAACAGGAATGGGAATTCTTAGAGAAATGGCTAATTCCAGGGCTGAGACTGAGAAAAAAATAAGATCAACCTAGAAAATAATGAGTGGTCAAAGAATGGAGAAATGTTAAAAGGACACAAAAGTCCATTTGAAGGGACTCCTACTGTTCAAACCTGGGATGATTTGAGCATTGAAATAAATTATAGTAATATAACTTATTGAATAAAATAGGAATCCATGAGTTCACACTAAAATAAGTAGATCAATAGATAGATAGGAAAGGCACATAGTTAGAATGATAGTTTTAGAAAATTATCATTTGCAACAATACTAATTATTAATAATTCAGACAATAAACATGAAGAGATGCTAAAACTAGTGGTGAAAGTAGGTTAAGGCAGGGGTCCCCAATCCCCCGGCCACTGACCAGGACCCATCCGTGGCCTGTTAGGAACCAGGCCTCATGGCAGAAGGTGAGTGGTAGGCAAGCTGGCGAAGCTTCATCTGTATTTGCAGCTGCTCTCCAGTGCTAGTATCACCACCTCAGCTCCACCTCGGATCATCAGGCATTAAACTCTCATGAGAGCACCAGTCCCTGGTGCCAAAAAGATTGGGAGCTGCTAGACTGTTAAGGGATGGGATGTTACATAGTCTAAAAGCATTTCCTTACAAAGTATTAATAACAAAGGGAAAAAATAGTAATATCAAAATGGAGAAATAGCAGACACCATCTTAATTAAGTGACAAGACAAAATAGATAACATATGCTATCCAGTACTATGTAATGAAAATACTATAGCATTTGTGTTATCCTAGCCAGAAGTGTGTAACTTGGGTCTTAACCACGAGGAAACACTGGACAAAAATAACTGGCTTATGACTATAAAAAATGTCAAGGTCATGAAAAAATCAAGGAAAGACTAAGTAACTGTTTCGAATTGAGAGAGTCTGGAGAGACATGACAACTGGGTGCAGCACATGATCCTGGATTAGATTCTATATTATAGAGATATTACTGTGATGATTAGTGAAAATTGGCTCTCCAGATAAAGAATATAGGGGAATTTTTTGTACTACTTTTGTAAATTTTCTGTAAATTTTAAATTCTTATATAGTGTGTAAATTCATATTTTTATTATTTTAGGCACAATGATTATAAAGTTGTATCACCTGCATTAAGAGCAGTTGGTAATATTGTGACTGGTGATGATATTCAAACACAGGTGAGTTCTGACTATAAGTACAGAGGCAGACAGATATGTGGTATGTTTAAGAGGCATTAAACTTGACTGGAATAGAAACAGTGAGACAGGGAAAATGATTGATTATAAATAGAAGTGGGGTGGGAAATGAAAGGGCCTTTTATAGTAGATTGAAGACCTAGATTATGAGAATGGAAAGAAAGAAAGTAAGGAAACACTTCCCTGATTAGCAAGTAACTCCATTTGCGAAATATCAAAAAAGGTGTGATATCAAGATTATCTACAGATTTGGGATAGTCATTTTTGAAGATAGCAACCTAAACTCTGTAACACGTTAGATTCCCCTTTGCTTGCCACCATATTTTCTTCATTTTTAATCTTTAAAGGCCTGTTTAGATACCTTAGTTGTTAAACATTTGATCCTTAGTAATTGATAGTTATTAATTTAAAATAGCTCTTTAAATGAAAATGCCCTTCTAAACATACACTGTTTTTAGCATAATTTTGGTCCACTGCTTCATACATTCTTCACCAAGTAATTTAATGTAAATCATTATGTGCATTTTGAAAATAGGAACATAATCTTGCCATAGAATAAATGTAAAGGAAAAAGTATAATATACTTCTTTACAAAAGAAAAGTGGAATAGTAAAAATTTTAATGAAACAAATAAACTTACTCTACACATTATTTCCTTTCATCAGTTTACTTGGCAAAACTAGAGGTTGGATCCTGACCAGTCACCAGTTCTCTCTTCAAATAGTTAAATCAGTTGACAACTTTTGTCAGTGGGAGAGTGGAAGACATCAAGTGCCTAAATTTTACTTTGAGAGGAATTGCTTTTTTCTTAATGTAGTTTTTCAGAATGTTTTTGTATTTCTAAATAACTCATTAGTTATATTTTGTGTAGTTGGATTTTTTGTTTGTTTGTTTGTTTTGTTGTAAAACTCTGTTTCCATTTCTAACTTTTGTTTTAGGTAATTTTGAATTGCTCTGCATTACCCTGTCTCTTACACTTATTGAGTAGCCCAAAGGAGTCAATCAGAAAAGAAGCCTGCTGGACTGTTTCCAACATTACTGCTGGAAATAGAGCTCAGATTCAGGTAAATAACTTTTCAGAGAAAAGGTGAAGATCTCAGAAGTTAGTTTGGAAAAAAAGTCAGTATTTTATCACTGATGTTTTTTAGTGGTTTACTCAAAAAGATTCTTAAAGATTCTTGAAAAGTATTTTAAAGAACATAGTCTTTCCCTTTCTAAAATAATAACATTTACTTAAAGTATTCTAATGAAGAATAGCAATTGTGTGTGTATGTGTCTGTAGTTGTCAGCACAGTGCCTGACAAATAAGGGTTAGTCTTTAAAAAGGGATTGATTTTCATTAGTTTTAGAAAAGTTAGGCAATGATCTTCCTCTTGAAACTTTTGAATAAGGATTTACTAGGGCCCTGTCAAGCTCCTTGAGTCAGTAATTACTTATCCATTTGATTAGTCATCTGCCTTGTGCTTTATCACACTTAAAATTTAATTTCTGCTAATATATTCTCCAGTCTTAAAAGGAAGGTATATGAAAGTTTATTGAAAGGTTAGAAATAAAATATTTCCAAAGATATTTCCAAAAAGCCTATCATTTTAAAGCCAATGAATTTCAAGATCCTCTACTTACTAATATTTTTAAAACTGTATTTGCATTGATTTTGCTATATCATTTTTCTTCTTTAGTCTGTTATAGATGCAAATATTTTTCCTGTTTTGATTGAAATTCTTCAGAAAGCAGAGTTTCGCACCAGAAAAGAAGCAGCTTGGGCTATAACTAATGCAACATCAGGAGGCACTCCAGAACAAATAAGGTGTGATACAGATTTTTTAAAATTGTTTTTAAATGTAAAAATAATAAATGTAAATGAGACAAAATTTGAAATAATATATACTTTTTATTTTTTGATGAAACAAAAACATTTTGTCAGTTTAACAAGCATTTCTAATGTGAAATGAGTGTTATACCAGTTATATTATTCATTTACAGTGGCTTATTTTTTTTTGTTTAAAATATAATTGACATCATTCTCCTTGGCAGACTATGAAAAAACAGAGATTAAAATTCTGAAAAAGAATAGTCATGGGCATTAAATACCTTTTATTAAATACTCTCATGGGCATTAAGTATTTTTTAGACCATTAAATTACATACATGTAACTTTATTATATAGAAATGGCTAATAAAGTTAAATACCTACTTATTTAAAGTAAAATCGAAATAGACATTTGTTTATATAATAATGTCCTAATCATTATTAGACTTACGTATGGGTAATATCTTTTGTTTTTCTGTACTATTTTTTTCTTTTTTATGATAGCTTTTTGAATTTAGGCATTTTATTATTAATTTGCTTATTTCTTTTACTAACAACACAAATAGTAGTTACAGGATTTTCTTTCAAATCCTACTCCTTCAGTACAACTTGTGTGACCTTAACAAAATCATGTAACCTCTCTAATCTACAATTTAATTTTTTAAATGAATTCAATAATGAGTAGTACCTTATAGTTATTATTTTGACACTTAAATACATTTCATACATTCAAAGTGCTTAGTTTAGTGTGGTGCCTAAACATTAAGTTCTCTACTAAGATTAACTGTTATTATCAGTAATATTTGTAATAATCGTAATTTTTATCAGTATTGATTTCTAAGTCACTTTTAATCTTGTACTTTTACTCTTCCCTCCCCACCCCCCATAGCAAAGTTCTAATTTGCACTTATATAAAAGCCTGACATCCTACAGAATCTTCTTGTTCTGAGTATCCCTCCATGAAACTCAGGATTATTTTTGTTTCTTGAAATGACCATTTAGGAAGTATTTTCTAATGAGTATTTTATTTGTTTCTTAATTTATAAAACAAGAAGTCAGGCTACTAGGCTATTTTAAAAATTACAGGATTTTGAAATCTACCTATTGTGAGATCATTGTCTATTATTGCCTTCATTTGTACTGTATCTTGCTCTCTCAGATGCATATCTCTGTATGTTGATGACATCTGTCTCTACTCTTTATTTCCATTCTACCTCTTTGCTTTAATCAATATTTCCATTTCATTTGTGTCATGAATACAAGCAGTAATAAAACAAGATCTTTCCTTTGTTCTAGCTTGTATTTTTTTTAATGCTAACATTATTTTTATGTTTTTGGGTCCCAAAGTTTATTTGTTCACCTCCAAATAGTTTTTTAGTTTTTTTTGTCATTATGTCTATTCCATATATTATTCCTTAAATTTATTAGTTCAAAGCAAGTATCCAAATTGAGAGCATTATTTTTTTTAACCATTTTCACCTTTTCATTAAATCCGCGTATATAGGAAGAGATCTTGATCTCAGATGAGGTTTGGCATGCATACCACTAATATTTGTGGAGTGTCTGTGTAACATTGCCACTTGTGCTTAATCATTTCAATTGTTGAGCACCAGTAGTGTGCTTTCACATCTTTTTCTCCTTTAACTTCATAACTCTCTGAGATATTTATTCACTCAGTAAATATATTTGATGAATTACAGTATAGTATACGGCAAGCGAATGCTCTAGTGAAGGTATGTACATTGAAAAAAAAAAGGAGGATGGAAACTAACTTTTATTGAATGCCTACTGTATTTTCACAGCAACCCTCTGAGTTTGGTTCAGTTATTATCCCCACTTTAAGATGAGGATACTGAGGCACAGAGACGTTACTCAGTCATACAACTAATAAGGAGTGGATTTGGAATTTGAAGCCATGCAGTCTGACTTCAAGCATATTTTCTACCTTTATGCTTAATATGAACTTTTGCCAAGTGAAACAATCAGTTACCTTATTTACATTATAGAGAATGGAAAAAGAGCTAATAATAACTAGAAAAGAACAAAACATTATGAAAATCAGAAATTTTATGAACATAACTAAACTTATTCACAGCATGGCCTGTTTTGCTCCTAGTAGCCTCCTATGCTTCTGAAACAGAGCAGATGTTTCAGAATATTAGCTATGATTATTTTTGTGGGAAACTTCCTGAAGTTTGATTTGGATATCCCTTCTCCCTCTCCATTTCTACCTTCCCCATCTGACCCCTATATGTGTACATAGGCCCACCTTTAAAATCAACAGAAAAACCTCTAAACCACTTAGCAATTTCCTTGCATGTGTATTTTTGTAATATTTGTAATATCATTTATTATTAATTGTGTTAAATTAACAAGAGAGTGGAAAATTTTTCAGGTTCCTATGTAAATTGGTTTTAATGTTTGAGTTTATAGGAATATTTTCTTAATTGTTTATATAACATTTCACCAAAGACTATTTAAATGTCAAAATGTCATTACTATAAATAATATTTAAGTCTTTTTCAATGTTTTCCCCTGCCCCCCCGCTTTTTTTTATTACTCTGAAGGTATTTGGTAGCCTTAGGCTGCATTAAACCACTTTGTGACCTGTTGACTGTTATGGACTCTAAAATAGTCCAAGTGGCTTTAAATGGACTTGAAAATATTTTACGTCTCGGAGAACAAGAATCTAAGCAGAATGGGATAGGCATTAATCCATACTGTGCTCTCATTGAAGAAGCATATGGTAAGCAGTCACTTAAAAATTTATAATTACATTCAGTCCTTTTGTTTAATTGAGATATAATTGACATATAACATTAAATTGGTTTCAAGTGTACAACTTAATGATTCGATGGTGTATATACTAAGAAGTGATCACCACAATAAGTCTAGTTAACATCTATCACTATACATAAGTACATAAATTTTTTTTCTTGTGATGAGAACTTTTAAGATTTACTCTCTTAGCACTTTCAAATATACAGTATTATTAACTGTAGTCCCATTCTGTACATTACATCCTTATGACTTATTTATTTATAAATGGAAGTGTTTATACCTTTTGACCCCCTTCACCTATTCACCCACCTGCTACCTCTAGCAACTACCAATCTATTTTCTTTATCTATGAGCTCAGTTTTTTTTTTTTTAGATTCCACATAAATGAGATTACATGGTATTTGTCTTTCTCTATCTGACTTATTTCAGTTAGCATAATAACACAGGGTCCATTCATGTTGTCACAAATGACAATATTTCCTTCTTTTTTTACTTTAGGGCTCTCTCTTCTGGTCCATTGATTTCTTTCTATGTCACTACCATGCTGTTTTGATTATTACAGCTTTATATTATAGTTTGAAATCAGGGAGCATGATGCCTCCAGCTTTGTTATTCTTTCTCAAGGTTGCTTTGGCCATTTGGAGTTTTTGTGGTTCCATACAAATTTTAGGATCATCTGTTCTATTTATATAAAAAATGCCACTGGAATCTCAGTAAGGATTGGATTGAGTAGTATGGACATACGATAATACTGATTCTTCCAATTCATGAGCACAGAATATCTTTTCATTTATTTGTGCCTTTTTTCAATTTTTTCATTATAGTTTTCAGTGTACAGGTCTTGCACTTCTTTGGTTAAATTTATTTCTAGGTAATTTTTGGATACAATTATAAATAGGATTGTTTTCTTAATTTCTCTTTCTAATAGTTTGTTAGTATATATAAACACGACAAATTTTTGTATATCAATTTTGTATCCCGAAACTTTACTGAATTAATTAATTAGTTCTAACAGTTTTTTGGTAGAGTCTTTAGAATTTTCTATACATAATATAGTCATCTGTGAATAATGACAGTTTTACATCTTTCTGTAGATGCCTTTACTATGTTAATAAAAGTAGTGAGAGTGAACATCCTTGGCTTGTTCCTGATCGTAGAAGAAAGCCTTTCAGTTTTCCACCATTAAGTATGATGTTAGCTGTAGGCTTATCAAATATTACCTTTATTATGTTGAGGTACATTCCCTCTATACCCACTTTGTTGAGAGTTAGGCAGTTCTTAATTATCTTCCACAGTCATTTTCCCCCTTTACTTCCATAAAGATATTTTGTATAAAAGCAACATAATAGTTTTTAAGTAGTTTTTAAGTTACTCTTAATTCTATCACCACAATAATTTTTTTTCATTATTTGCCTTTCTTTATACTTTGTCTTTATGCACACTTTACATTGACATAATTTCAGTATATAATATTGTGTTCTACTTTTTAATGTTTTGGAGAAATTTTGTATTTCTACACAATTATAATTTTTAATAGCCAACATAATGTTAAGTGAATATTGTGTTGTTTTAGCCATATCAAATGCAGTTTTAGCCATATTCTTGTTGTTGACCATTAATTTGTTTCCATTTTGTTTATAACTTTACATATGCCAAAATAAGCATCTTTCTGAATATAATTTTTTTTCTACTGAAATATTTCAGGGTAAATTTTCAAGAATGCTATTGCTGAATTTTAGGCACAGACTTATTTTTAAGCTTTTGGTATATTTTCTCATTTTGTTTTTCAAGGGCATGTGACTTAACTGTGTCACTAGCACTGTATGAATCTATATCCTTTTGTTGACTTTGCTGACTTAGCAGATATAAAATCCTATCACCAAGTTACTTTTATGTATCTTCTGTTTTAGCTCAGGTAGAAGGTGGTGTGTATTTTCCATGTATTAGTGTATTTTCTCATCTGAATTGCATGCTTATTGTACTTTTTCCATTTACCTATTTGTGTTATTTTTTGGTAAAAACACAAATTAATTCCATTTTAGTTGTTTAATATGGCTTTTCTCCCATTTTCTGACTTTTTTATTTTAATAAGACAAACCACATTCATGTATATTTAATAAATAATTCAATCTAATATTCTATTTCTTTAAAGTTTACAAAGTCGTTGCCCCTACAGAGATTTGATGAATTTTTTTTTTTTTTTGGCTAGATTTTTTTGGTTGGATTCTTAAACATTTAACTTAACTCAGGTGGAATTTATTTTAGGATAAGGCATGAATATAAGTTGATGTTTTTCCTTTTAATGTATTTCTATTAAATACTCACTTTCTGCCATAAGTCCCATTATATTATATGGTTGATTCAAGCTTTTATTATGATTCTTAAACTATGCCTAGGTTATTTAAAGTTTTAAACTGTGCCTTTATTTTAAATTATATAATGTCACTGATTAAGATATTATATAAATAAAAGATATTAATCACTGATTTAAGAATATTTCCTTACTGCGGTCATTATTTTGATTCCAAGTTATACTAGAGTTAGGGATAGTCTATGATTGTGTATAGATGTGAGTACTTTGTTTATTCTTTGTATCTTGCAATAATATAATTGAAAAGGTTTATCTATAATTAAATGAGAAATAATTTCAGCATCACTCAGACTTGTGTGGAGATTTTTTTTCTTGTGAGTAATAAAATGGAGCTCTGTGGATTCTCCTTATCCTATCAAAATAGGCTTTTTCAGTTTTATTTATACATTGTGCTTTTTGTAAATTATACATTAGCTATATTAGATTTGCAAATAGTACTCATTTTGTTCATATTGATAGTTTAGTTTTACTTTTTTTGTTTTTATTTTGTTTTCCTGTTTTATACTTTTTATTTAGCACAATTACTCTGGAAAGACCTGGGAAGTTACATAATATAATAGTGTAATTTTAAAATTGAGAAACTAAAGTACTGAGGAACCAAATTTATTTGGGCAAAATCACGTAGCTTGCAGGGTGGAGTCTGTGACCTTCTTATTCATAGGCCTGTGCTACTTCCTCATACCGTACTGCTCATACTCTCATTCTTGAAGAATAAGGCATAAGTGTCGGTTATCAGTATGTGCAAAAATTAGATTAAAATAGCAGTCCCATTGTCAGTAGACTGATAGATGCTATTGATTTATTATTTTGTTTTAAACGTATGTTGAAACTTGAGTAACAATTTTGTTTATTTATATGCTTTGTATAACAGGTCTGGATAAAATTGAATTTCTGCAAAGCCATGAAAATCAAGAAATTTACCAAAAGGCTTTTGATCTGATTGAACATTACTTTGGTGTAGAAGACAATGACCCCAGCATTGTGCCTCAGGTGGATGAAAACCAACAACAGTTTGTATTTCAGCAGCAGGAAGCACCAATGGAAGGGTTTCAACTTTAACTTGATGGGGGGGAGTGGAATTAATGCCTAAAAAGGGTAATTTCAGATATCTTCTCTTTGTTACAATGGCAGTAGGAACGTTTGATGTGTTTTTATGTAGAACAGAAAAAGAATTTGATGCACTTTTAAAAAGCAAAACAAAACAAAGGTTTTCATTCAGATACAATCTTTTGGTATAGTTTTGTTTTTACTTTGACGTGCCTGTGTTTGTCTTTTTGTTTTATCTGTTTTCATCTATTTGTGAACCATTCTGAAAATATTTAATAACAAGCTTGAAAAGGAAAACTTTGGTAAAGTATTACATATGGTTCTGAATTTTTTTCTAGCATTCTTGAAAACTGCATATTAGCAGTACAAATATTTATAATTGCATTTTGGCAGGAAGTCTGTCAGGCCCAGTCTCTACTAAATCTACCTCTATCTTGAAGCAAAAACAAAACAAAATAACTTCAGAAGTATGAAATAGTGTATAAGCTAAATTAGAATGTGAAAATATCTAGTACCTTAAATTATAGATCACTGTGCTGTAGGTTACATTTTGCAAAAAAACAAAAAAACAAAAAAAAAAAAAAAAAAAAAAAACCACAACAGAAAACCTGTAAAATTTCTTTATAAAACACAGAAGAAATATTGTACTGATAATCAATTAAAATGTGGCAATCGTGAAGAGAGAAGCTGTTCTTCATGTTGAACATATTAAAATGATTATACAACATTTACAGTTTGTGTTTTTAACATATAAATGCTATTAGTATATTTTGTATTTTGACCAAATGTGCTACTACCATTTTTGAAAGTGTTTTATTATTTTTTCACTCTTCATTTAAAAAGCATCATGATAGAGAAGCCATCATGAATCTAAAGTAGTGCTGCATAGCAAAAATAATACTGTAATTCTCTGATTTGTCAGAGCAATGATTGAAAAGTTTCATTTTCTGTTTAATAATGAGGTTAGGTACTTGAATGGCAAAATCATCCTGAAAAAATCACCTTTTTATGTGCTAAAGTTTATTCAGTACCTTTAATGTTTCGATGCTAAAAGATAGTATTAATGAAAATTGCTAATGGTTCTTTAATATAGTTGAAATCTATATTAGGAAATTTTTTTGGTAATAGAGGGTGATACTGCTCCTTGTCATGAATTGGTGTATTAGATTACATTTGTATCAGATTGGTCAATAGAATGTATGTGTTTTATGTATTAAAAGCAAAACCTCTTCAAACTGAAACTTTAAAAAAAAGTTTCAATAGAATTATATATATATTTATTGATAGATACATTTATGTGTGTGTGTCTGTGTGTTATTTTCACAGTACTATACTTGGTAGAGTTTTCGAAGCAGATATGGTACTGTTGAACTCAGTTTTTTCATTTATAGTTATATGCAGGCTATTTACATTTCTAATTATATAACTAAAATACTTATTTAAAAATTAGTTTACAACTGTTTTAAGATGGGAACTAAAGCATTTTTAATATGATTCATAGTCTATTCTGTAAAGAAAGATTTCATTTATGATAGCATTTATAATGTTTCTGCTGGAAATCAGAGGCATGTTACAAGAATAAAATGTATATATGAGTAGTTTTAAATAGTATGACACTTTGTAAATTATATCATGAAACTAAACTTTTGACAAGACACTTAAAACCTACAGCTGTAACATACAGGTTTAAATGGTGTCCATAGTGCTGACTGTATCTACAAAACCCCTTTTCTATTAAGTAGAGGATTGTATCTGTGCCATTTTTATTGTAGTGGAAGTTACAAAGTTTAGCATGAAAAGTTTTCTTTTGCATTATGTATGTTCACAAGAACAGGGTATTTATATTAAAGGTTACCAAATTGAAGGTGAATTTATGACTAAACACATTTTTGTGGTACAGATAACCGGTTCTATAAGGTGACAGGGTAATTCCATTCTTTCTAATCAGTTGAACTGAATAATGCAGCATAATTCATAAACTGACCAACTGTGCCTGCTTTTATTTTGAGGACCCTGTAGTCACATTATCAAATCTCTAAGCCAAGTCTTTCAAACAAAATAAGTCTTAAGGAAAAATAATATATGTTTGTGCGCGCGCACACACACACACACACACACACACACACACACACACACACACAGAATGACCTTTAAGGGGAGAATTTTTAAATTTTCACCAGTAAAACAAACATATCTCTAAGTACACATATGATCATATTTTAAACATTCAAATATAAAATTATGTTTAATTTCATGGATCTGTTATGTGAATAATTAATTCGATTAGATCTGAATGCAAGGGACAAAGTCTAATATTTGGGGCCAGCTATTGTTGTGATGATGACTTTATTGAACCAAAACTAGCAAATACTTTGTTCTTAAACTTTTTTTCCAATGACTGCTTCTTTCAGATGTACTATTTAAATGCTCCAAAAATATATTTTCATGAATCTTCACTGATTCTTGTGGGAGGGAAAAAGTTTTTAACTTTCTTTCCTAAGAGCTATTATATTTAAATCCGAGAGAAGCTGTGCCAAAAGAAAAAATATGTTGTAAAGGGGAACACACGCAACATTAATGCAAAAATCAAGAAAATACTTGAAGGAGTCTTTTACATTTATTTAATTAAAATCAGTGTTTTATTTAACCTGACTTTGAATTTTTACTAGTTAAACTATGCAATTGTACGTACTTGTTTTATATTTGTAAGTGCTTTACTCACTGGTCTGTTTTTTCTGGTTGGTTTGTTTTTTTTTTTTTTTTACTTTTCAAAAGAAGTTCCTAAAACTTAATTTTTAGCGGTATTATGTTCACTTACTGGTAACACCAGAACAAGAAAGCAAAAAACAAATAAAAAAAACCAAAAAAGTAATAAAATCTGCTGGCACAGAAATAACATATCATTTGGTAACTGTAAAACCTATTTGCAGTTAAAACTTGATTTGTTGGATAAAGGACTAAAAGAAGCATTACCTTTGCCTTCGTATTTTCTCTTAAGGAGCATTATGGAAAAAGTAACTATAATACAAAGTCTTTATAGAGTTTCGTTGCTGTTCTAAATTCAGCAGTCTTCTGACTGCGTTGTAAAACTGTGAAATCAAAATAATCATTGTTAATCTTTACTCATTTTAGTTCATAGTATTACTGTTTTATGAAATGTGACATGTTACGAGCCAATATGATAGGGCTCTAAAAGGATAATGCATCTTTAAATTCTGATTGGGGAATAGGATGTGGGGAGGATATTGTTGCCTAACTAAATAAACCAACATTTGAGCAGTATGCAATATTATGAAATGTTACAGCACTATATTAAAATAATAAAATACTATTTTACAATTGCATTTATATAAATGTGTCTATTTCATTTGTTCTCACTTATTACTGTGTATTCCTAGTGGAGCAAAAACAGATACCCTCATTGATTAAAATTCCATCCTCTTTCTAAAACCAGTAAGATTTTTGTTTGTAGCATATCTGATTGAAGGAGTATGGTGCTTTTATTTTAGAATATATATGTTCTCCTATAATGGAGAACATGTCTAATTTATCTCTATCGCAAGCCTTGGCAATTAATGCATATTTACATATTTAATTGAGATTATTTTTCCTTTTTTGTTATTTTAATCCAACACAATGCATTTATTTGAGGAGTAGACTTTTAAACCTAATAAACAGAAATAAGAGGGAACGTCTGATTTAACTTTCTTAATGTACTCTTGAACGTAAGGTCATATAGTAGCCAAGCCTGGGCCTCCCTAGCCTAACGTTTTTGTTTCGCTTCCATGGTTTTTGCTTGGTTGCCTTCATTCTTTCAGAACGCTACTCAAAGAGTAGTGAAAGTAACAGGGTCAGTTATTTTTAAGTACTTGTTCCCAGTAAGGCAGTCAGCAATTTTAGTGGCAAATGAATTACTGAAAACATGAAAATACAACGTATAGGTCAAACAGTAGATTTAGTATGCTGTGGAGTTCAACTTCTCAGAAATCCCTAAGTACACCCTTAATGTTCCATTTGCTTAATTTTATATATGTTCTTTAATTTCTTTCATATTTGAACAGTTGACTAGTTAAATTCAATGAGCACATGAATCCCCCCTCTTTTAGCACATCTAATGATTTTTATGTTTGTTTCAGTAGTTCACATTTTAGGATATGTATACATTGTATCATTACTAATATCACTTTAACATTTCAATTTTGTTATGAAATAAAAATTTCAAATAATTTCACTAGCTAGCAATACTGTACAGCACCAGAACTAAAATGTGGATTGGGGGCAACCCCACCAAGTAAAGAACTTGTTCTCAGTAGTTAATGTGCAAACATTTTAATTTGGAAACAGTAGACAGTTTAGGAAATTTAATGTGTAATACCCAAGAATGCCTGTTATTCAAAAATTGAATGTTTTAAACTTGTGGACTTTACTTTTAGAGATCCCTCCTGTTCCTTTTCAGTTTAGTTAGCTTGTTTTAAAAAACCTTTATATAAAATAGCATGGCAATATTTAATATACTTTAGGGCTTCGACATGACTTTTTTGAGCTTTCAATTCTTTTAAATTGTTTTATTATAAAATATACACAAAGAGAATAATGTGTAAGAAGACAGATTGAATAATAAAGTGAACACCTATTTATTCACCACTCAGCCTAATAAATTATCATAACTGTACTCTGGATTTTATTATTAATTCTTGTGCTTTTCCTCACTGCTCCATCTCATTTGTAAGTATTCCTAAAATACATAGCTTCATTTGCCTGTTTTTGAAGGGTGATTTTTTTTTTTAGTTCGATGTTAACATTTTTTTGAGATGCATTCAAATCTATGAATATATATGTGGTTCATTCATTTTCTTTGGTCTATGTTATTCCATTTTATGGTTACACCATGATATCTCCAGTAGAGCAAGTCTATCTTTTTCTTCAGGATTATCTTAGCTCCTTGTATTTCCATGTAAATGTAGAATTCACTTGTTAAATTCCATAAAAAGCCCCATAGGGATTTTGGATGAAATTACATTTATAGGACAATTTGGGAGGAATTAACATCTTAGTGATACTCTTTCAATCCATGAACAAGTTAGAGCTCACCATTTTTTTAGGTTTTCCTTACTGTATTTCAACAAAATTTTACGATTTTATTCATAAAGATCATTCACATCTTTTAGGTTTACCCCAAACAGAAAAAATACATCAGTGTAAGATAAAAAAAAAAAATACTATTGTATTTCTAGCTAACTTATTTGGTCATTCCTTGCCATAGCTTACTGTATTTAAATAGATATATTTAACTTGCATTCTAGAGTTAACATTTTTCAAAGAATAACGCTTCAGTAAGGGATACCAAAAAATATATAGTAAGGAAAATTTCTTTGAGCCTATTCCATTTTTCTTATGTGAAACTTGAGGAAGTTTTGTACATTTGTTTGAATCACTTTTTTTCTCATGATATAGTTAAATTGTACTATAAAACTAATAATCCTGGCTTGCTGGCCTAGTCCATGGGAGTTTTATAAGGGATTAGAAATTATACTGATCCCTTTAAAAAGGGGGAAAATTTTTTTAAAAATTTCCCTTTACCTTTTGCACCAATTCCCCCATCCCTTCCCCTCTAGCAAACATCAGTTAGTTTTTGTCTCTGAGTCTGGTTTTGTTTGTTTGGTTTTGGTTTTTTAAATTCCACATATAGTGAAGTCATATGGTATTTGTCTTTGACTTATTTCACTCAGCATAAGACTCTCGAAGTCCATCCATTTTGGCACAATGACAAGATTTCATTCTTTTTTGTTGCTGAGTAACATTCTGTGTGTGTATATATCACATCTTTATAGACAGACACCTACCTTGTTTCCATATCTTGGCTATGATAGATAATGCTACAATGAACATGATGGTGCATGTATCTCTTAAAATTAGTGTTTTTGTTTGCTTTAGATAAATACCCAGAAGTGGAATTGCTGGGTCATATAGGAGTTCTGTTTTTAATTTTTTGAGGACTCTCCATACTGTTTTCCATAGTGGCTATACCAATTTACAATCCTGCCAACAATGCACAAGAGGTTCCCTTTTCTCCATCACCAACACTTGTTATTTGTTGCCTGCTTGATAATAGCCATTCTGAGCAGATGTTGAACAAACATTTTTTAACATGTTGATGACAGATATGCCTTTACTTCTCACAATGGCATTGTCAGACACAGTCATATTACCTCCTGACTGTACATTTATGGACAGTGTCAGTACCCACCCCACCATCAATCAGTGAGCCTTTGGCATCCTAACATGAATTTCTGCCTTCCAGACCCAGATTCCACTTTCATAACTAAGGCCATCTCTATCTGATTAGCCCATGGTACCAGATGCTCACCTGTAGTTTCTGGTTCAATGGCAAGGTGAACTTCAAAAATGTCTTTTATTAAAGCCCTGAATTCTCAGTAACAGTGAGACTAAGGGTATATTGATTGTTCCTGGTATAGTCATTGGCTTTACCCACAATTTGTAGATAAATCTCATAACATAATGTTGAATATAAGAATCCACACTCACAAGCACATATTGTGTAATTCCATTTACACAAAGTTCAAAAACTAATGTATGGTGATAAAACACACAATAATGGTTACCACTGGAGGATAATGACGGACAGAGAGCAGAAAGGAGGCTTCTGAGGTGCTCTTGATGTTCTACATCTTGACTTGAGTGGTGTTTGTGCAAGTGTGTTCACCATGTAAAAAATCTATCAAGCTGTATACACTTTTGTGCGCTTGTCTGAATATGTGATACTTCAATAAACGTACTAAAACGTGAACATAGAAAATACTTTGTACTTGTCACCAAAAAAAAAAAAGCCCATGGCAAATATTTTGTTCAGTAATCTACCTATCTTTTATTGTTGCTGGTAATAGTGATGATATTCTGATGAACACATGGTCACTTAGAACGTCATTTAGCCTTAGCCTGTGCAGCCAATGCAGCGTCTTCACGCCACTTTGCTTTCTTCGCCAGGTTCCAACTTGTCAAGGATTCGTGTCGTTCTACAGCCTGCAAACAAACAAACAAACAAAAGCGATGTCATTCTCTGGCAAGAATTTGTGTTTTAGATAGACATATATAAGAGAGACTCTGTAAAAAGGAGAAAAGTAACTTATACCATCTGTCAAAACTAGTATTCAAGAAAAATGATCCTTTAGTATAGAAAAAAAACCCTTAAGTTGCTAGACTTCCAGTCAATAGGACAGCTGATATCAGATATTGCCCCACCCTCCCTTGGCACACATAGATATATTTGTTGAATAAAAAGTAACAAAAATATTTTCAAATACTTAAGTTCAAAATCAAGAAAGGGAAATCCTTGGGCACCAGAAATTTAAAGAACTGAAAAGGTGTGAATTGGTGGGGAATGAGAAGGATTGAAGCCAGGACAGAAGGAAATGGTTTTAGCCTGGGAGTATTAGGGAAAAATATTGGCTTTAACAACTGTGGGCTGGGAGTTTAATCTCTATACCAACGGGCAAGTCCAGGATTTGGATCTTGTGCATAGAGCTGAGCTACCAATAAAAAGTTAGGGGTATCAGGAAAAGGTACCCCTAGGAAATTAATAAAACTTCTCTCACCAGCCCCGGAAACTGGCGAAGAAACTAGGCATTTATCTGGGGCAGAAAACTGTGAAAAGAAAACAGCATCATAATTAGGAAGTAAAAATTCTAGCTAAAAAATAGATCTTAGGAAATAATCTAAATGCAGTACAGAGATAAAGATACAAAAAAATAGAAGAGAGAAATTAAGAGACATGGATTATAGAATTACAAGTTCCAATGTACATTCATAACAGGTGGAGAGAGTAGACAGGTTGGGGGAAGGAGCCATATTTGAAGTTATAACAGCTTAAATTTTTTAAGAAGTGAGGAAAATTATAGGTCCTCAGACTGAAGAGCGTATTATGTCCCTAGCAGAATAAACAAAGATTTGATATTGATGGATGTCTAATATGCAAATATACCCAAAATAGAGAACTGTCATACCTATCAGTTCTTTCCCCAGCCTTACACATCTCAACAATAGTATCATCATCCATTTAGTTGTTCAAGTCAAAAACTCAGGCTTTCGGGTTTCTTTCTTCCATTTTCTCTCCTCCTCATACAGTGAATTTACCACAAAGTTCTATCCTTTGTACCTTCCCCAATATATTTCAAATTGCTAAACTTTTCTCCACCTCCGATCTGTCACAATCTAAGTTAAGGTATATGCATTAATTATTTAAAATGAAAGGTGAATTAGAGAGTGGCAAGAGGGACAGCAGTGAGATCATTTGAAAGTTACTGCAATAAGCTAGGCAACAATTGCTATCGACCAGGGTGATATCAGGAAAGATGGTGAGGGGTGGTCCAATTGTGGATCTATTTTAAAGTACATTTAACAGGATGGCTGACATATAATAACTTACTTGTGAGTAGCTGGAAAGATGATAAAACAGTGAATACTTGGATGAGGCCATTTTAGACAGGGTGGTCAGGGAAGCTTTCCCTGTGGAAAATGAGAATAAGCCACCTATGGCAAGAACAGGGAAAAGAAGGAAAGCCTAGAGAGGAGAAAGAGTTTGGTGCATTAAAAAATTAAAAAGAACCAGTGCAAATGGAGCATAATGAACAAAGAGAAGATGGTATGAAACAGAAAGTTTCCAGGCAGCATCAGGCCCTAATCTATCATTTAGGAGCAAGAGAATCATCCACTTGATGAGCAGTCATTTTCTTTAAAGTAGATTAAAAACAAGAGATGACCAGATTTCTTTATTTCTATGTTTAGGTTGTCAGCCCAGCAAATATTTTAAAATTTTTCCATTTGGTCATAATTTCAAGCATAAATTCTTTGTCAAGCTAAGAGAAATGAATGAACATGTATACAACATCAGGAAGCTTAGATGCCCTACTTCATATGGAAATTATTGGGTTTCAATACTATGAAAACCTGAGAAGAGCACAATCCTTGGACTAGGCAGAATTATCATTCCAAATCACCATTATCTGAGCATTGGCTAAACATGCTCAGAGAGTAAAGACATATGGATCCAAGCAAACTATTCTGTGATGTGGCTATCAAATCTAGTTCTAACTCTGACTGTACTACTAAAACACAGTGTTCATAAACAAGGAAGTTACAAATATACACTGATGGGTTCAACTTCAGGTGTCACAATGAAGAGAGACACTGATAAACTAGAGTGTGTCCAGAGAGAGTTCAAAATAGAGGGAAGTTTTTAGGAACAGAATCATTAAGAGTGGAGAAGAGAAGACGCATAGGGATGTGTTAGATGTCCCCCAATATGTGTAAGGCTACTCTTCATGGTAAAACGGGATCAGCAGATGGAAGTTTTTGGGGAGGCAAGAAAAAAATTAGAGAATAATTAGCCCTTAATTTCTCTCTAGAAACCACATATCGAAGATGGCAAGAAAAGGGCTCAAATACAGAATACAAACAAACTAGTCAGCATTGGTGATAGCTTCCAACTTTTACATTTCTAGCTATTTTATGATTCTATGCACTAGCTAATTGAATTCATGTTTTAAGGAATAATCTAGTCTGGATAATTGTCCTACACCAAAGTTCTTCTTGTGCAGATTTTGACCAGGTAATATATTGTTTGTTTTTGTTTATCTTATAAATGGAAACAAGCTTTTGTCTCTCTTGCCCATATAGTTAAGTTGTTGGCTCAAATTTGCATGAACAAGTTTATTTCCAGTATGACAGGTCTATGTGGGTGGCTCAAGGTGTCTCAGACAAAATTTTTCTTTTATAGGAAGAATAGCAATAATCCCCAAATGGAGAACAAAGCTCATACTTCTTAAAATTCACGAGTTTATCTATTTTTATTCCCACACTTCTAAATGAAAACATAGTGTGCTTCTATCTGTATTTTAATGTCTATATTTATTTTAAAGAGGTACTCACCCTTTTGGCTGATGCTATCACTGCAAAGCAGGCGATAATTGTGAGTCCAATCATTATGTAACAAGCTTTCACTCGAGCTTTGTTTCTTGCAGCATCTATCATTTCTGGCCTAAATCAAGATATGTAGCCTGTTAATTACATTAAAGTAATATGATTTTCTGACTGGCATAATATACAATGATTTGTAAGGTTAATATTCCAAAAATCTCTGAATGCAAATTGCAGATATGAAAGACTTCCAAATACTAGGTTATTATCTTACCGATTTCAAAAATAAGAGGTATTTATTTAAGTCTTATATCAGTAACTAATATCAGTCACTATGAAACCACAGTGTAGTATATTCAGTTTCTCATTGTTCAAAATATAACTACTAGAGATTATAGCTTGACTCCTGACTCTCCATAATTTTTCTTTTTTCACTGCTTGAGGTAAAGTGAAGAATTAAAGTCTTCATATGTGTATGACTCATGCTTATTTGGCCCCTGTGTTATTAAGTGGGCTTTGTTTCCAGGTTTAAGCAGGTTGTTTTTTAAAACTCATTTTCTTCATTTTGTGTTTTCACTGGCCTCCCAATATCTTGTTGCCCCCTCCCATCCAAACTCAATAAAAAAAAAAAAAACTATTCTACATTTTGTGAGGATGGCTGTTATTATACTGTTATAATACATTACACATTTTGTGAGAATGACTGTGGAGGAAGGGTGTTTCCTTCATGGCTTTTGTATGAAGTTTACAAAAGTAATGATCAAAATCGCAATAATGTGTCAAAAGAGAAAAGACATCTTTGTTTTCTAATTATTCTGAAATTTTATATGTTCACTTGAACACTGGGTAGTCTTATTTATTAATAGTTATAAGCAAGTTGTCCAAAAGCTTAGCAATACTCCCTACAAACTAGTGTCACAGAAGTAATTATGCCATATGGCCTTTTATATTGAAATTAACAATCTACAATAATTAAAGTGGCAGTTTACAAACAGATAAAGACTAATTCTTGAGAATATATTCAGCAGTATTCATTCTTATCTAATGTCAAGCTTAAATAGAATGCTGTTACATTAAAAAAAAAATCCAGAAAGACAAGTTGCAATTTCTCTTAAAAATGTAAAACTTTTCTACTAGTTGAAAGAGCACAGAAAACCAATATCTAGTCTGTTTTTCTGATTTTAGGCAGATTAATGTAAGTTTTAAGATGTTAGTTGCAAACAGGTGAATATGAAGACATTATTAGATTACATTTGTTGTTCACTTTTGTTCCAGATGAAACCTAAATGATCTGATCTTTTTTACCCATCCATTTGGCTTTGATCTATTATACCAAATTAGTTTAGCACTGAAAAAAAAAAAACAAAACAAGAAAAAGTACAGTTATTATTAAATGTCATTAGTGTATGGTACAAAAATTATAGGTCGCTTGGTAATTATATGTCCATTAAGAGCATAAAAAGTGAAAGCTGTTTACACTGTAAGTCTAAAATCAAGCATAGGAAACATATCCCTCCTGAGTAGTAATGCTTTTAAAAAATGATACAAAAAATAAAAAATATTGAAACACTTTCATGTCTCCAACATGAAACTAAAATATTTTTCATAGGCATCTCCTGTTTATAATACTTGTTTTGACTGTGATTTTGGGGAAATTTATTCCTATAAAATGAGTCTCTTCACACACATTGCTATGTTAATGCAATGATAAGCATTAATTTACAATGATGTGGGTCTTTACATTCTTGATTCCTCAGCTATAGCACCAGACCTTAAAATCCAAAAAATTGAGGGTGAGATTTTAGTCTTACTGAAGCTAATTTCTGCTTTGGGCTGTTTGTAGTTTGGAATCTATAGAACTCAAGGAAAATAAAATCCATTTTATAATATTAAAAAATGTCTCTGTGATTGAATAAATGCTGAAAACAGATTTTGAATCCCATGTTATTTTGAATCCTATATCCATTCCTCATTAAATAACAAGATCCAAGAAAGGAATAAAAATGTTTGAGAATTCATTACTTAGTGACTATTTCCCACCACATGTTTTTTTTTTTAATTTATTTAATATGCTTTTGATAACTAGTAAATTAATAAGAAATAAAAATGAAGGAAACATGTGCAAAACAAGAAGTAGGCCCGGTTTCCATTATCCAGTCTAACAGGCGTTGACTATGTTGCATAAATATAAAGAACATCTAAAGTTCTCATTTAATATAATATAGTTCTAGTCTATTTTTTTAAGTCAGTTTAAAAAATATTAAATTAATTTTATTCTTAGTTTCCTTCCTTTTTTACGCACTCCCTTTTAAAAGTGCTGGGAAGCTTTTTGGGCTTTGCATAAACGCAAACTGTAGAAAGATGGTTTTTACAGGTTACATTTGTATATTTTTTTAAACGGTTACATTTACCCCAGAAGTGAAGTTGTTTAATCATCTATCGAACCTCTTATCTTGGTTTAAGAGGCCAGCGACGCTGACGCTCCCGGAGTCCCAGCCAGACTCAACTTGGTGCTCACAAGGCTGTAGAGCCAGGTAGGCCAGGTATCTCCCGCCCCAGAAAAGGAGGTCGCCCGGATGCAGCTTCATCCCAGAGACTCTCCAGCCACCCCACGGGCCATTACACTTCTTTGAGTGGGGCCAGGAGCCTCCAGCCGCCCCCGAAACCTGTCGGGCCGCAGCCCCCCA
The DNA here is from genome assembly GCA_028627145.1 of Eidolon dupreanum. NCBI lineage: Eukaryota > Metazoa > Chordata > Mammalia > Chiroptera > Pteropodidae > Eidolon > Eidolon dupreanum. The sequence continues at coordinate 141,925,101 of CM053502.1, forward strand.
GGGTGCTAGGAGCTCACTGGGGACGGGTATCTGGGTGATGGTGCAAGTGCCCACTGAACTGGGTTTTCACCCACGTAGACAATCTCCCAGTAAGCTTAGCTGCCCACCGTCAAGTCGAGGAACTTCACATTTTAACTGCACTAAGAGGGCGTAGGTAAATTCCTTAAAGTGGTAGGTGTTGCTGTGAGACGCTGTGAGGCACTGTGTGGATGGACTCCGTAGCCGTCCAGGCCCGGGGTAGGACCCTCCGCAGCGCGCGGAACTCGGGCGGAGGCATGGGACACACTTACGGGATGCGAGGCGGGATGTCCTCCATTGCTTTGAAACGCCCGGTCCACAGCAGGATTTTCTTGTCAAACTGGGAAGGCTTGTGCTCGGCGGGGACCCTGTGAACCTTTCCTGCTGCTAAAGCGACAGGGATGGATGGAGGAACCGACAGACCCACGGTACAGCAGATAAGCGCGCGCGACGCCTCAACTCCCAGCCCCAGCTCCTCGCCCGCCCTGCCGCAGCTCCCTTCCTCCTAGGCTATTCTCGACCCTGACTCACCGGGACCCTGGGGCCGAGAGCCGCTAGGGACCCCGCCGCTGGAGCAGCGGGGGAGATCCCGGGGCCAGATCCGTGCGACCGGCCACCGCGTGGCCTCTCGAGGGGCCCCTGGGGCGCAGCGGAGGATGAGCCCCGGGCGGAGGCGCAGGAGGCTCTCCGCGGCCGCCAGCATCCTGCGTTCTGTTCCCGCGCTTGCAGCTACGGGCGAAGGCAGAGCGCGAGCTCCCCGCACCCTTGCCGGGACCCGCCGCGCTCCCAGGGGAGCCGGGACATGCAGCTGGAGTCTCTCACGTGCGCGCAACTCCGCTCCGGGTCTCCGCCCCCGGCCGGCGACCCGGACCAGTGCGTCACGACCCTAGTCGCTGATTCCCTCTCCAGACCGGGTCCAGGGAGCGTCTTGCCATTGCTGGAAAACTCTCCGGCCCCAATCTCTTTAGTAAAAAACGTGTTTCCATCAGGCTTTCACCCTTTGGTTCCATTGTTCGGTGACCAAGAGAATAAATCTAAAACTTCTCTACTAGAAAGAGCCAAAAGTTCTTAGAGGTCAGGACACTTCAGATGTTCACTGAGTAAGTGTAAGGACAGGCAACAAACTTCTGATTTTGAGGTTAGCTCCTCATCCCACTCTCTGCTCTCATACTTTTTCTCTCTCTAGACAAAACAACTTCAGTTGTTAAAATTGTTTTTCTCCACCTCTTCATTTCTTAGTAAGACCACACACTCTCCAAACTCCCTTCAAAATGAGCCTTTCTTCTGCAAAAAGTGGGGAAAATTTACTATTCTCTGGTTTCTAAAGGAACAGGGGCTCAAAGAAAGGTCTGGTAGGAAAGCTCTCTACTCTGAAGGAGTTTACTTATTTCACTATTCACATTCCAGGGACGACAGACCCCAGACAGTGCTCTGTGTGACCCAGACCAGGCTCAGCTCATCCTCCTCCAGTTCACTGTTTCTGAGGTTTCTTCCACACCCAGACAGTGCCTTACACTTTCAGTTGGATCGCTAGATATTTTTTTTTCTTACTAACTAGATTATCAGGCTCCTGAAGGCAAGATCTCTGTAACTCCAAGTGTCCTTTATGTAATGGTGGCTATCAAAAGAAGACAGAGTCATGCCTCTGTAAAGAAATATGCATTTGGAGGACTGTGGAAAGAACGTGGGCTTTAGCTTCATACTAAGGTTGAAACCCCTGATGTGTGACGTAAAAGTTGAACAACCATGAGCAAATCATTTAAGTCATCAATTTTGGTCTCATTTGTAAAACAAGAATTCCTATCTCCAAAGTTCATTCATGCACTGACTACAAAAAGCCTACAATATGCCAACTACTTCTCAGAGCTGGATAGTACAGTGAACAATGTCAAGTAGGGATTAATAGCTGAAAAAAAAAAAAAAAAAAGCAGGATGGAAAAAAGTAAGCAGGGGTGAGGCGGAAGCTGTTTAGAAAGGATGGTTAGGAATACCCCTCCAAAATGTACGTGGCGCGAAATAGCACTTCAAAAGATGTTATGGTTTTTTTTCCCTTCATTTTTTTGTTTAAACTGGTTCTGAAATGCAAGGGCATTTTAATTCATGGAATCTCCTATAGAGAATTGTAGGAGACTATGAATTTCCTGACTGTTAGGAACCTGTCTTTTTCACTACTATGTCCCCAGAACGTAGCTAAAAACCGACATTAGTAATACTTAGTAAATATTTGTTAAATAAATGCATACACAGCAGCAAGTCTTCAATAGTAAAAATGACTCTATCTGGGCTAATTTAAGAAAAGACTGAAATACTTGAGGATGTGCTGCACGATGAATGGAATGAATTCTTGCCTGACAAGAATGTTGCCACAGATAATATTTGATTGATACAGGAATATGCTCCTTAACAATTCTCTCATTATTCAAGTGTGAAACTTTTTTATTTCAATATTTTATTTTTCTTCATGTCACTGAGAAGAAATATCTGTAGAGCTAGAGAAAAACATCTCTTTGAAACAACCAATCATTAGTAGTTTACCAAGGAATCTTAAGCTAGCTAAACAAGTTTATTTCCCTGGAGAGAACCAAATGTCAGGCATCTACAGATGACTTTCTGTCTCAAGCTTCTCTAGCGTTGCAGGACAGGGCAAGAGAATAAGGGCTTGTGTCATGAGAGAAAACAATTTGCGTTCTATTTTCTATTCCTAATGGGATTAAAGTATCACTATTTGGCACTGGTCTACATATTAAAAAATTACTTACAGCTGCATGAGAGATACTTTCTTTAGTTCTAAAATTGAAACAAATTTTAAAAAGTCTCAAGTCAACTTCTAATAGCAGAAAAAGCTAATTATATTTCTTTCTTTTTTAATTTTTTAAAACCAGGACAACTCATTTATTCATTGAGTGACTTTTATGTGCTGAGCATTGTTCTAGGCTCTGAGGTTATAGCAGGTAAGCACGTAAAAATCTTTCCCTCTCACACAGTTTATTAATCCCTGGTGGTTTTATTCACCCATTCTGTACTATATTGTTTTTTCAGTCCTGTCGTTCATCTAATTTGTATATAATATTTTCAGTTTTGTTCCTTCAAGACATTGATTAGTATGGTTTATGTTTCCATTTTCCACAGGTATTTTTGTTACTTCTTAAGATATACTTTTAATACTAGGAATACATTTTAAATAAAGTCATTGTGTAGACTGAGTGGAAAGTGTGAGTCATTTTTAGATTTTTTTTTGTTTTTTTAAAGCTGCTGTGTGCTGGGCCCTGGGATAAGGCAGGAGACGCAAAGATTGCTGCAGAGCTGTCCCTGGGAAGCACTCAGTCTGGCTTCTCTGGGATATTTTCTCATCTGGAAATGCCTTGCTCCTAAAGGAGGGGCTAGAATGGACCTTAATTAATGTGTTTTCCAACCCCCTACTAGTCTCTCTGTAGAGAAATCTCTAAAGTGTCAATTTTCCAGCAGACTCAGCTCACAGTGGTCTCCAGTGCTTCCGGCAGTGCAACGTATCAAGTGGGCGGTCCAGGCAGGGCTGATTACTCCTAGGGTCCTAAGCTTGCACTTTGGACACCAGCAAAAGCTCAAAATGAGATCTCAAAACCCATTAATGAACTCCGCATACAGATCTCCAAGTTATTTATCCCTTTTAATTCCCATTTTCATTGCTGTAGTTATCTTTAATTCCCTCTCAACCATATATTATAATGACTTCCAAAGTCTTGTCCCCATCTCTGGTTAATTTTTTCTCCAATCTTTTTTCTGTGTAGCCTCCAGAAATAGTTTTCTAAGACATGAATGTAATCATATAAAACTTTTATGGTGCCAATCTCTTCCCTATTTCTTCTCCAACTCTGCACTCACATCTCCATCCCACAGACTACAAAAACAACTCTGAAAAAAATCATAATGAGGCAGCAAGAACTCTTTCCAAGCATCCTGCTTTGATGTTTTGCATAGTCTGATTCAAATTTTATGCCCTTGTAACATCCATAGACATTCAAAATGTCACTAATCACAGGTAGGTAGGTCACACTGAATTACTCTGTGGTAATAGTGATACACAATAGCTATCAATAGTTTAGTTTTAGTTTGGGACAGCTGGGTAAGCACTATGCCTGAGTTCTGCTGGGTTGAATTACTTGTTCTGTTGTTCTAAACATTAGTCTGAGAAATACATTCAGAAGAAAACAGGTTGGATTAACAGTGCTCCCTGCACTGTTCAAAGGTTTTTGTATTTTCCATAATACGGAACTTGTATTTGTTTAGAAATAGCAAATCTGAAATGCATGTATATTTATAAAGTACTATTTATGCAAACTTCCCTCGGGACAGTGAAGGGTCATCTGCAATGGTTTCGATGACTGATTTCAAACTCTAAAATTCCTGGTAACAACCTTGTATGAAAAAGTTTAGTATTTTGTGGTTCCCAAGAACTAAATCTGCTACAGACTTTTTGTCCTTGAGGCACAATAATGATGTGGCTCAAGTCAGCATGCTTCAATAGAATTTTATGATGACTTAACTAGTACATATCCCGTTCCCGGGCCCACACCACCCCCCTCATACACATTCACATACACATAGGAAAGTGGTTTTGCAGAGTTAATCACACACATTGTAAGCACACAATATGATACCTTACCTATACGGTTACAATTAAAGAAGGCTGTTCTTTCAGAATCATGAGTGAATGATGCCACCCTAAATTCCCTTAAGACAATTACCTCTTGTCCTAGAAGTGTTTGTACAATTCTTCTTCAGCTTCTCTAAGCTGCTTGTCTTTCTTTTGACTTATGTGATCATGTTTTCTCAGAAACTGGAAACTGGTCTATGTTTTGCCTGTTCAGAGATTTTTAAAAAAATCAATTTATAGGAAGAATTCCTTTTTCTCTTTCAAACCTTTTAACCTGGGGCTACTCCTCAAACTTATTTCTAATTTTTAGTGCCAAATATAATAATATTAAGTATAGCTAATTAAAAGGGCAGAGCCTAAGTTTTGTTTTGTTTCATTTTGTTTTTTTTTTGCACATTTTCCCATTTCTCATTACACCACCATCTACAAATAGAAACTTAGTCATTATTTATGATCATGATAATGAAGATTTACAAGAGAATTTGTTAAAGATAATTGGTAGGATACTATTACCATAAATCATTTAAATTATCAGAGCTCTCCAACAAGATGTCTGGGTTGGGATAAAGAACCAAAATCCTGGGAAGATTTTTAAACTGGATGACCTAGGAGACAGAATGTTACAGAGATTAAAAATCAGCTATTTTATTTGTTCATTCATTCCTTCATTCTTTCATGCGACCAGAAAGTGTAGATTAAACATCTATTCTCAAAAGCTTAGTACTACTTGCATATCCAAGAGTTATTCATATTAGGCTAAGCAAAAATCAAACATTAAAAATATATCTTAAAAAAATTGTTTCCTTCAATGTATACTCAATTTTTATGTCTTATGTGTATTTTGACTAAATGCTAACTAAAAAGAATTATTGACACTGACCCAGTGAGATAGATTATTCAATAATAAAGTTCTGTTTAGATCGTGCAGAAAAGATTAAATAGGTTGGAAATGTATGTACCTAAGTGTTAAAATAGTCTTTACTTCTGTTGCAACCATTATGTTCTGAGTTTGAAGTGTTCCCTAGCTTCCTCTAGTGGTCATCTAAAATCTTGAAAGCTAGCTCATAAAAAGCTAGACTGTTATAAGAGGCCATTAAAAAAGTACTTTAGCACTTGGCAGTTGTGTAAGTGTTTTATTAAAAAATTGAATTGTGAGGTCACTGTTATGTATAGTTCTCAATTGCCTTCATAGAATAAATTTAGTTACACATAAGTGAAAAATATCCTGCCTTATAGAGTAATTGTCCATAATTAAGCACAAGATAAATCTCTGTCACAATGTACAAAATGCACAAAAAAGTGTACCAAAAATGCACAAAGGAGAATAATATTAAATTTTAGAGAAATACTAAAATGTGAATCATATAATAAAATATAAAAAGAAAAGTGTTAAAGTCAGTAAGCATGTCCCTAAATATAGAGTATGTCTACTATTCTAACTGTAGAATATGGGAATATTTGAGGCCTAATAAATTTCCTGCTAATTGAGAAAAAAAGAGTTTGCTGATAGGAGACCAAAGTTTTACCTGTATCATTCATAAAATTGACTGAAGTGTATGGCATCTATAGGGAAGTGGACTTCCTATACTGAACCCTATACTTAAGTAGAGTGACTCATCAAATCCCAGGTCACTTGGACCTGCAGAACTCCCAGTTGTGCTAGAGTTGGCCTTGTGAGGTGTGTGGCATGAGAAACAGAAACAGACAGCAAGATTTATAGAAGAAGAAGCTGGGCCAGGCGGATTCAATTTTTCCCCCAATCTCCCCAGTCCCTAAGGTGGCTCTCCTGGGGTGAGATTGTAGAGTACTTAACCTTCTGACAAATGTTTTCATTACTCAACAATATCTTTGAAATGTATCTGTATTACTACCTCTATCAATAATTCATTCATTTTACTTGTTATGAAGTTGTCTATTTTTTTATCCATTGTTTACAAAATCTGCAGTTTTCCATTTTGTCATTATTGTGAGCTATGTTGAAATGAACATATCTCATTGGGCACATATGCAATAGTCTGTCTTGAGGTATTTACTCAGAAGTGAAATTTCTGAATCAACATGAATGAAAATCTTTATTGTACCCATTATGGAGCAACCCTGCCCTCATCTTTGTTGAGCAGTTGTTGCTGTCACTGTTGACCCCAGAACATATTGTCTCTGCCTATTTCTTCACATTTGTTACTGCTAAATCAAAATCTCATATGGGGGTATAGCAGCAGCAAGGAAGAATGAGAAATAAATTATATATTATTTTTTATTTCATCTTGGAAAGATAGCATTCATAATGGGCATCCATGAGTATGTCCACGTGTCCACTATAAACCCCAAAGTTCTTTTGGGTGATGCCCCAGCACTTTGCTTTGACACATGGAGATATTTAGCATGTATTTTTTTGTGTATGTTGTGAATTAAGGATCTAATTTTTTTTTTCAATAAGGAGAGCTATTTTTTCTGCCATCATTTAATGAACCATCCATATTTCTTTATTGATTTTTAATGTAGGCAAAACACATATCTGGTTTTTATTTCTGTGTTTCATTGGTTGGATAACCTATCTCTTTACCAGTGTTATATTACCTTAATTCCCCTTACCTTGTGCTTCAAGAGAATATTGATTGACTCTTTGTTCTTCCCTATACATCTTAAAACCTGTTTGTCAATCCTGTTGAGATTTTTATTGAAAATGTTTTGAAATTAATCCGTAGAGAATTAATTATATAAGCAGTATTTATTGTCCTTATGATAGCAAGTCTTCTAATCTGTGCTTAGAAGTCTCCATTTATTCAGGTTTTCTTTTCTATACTTCATAAATATATGATTATCTCTCCATAACGGTAACGCAATATTTTAGTTTATTTATTCCCAGGTAACTTGTAGTTTTTGTTACTTTGGCAAATGATTTTTTTCCAATAATAAATTCTGATGAATTATTAGTAACATATGGGAATGCTATTGAATTTTCTATACTGATCTTATATTCATCATTCCTGATGAACTTTCTCACGGTTCTGTTAATTGGTTTGTACATATTCTTGAATTTTCTATTTATATAATCATATTACCCCAAATCAGGCATTCTAATTTCTTTCCCACTTTTATACCTCCTTGCAGTCACTGGCTATAACCTCCAGAAAAATGTTTATGAGAAGATATAATAGTGTATTTGTTTTTTAATTTAATGGAAATACATTTTAAAGTTTCACCATGAAGTCTAATATTGGTACTATGGTCTGAATATGTATGTCTCACACCTCTAATTTCCTATGTTGAAATCCTAACCAAGATGGTGGGATTATGAGATGGGGCCTTTGGGAGGCCATTAAGTCATGAGGGTGAAGCCTTCGTGAACGGGATTAGTATCTTTATTAAAAAATGCCCAAGAAAACTCCCTTGTCCCTTCTGCTGTGTGAGGTTACAGTGAAAAGATGGCCATGTAGGAAGTGGGCTTTTAGGAGACATAGAATCTGTTAGCACCTTGATCTTGAACTTCTCAGCTTCCATAACTATGAGAAATAATTGTTTCCTGTTTATAAGCCACCCCATTTATGGAATTTTTGTAATAGTGTCCTGAATGGATTAAGATAATTTGCTTGAAAGTTTGAGTGGTATATTCATTTTGTAGGGCTCCCATAACAAATTGTCATAAACCAAATGCCTTAAAACAATATAAATTTACTCTCTCAGTTTTGGAGGCTAGAAGTCCAAAAATCAAGGTGTTAACAGGACCATGCTTCTTCCACATTCTCTAGGAAAGAACCCTTCCTTGCCTCTTCTAACTCCAAGTGGTTGCCAGCAATCATTTTTTTCTTGACTTATAGATGTATCATTTCAATCTTTGTTTCTGTCTTCACATGGCCTACTCTCTTGTGTGTTTGTTTCTGTGTCCAATTTCCCTTCTTATGAGTATACCAATCATATTGGATTTTGGAGGTACCTTAACCCAGTATGACTCTATCTGAACTAGGTTATATCTGCAAGGGTCTCAGTTCCAAATAAGGTCATATTCATGGGTTCCAGGTAGACATGAATTTGGAGGGGGGATACTATTTAACCCAGTACAGACAGATAGATTTAATCAAGTTAAGAATGTTTCTCCTATTCTTAATTTGCATGAGTCTTTTTTAAAGAATAAAAGAGTATTAATTTAAAAGAGATTCTACTTTTTTCAGGTAAAATGTTGGTATTACATTAACAGACTTTGGATGCTTGGATTAAAAGCTGCTTGTCATGTCATATTATTTTTGATATATTGATCAGTTTTATTTAGCCAATAGTTTTTTAAAAGTACCCTTGTCTTCAATCAAAAGTTTGCTGGCATAGAGTTTCCAGTACAAAAAAAAATTGCTTCTAAGAATATATATTTGCATTACCATTTCTTGTTCACTTATGTGTGGTAAACTAGGAAAATACACATAGTTTAATATCTGTATTCATCAATGTTGGACTAAATGGAAACATCAATATTTGTGTTTACCATGAAATTTTTGTTAAAGTATACCGTGAAGGTCTTCCTTTCAGTTGTATTGTCTATAAATAAGAAATAAAAATAGAATTTTCCACTAGGTGGCAGCAGTATTTCAAATTGTTCCACAAGCACATGGACAGACTAGGGCCATTTCGCTAAATTCATGGGATAGGAGGATGAGCTCCGTCCCTACCCTCAACTAACTCACAGTTAATATAAAATATATGTACATTCTTTCTTTTTTTATATAGTTAAAAATTCTAAGTATAGACTATTCTTAAGTGTCAAAAGAAAAAATCAGACTACTTTAGCTATTTTGCAAGTGTGGAGCCTGAACTACCAAGCTGTTATGTGACATGCCTGGAATCAAATTATGAGCTTAGTGTCACAATCCTCCTCCCAAAAGCAAATCTAAAAGTAAATATATTAGTCTTTTAGCTAAAAATAGATGTGGTTTCAGGCATTGCGTTTTTTCATTGCGTTTTTTTTTTTTTTCTCAGCCTCTAGACAGTTGAAACTGGCATTTATTTATTGGAAAATAATTGTGCTTTTATGGCATCCAGTTCACATTTATTACCTTTACTTTATAGTGTACTTTCGCCGGAACTAGTGGCTATAGATTTGCAAGTTCATGGGAACAGTCTTATCAACTGTATGTTTCAATATACACCATTATGTTATTTAAATATATGTTGTTAAAATAACATTAAAGGTAACATAAAATTATCCCATATTCTCATATCCTGAACACAAATATTTTCTATTTCTCTAGACTTCCTTAGAATCTTTATTCACATTTATAAAGAGTTCTAATTAGAGAACCAATAACATTTAAAATTTTTCAGTTATTACTTCATAAACCATTCCTATTTTGCAGTCTAATCTTTATATTTATCTTTGTAAGTATATATTAATATTTAGTTATAAAAATACGTTATAATTTATTTTATTTCTGTGGTCAACACAGGTTGTTCTAATTTAATCTTATCTTTATTATTCTGTTTTAGAACATACTTTATCATTCATTTTTTTATTTTTTATGATATAAAACATGATTTTCACTGGAGACTTGTTAAAAAATTATTTTTATTCAAATTTTTATCCTGAAATAAAACATGCTCATTGCCATGAATATTCAAACAATAATAAGACATAGAAAGTGAGTCTACTTAATAACGCACTCTTGAGGGGAAATTAGTATTATCAGTTACCTACTTGTCTTTCCAATTGTATGTATATTACATATACCATGACGATTCTACTCTGCAATTGATTTCCACAATTCACAATAAATGGGAGGCTATTTTAATATCTATTCATATAAACTTACCTCATTTTTTCAAATGGTTGAACAGTCTTTTACTGAACAAATGTCCCATTATTTAATGGATTCTTTATGGAAATTTAAGATTTTGAAAATTTAAAGTTTTTATTATTATCAGGATTGTTACAGGGAATATCTTGTAAATTAATATATCACTGTGTAATAGAGAATTTATTTCTGAGTTCTCAATTCCTACTTGGGGAATTGCTAAGTCAGAGACTATTACCTTAATTGTGATAGATATGGACAAATTGGCCTCCAAAAAGTTGTTCTGAATTATCCTTTTATCTACAGTATATAATAATTCTTATTTCCAAACTGATAAATTTAACAAATTTCAGAGGTCTGAGAATATAATATCTGTTATTTTCTGGCTGGGTAAATGCTCTGTGGAACACACCCTTTCCTCTTGTTCCATATCTGGTTTCCACTGATTCACTGGAGAAACAGGTTTGTAATTCTAACCTGGTATTTTGATTGGGAAGTGTGTAAGATTATTTAATAAATCTCTTCAAAAGTTTAAACATTCTAGGTCAAAGGTATGAAAAAAGTGTTCCTTTACAACTCTGGAAGTCTCTTCTCGCTCCGATTTCCAGTGTACACAAATTTGTGTGGTCTAGTAGCAGGTTAAGTGTCTGCATCCATATCTACTTGACCACCAGATAGCTATGTGACTTCAGGCAAGACACTTAATCTTACTGTTCCTTAAGTTTTTCCTTTATAATAGTTACCAACCTCACAAAATTGTTGTGAAAACAAATAATAACAGTGATGAGGATAGTAATAATATTTTGAATAGTGATCACAGCACTTTAACGTGCATTATCTCTTTTTATCTTCATAATAACATTGTAATAATGCTTGTAGATGGGACAAGCATTTTTCTCATCATTTTTTTTTCACATAAGTAAGCAAAGGCACAGTAAAGATTTGGAAACACTATCAAGAAATGTTTCTTTGAGAAGTTAAAGCTACTACATAAAGGTAATGCCCAAGGACAAGGACACCATTGCATAAGTGCTCTTGGCAAGGAGCTTCAGGGAATACTGTGTGCGTATGGCATTTCTTCTTCCAGCGTTCCTGAAGACTCTTTTCCCTTCACTTTTCCCAACAAAACTCCTTATATATAGTATACATGTATAATGTGTACATTATATGAATACTAACAATTATTGGACAGTCATTGCTTTTATATAGCAATATATCTCACCGATGCCCAGTGAACACAGGATGGTCAAAGGCTCTTTCTTTCACCATCACTGGAAGTCCTGGTTATGCATTTAATTTGTAACTTCTGTTTTCTCAGCTTTCACTAGAACTTTATTACAAGCATTGATTTGGAAACTCATTCTGGATGAGTTGCACACTAGGTTATTAGGGTTAGCTCCAGAACACAATACACATTGTGTCTTAGAGGAGAACAGGAAAAGGACTTGCTCTCATGTTCCTAGCAGAATGATTTGTTACTTTCTCCCTCAACCTGGAGGGTCAAGTGGGATATTTCTTTTTTTCGGGGTAAGGGGGATACTTGAAAGAAAAGAAAGTCCTAACATTAACAGAAGCCTGAGCTAAAGTTCCAAAACTTGGTTTATACTCTTTTAAATATACTAATTTAAAAGAGTATAAACTATTTTATGTTTTCTACAAACAGAAAATAAGAAATATCAAATCTTAAAGTTTATTATGAATGGAACAATTAATAATTTTTCTCTCTAGCTTGGACTATGTCAATAATAAATAACTTTTGAAGTATTATATTTCCCATGAAATCAAATTTACAGTAGACTGTGTATTTCTTATTTGGGGATTAAACACAGTAATTTAACTACAATAGTTAGCTCACTTCCTAGAAAAGGGAAAACCTGTGAATGTGTATCTGACATTGTTTTATTAGGGATACGGGAAGGAAATAATCAAGCAAAAATAACAAAGGTAAACACTTTATAAAAGGATAGGTTTAGAGAATGCTCAGCTTGTTTTTTCACCCACAAGAAATAGATTATTGAGCATCTACTAAGTGCCAAGAACTCTGGCTACCAAAACAGGTGAGATAATACCCCTGTCTAGAAGGAGTTCACATATTAATCTAGTTAGAACTATGGACTTTTAAGCTCGAAAGGGAAGTTTGAGATAAATTTATTCTATGCCTTTCATTTTACAGATGGGAAAATGTAACCAATAATGTGAAGAAAATTATTTTAATCATGATTCTTTAGTTTCAAATAATAAAAATCTGAGAAAAAATATGCTGAAGGAAAAAAAATATCGGCTCTCATAACCAATAGTCTAAGGATAGTTCAGCTTTAGCCACAGCTGGATCAACAGTTCTCTCTCCCCACCTCCCCCTTTTTCTCTCCTTCTCTTCCTCCTCTCCATCACTGGGCTCTGCTTCACTTTTCATTTTGACCTCATTTTCTCCTGTCTCAAACAGTTTTCTTTCACGTGACAGGAAAGATGATGATTGGAAGCCCTATCATTTACAAACCAAAATCAGGGAGAGTCTTTTTGTCTCCCTCCAAGGACAGAAAGGACCAGATGAACTCCTTGGCTTGGTCTGAGTTACTATTCCACCACTGTGGTCCTCCAGGATTGACAGCCCTTCTAGAGGCACAGAGAGTGAACAGTTCCTCAAAGAATTGTGATGAGGGATAGGGACTTGCAAGGCTACACAGCAAATATAGAAAGAGCCGAGACCAGAAAATAAGTCTCCTAGACTATGAACTTGCCACCATTATTGCAGGTTATGCTTGTTGAGGGCTACGGTACCCACTTCTCTTGCCTGCCATGATACCCAGAACTAAATTTAGTGCAAGAGCAACAACTATTCCCAATCTCTATTTTGGTTATCTGCTTTGTTCCAGTACATATTCAATTTTAAAAATATTTATTTTGAGAATTTTATTGAATATATATTTTTAAAAATTCACTTTGAATATTTTTTGAAAACAGGCAGTTGTAAATATAATAAATAAATTGTAACCATCAACACTTTTCCTGTGCTTTTCTCGTAACATTTTTTCTTACTTACTAGCTGTTCTCACTTCTACTCAGTCTCAAGCAAGGACCTAGTAATTTTACTAATACTCTGGATTCCATTAGTTTTATGTTGGTGACTGCTAGAATTTGGCTCCTAGGTTTTCTTTTTATCTGAATATTTACAATAGATTGCTCTTTAGATGTAAAATACTCTAACACGGACTCACTTGTTAATTGGATACAGGACTTCACACTTTCAGCTTATACATTCTCTAGTCATTCCTTCTATGTCTAACAAGCAAAACAAACAAACAAACAAACAAACAAAAACCAGATCAAGTTCACATATAAATGAATGTGAAAGAATGGCTATTTGTAAAAATGAGTAGATATTTGATTAATTTGTTTTTAGGTCTGAAATCCTTAAAATTTCATTTTTCGATAGTTGGATATTTGCTGTAAATGTAATGCCAGGTACCAGAAAAATTAAGTAGAAGTTGTGAAATGTAAGAAATTTCAGTCACCTAAGATTTTCCTACAAGGAGCTCTTGGATATAAATGCATTTATTTTCTGTGTTTGATCTTCCAGCTCTTCACACTGTTTTTATACTTGGCAGACAGGCAGGCAGCCCACTCGTGAATTCATCAGGCTGTTTGCTTTTCTTACATATAATCCAAACATATAAAATCCAGGGCTGAAAAAGTGGCTTCCTGGTGTTGGAGACCAAGTCATCTTAAGTCTTATTGCTCTGCCATCTTTAACTTACAGATTTCATCTTGTGGTCCAAGATGGCTACTCCATTTCTGCATGGCAGCCAGCAAGAAGGGGAAAAAAAATAAGGGACAGGCATACTCCTTTCCTTTTAATGTTACAGTCACTTTCATGTTTATCTTTTTTTTAACCTTAGTTTTGAGGATTATGCAGTTGTTTTCTACTCTTTTTGGATGTCTTATTTTGCTGACAATGGCAGTGAGGACCTATCTGAAGGTTTGGTTTAAAGAGAGCTCAAGAACTATGGAAACTTAATTATTGGACGGGAAGATTGTAAAAAAAAAAATCACTGAATTACTGTGCTGACTGAGATATTAAGAATATTTGTGAGAACATTAAAGTCAGTAATTCAACATTCATTGAATACCAGTTTGGGGGGTGGCCTTATGCAAACTCAGAGTACACAGATGGTCATTTTACTTGTACCTTGTTCTTGGTATCCTCACAACCTGCGCTGAGTGGCTTCTGATTTCATTCTGCCAATAAAGGCTGTGGTACAATGTGTGTTTTCCCCCAACTCCTGTATTTCACCAATAAAATATTTTAGTATGTGTGTTTCTGTGAGCAGGTAAAGGCATAACTCTATGAGTCAGTCTATCACAGATCTCTAAATGCTACCACCTCTGTCCCTCAGGTCAGTTTGTCTTGAATATTGGAAAAGTTTCTGTCTGCATAATGATTTGGACTTGATTAGCAACCTGTAAAGAGTTGAATACTTATATAATGGAGGATTGTTTGTTGGTTAGAGAGTTATGTGTCTTTTTGTGTATGTTCTTTTTGCTAAGTTTTATTTTATTTCTTTATAATGTTTAGATAATGCCTTTATAATAAAAAGAGTAAACCTTTTATTCCAAAAAGAGTAAGAATTCATTAACTTACACCGAAGTGATTTTAAGAGACTAAAAAGTTAACAGAAAAATGAAAAGTACGGTAGTCATTCTCTTAGTTGTTTTACATAGTGGCACAGACATCGTTTTAGCTTCAAGAAATTCAGAATTTAATTACATTGAGTAACATTTTTTTTTCTTCTGTAATAATTGTTGAAAGCTATGTAGTTATAGTAAAACTCACAACTCTTCTGAAACAATATTTCTTTTATTGCTCTATTGGCACAACAGTGCTGGGATTTCTGTTTTGCGTGATCACTCTCAAGAATCTGGATATTCTCCTACAGCTTTGCTCTCATGTCAACAGGAAAAACTGTTTTTATATCAACAGAGCAATGAGTCATTAAAATCACAAACAGAATACTCATTTCTTAACACGTTCATGTACATCAGAATATTTTATACCCTTAACAATTTTATGAACAATTATTGCCATGTTGTGTGTGAATACATTTAGGCTAAGCAGTAAATTAGAATTAACATCTTGTTTGTTTGTTTGTTTTTTAACATTCAGTCCATGTTGAAGTAACACTGTGGAAGGCCTTATTTAGCAAAGTAGGAGAATTTAACTTAATTCTGAAGGCAGTAAGAGGTTATTAATTTTTCTGAATAGGAGAATGATAGTACTGGAACCAGCTTTAAAAAGATTGATGTGTGATAATGCATTCTTTGTATTGGAAAAGGAATCCTGTAGGTAATTCATTTGGAATTTTTCAACAACCGAGGTGTGAAGTTTTAAGAGCTAAATTGTGGTGAGGATGGTAGTGGTAACAGAGAGGAGAGATAGCTGAGAGAGCAGAGACTAAAGAAGAATTTACTATTCACTGCACAATGGTGAAAAAACTGGAATGCAGACTCCTTGAGAAGAAAGAACTCTTCAGTCTTTTATCATTCCCTGTGTGTAGAATTTTGCCTGATTCATAGTAGACACTTGATAAATACTAATTGAACAAATTAAAATAAAAACAAGTGAATGCAATAAAGTGTAACAGGTCCTGTGATAGAGGCAGAAAGAAAGGCTTGGTAGAATGGGAGATTCTTGAATTGTGCCTGGTGAATTAGCTAGAGTGCTTTGGGAGAAAGGAATGGAGAGGACATGAAGGCACAGAGAAGAGGTAGGCTCTGAGGCAGGAAACAACAAGGTGTGGGTGTGGAAAATCCCCAGTACTTGGCCATTTCTCTAGGGTAATGCATCACGCAGGAAGGGGTAGACCCTGGTGCTGGCCTTAAAGTGTCTGGGCATTGAGATAAGGAGTTTTGACTTATTGTAGGTTCTAAAGCAACTGAGTAATGTAAAGAGGTTTTTACTATAAAATATATACCTAGCGGAAATGAATGGAAGATTTATTGAGACCTTCTCTACATTTAGAATGAAACATTGAGGGACCACAGCCAAATGGAAAGGCTACTGAAACAATCAACAAAAGAGGTGATGTAGGCCTAAATTAAGGAAGCAATGACAGGGATAAAGATCATGACAGGGTTTTGAAAAGATGCAGGAGTTAGAAAGTAAAAGATAGACAATGAATTAAAGGTATAGAAGGGTGAAGCAGATAGTGGCATCAGAGATGAATAGGATGAATCCAGGGTTTCACCTAGCCCACAGGTAATACAATATGCTGAGGAATAGAAAATGGGAGGAGGAGGAGTTAGGAGAAGAAAATAATGAATTGAATTAAATTTTAGACATAATGAGTTTGACGTATGTGTTAGAGGGACAAGCAGGCGGGTTGGTTAGAGAGTTATCTGGGTCATGTGGTTTTGGGAGTTGTCTGGGTCAAAGTTAAGACCATGAAGATGGGTAACATTGCAACAAGAGAGTATTTTGGAAGAAAAGAGATTAGACTAAGGGTGGAATTCTGTGGAATACTCGCATTTAAGAGTCAAGTGGAGGAAGACATACCAGCAACAAAGACCCAAACTGAGTTGTCAGGGATGTCAGAAGAGAACTAAAAGAGCCTTGCATCAGAATGAAGAGCTTTGATAACTGAAAACTTTAAAATATCATGGGAATGAAAGATTTTAAGAAGGAGGAATAGTACAGCAACTTTCATTAAGATTCAAGGTAGATAAATACTTAAAAATGACCATTAAATTGGACAGATAAAATGTCACAGGCAACTTTTCTCTGAAGTATTTCAGTGGAGTGGTACACCTAGAAGCCAGATTTCAGTGGGCTTAGAATTAATGGGTCACAAGTCAACATTGCCTTCAAACACTCAGCTGTGATAAGGAGGAAGAGAGCGGTAGCTAAGGAGAATGTAAGGCTTTGAGGCAATGTTATTTTGTATGTTTATCTATTTTATAAGGGTGGGAGTGATGTGAAACATGGCATCCAATTCTTTATCACCAGCCCTTACCTATCTCCTGAGCTCGTAGTTTTATATTCATATAAATACTTAATACATTTTGAAATTACTCTAGGTACTTCAAATTCAATAGGCCATCTTCTACTCTAAACCAGTCTTCCTCTTGTATTCCATGTCATCCTTCACCAAGCCAGACTAGAAGCCTATAACTCATTTTCACTAACCAGTTCAAAAAATTACTGAGTCATATATATATTCCATCCTCCTTTTATTCCTGGTATAGATCCTGATCACTTCTCAACTGGACTCCATCTTCTACCCTGTATCGATGATCTTCCTAAAATAGGACTTTGAATCTCTTATCTTCCTGTCAGATATTTTGATGGCCACCCTCTACCCATATGATAAAGACCTAAACTCCTTATAAAAGAACTCCAGTCTGTGTCATTCATTCATGACCTAACTTCTACCTAGAAAAGAAGACTCCTCTCCAAAAACACCAGAATGACTGCACTCCCCTGAATATACCTCTCAACATACTTTCTGCTGCTGCTCCTACCTTCCTCTTTTATCCGGAACTGTTTTCTTTTGATTAGATAGCTTTCTTTGATTAGCTAATTCAAACTCATCTTTCAGGACATCATCTAAACATCATATCTTTCATTAAGCCTTCTTTGAAACCGTCCCATCATTCCCAGGGTGGCTAAGTGCCCCTTCACTGTACTGTTACAGTGCCCCACACACATTACAATCATAAAATCTCCTGCAATGAATTGATGATGTCTATATGTGACTGTCTACCCATGGATTTTGAGCCCCTTGAGGTCAGAAATGATGCCTTGATCCTCTTGTTCCTTTGTATTTAGCGTATCACCTGGTGCTTAGTAACTGCTCAAATGTTTGTTCAAATGAACAGAGCAGTGGAGATGGGAAGGAAAAGATGCTTAAGAGAGAAGGAGAGAACCCATATGATGAGGTTTGAGAAGAGTGGTAGAGGATGAAATAAAAATGGCATGTTACAGGATAATTTTGAAGAGAAGAGGTACCTACAACTATGTGCCTAAGAGGAAGCAGGTAAAGATGGAGGCAGATGGAGATAGTAAGGAATAGGGAGTTTCAGATTGAGGAATCTACTGTCTTTTTGTTAAACAAGTCATAGGACAGAGGGAGTGTTCAACCGAAATTTGGTAAAAATGGTGGCAGTGAAGAAATACATAGAATATATTTGCTCAGAAAGTAAATGCACATCTTAAATGCAAAGACCCTAGAAGTATTTTATTCTGGAATGTGCCATTTCTTAAGGACTTGTTTATATACTTGAAAATTTTTTTCGAGGCCAAGTTTTAGAAACACTCTTAGCATTTGCCTTGCATATGTGTGCAAATGTTTGGAGATCTTTGCTTTTCTGACAGGCTACAGACTTGCCACCAGAGCTGGGATTGTTCATTGTGGTATTGCTGTTAGTGGAGTCCAGTGAAACATGACTCATGGCAAGGCTGTCTGCACTGTGGGAAGAGTAACTGTAAATTGTCTTGAGAAAGGCAGATTTTGTGTTAGTCTCTTGCTTGCAAAGAATAACATAGCATTTGGGAAAGAATGTGCAACACAAGATCCCATAGTTAGATATTAAAATAACAATGATCTCCACAGCTGGCAAATATTTGCCAAATGTGGTAGCATAGACAGGGATGAACGTGATCCAAGCTATGAAGTAAATGAGCATGCCAAATGTTATGAATTTGGCTTCATTATAATTCTCAGGTAATTTCCTGCCCTTGAAGGCAAATATGAAACAAATGAAGGCCAGGATGGCAGTATAGGCCAGCATGATGCCAAAGGCAAGGATGGATCCCTCCTTACATTCCAGGATAATGACTCTGGGCAAGGAGACATTCTCTTTCACAGTAGGAGCTGCAAAGACTAGCCAAAGTGTGCAAATGACAACCTGGATACCTGTACAAGTGAAGATGATCGGGATTGGTTTATAGAGGCACTTCAGGAAGTTCTGCAACTTGGGATCGAAACTAAAGGCTAGCAAAATTTTCAGGGACTTTGTCAAAATGCAGGAGATGCAGAGAGTGAAGCTCACGCCAGATAGCATCTGCTGGGTTTTACATGTGAAGTCTTGTGGTTCTCCAACGAAAAAGCCTGTGCTGGCAAAGTTGAGGAAGTGACAGAGGAGGATCACGTAGCAGATCACTAATCCCCCTGACGATTTCACAATGGGTGTGTTCAGGTTTCTTGTAAATATTATGCCAATGGCCAGAACAAACATGATTCCCATCAGGGAGAGGGCCAGGAGCAGGAGAGCCAAGGAATCATTCCAGTTGAGATACTCCACTTCCTTTTCAAAGCACATTGTGCTCCTTACAGGGGCCCAGTGTGTTTCGTTGTTACATAAAAGGCAGTGATCCATATCTAAAAGACAGAGGAGATTCAGTTACATTGCAAACATTTAAACCAGGTGATTGTCCACAATGCTACAAACAGGATCCTTCTCAGTAAGAGTCCTGTCTAGAAAACAGATAGAGATCATGATCACATTGGTTACTTATTAAAATAAAGCATATGCAGAGCCCAAAGAAAGTGAGAAAGAAGGGTGAGCAAAGAGAAAGAGAAGAGAAAGAAAGAGAAAAAGCCAGTTGGGCTGTAAGTGTTTAGGAAATTAATATACTTAAGATAGATGCTACCCTCATAAACTTTCAATTAGAGGTGGCAGTTCAGAGACTCTGTTAAGAATTCTGTGAACACAATAAAATATATATATGCCTTACTGTTGAATTGTATACCTGAAACTTACTGGATTTTGTTAACCGATGTCACCATAATAAAAATAAATGAATTAAAAAAAAGAAAAGAAACAGTAATATTCAACTCAGAAGAAAAAAAGAATTCTCTTAAGAATAAGGGCTTTGGAATCAGATGCATCTCAAGTGCCTCTCTCCTTCTCTTATGTTGTAGTGACTATAATTACCTGTCTGATTACTGTAGTGATTTTCAGGACAGTTTACACATTCATAGCAGCAGATATGTTGACTTCTCATAGTTTTCTTCATTTGCCCAGGACTGCATTCCGTGGAGCATTTGGATCGAATTCTCTGCAAAGTGAAAAGAAACCCCAAATAAAAATTTTAAAAGATTTATCCTAACTAACTTGGAATAAACTTAAAGATATATTTACTAAATAGTATTTTAGTCTTTTTTTTTTTTTAGCATAATAGAATTGTTCTGTCATCTGGAGAAATGTGAACAAGTCTAAAAAATAGAAAATATTTCAGAAAGTGAAACTCCTTTAGGAAGACAGAGTTTCCATCATGTTAACAAATCCTATAAGCAAATAAGAGAAATTAGCTCTTTCAAAAAGTCCCTAACAAAAGGAGAAATGTGTAGTGGTGGAACTAAAGAGAAAAAATGATGGTTTGGAATTTCCCAATCATGTGCTGTATAAAAAGTTCAGCTATATAAGAAGATAATAAATTATTGGACTTTAAATTCTTTAAGAAGAAGGTTATTAATCATTCTGTCAAAAACCATGTCCAATTTAATCTTAAAAAACAAAACAATGGAAAAATTTGAATTTATAACCATTAAAGTATTAGTTAAAAAAACAACCCTATGCATATGAATAATATTTAAATCATCCTGAGAATTTAGGTTATAATTCTGCTTTCACGATGTGAATCATACATAGCATTCTACTTTTATAAAAACCTCTGTTTCCAATCTAGCTAGTAATTCCTCAGCTATGTTATTTTTTCCATTCACAGCCCCTTTTTCATGACACATCTTGTGAGATAAATCTATTATTGCCTCACTCTTACCCTTGGGAAGCCAAAGCAGAATGGGTAAATGAGACATTCTCTAGATTCTCTTAATGGCTTTTTCTAAGTACTAATATAACTAGTCTTTTCTATTGGAGATGAAAATGATCTGGCTGAGAGAGAAAGGTACCCAAGGTTCAGCATCCCTGTGTCTACAAGCACTGTCTTCCTTTTTCCCAGCACAGTTATTGATCACCTGGGTTTTCAGCAGGCAGAGTACGTGCCTTATGGATTCCCCAGGACAAACTTTTAATCCGAAGTGTTAATACTCTGGATGATGCTCAGAGTATACTAAAGGATTTAACTACGAGATAAAGCTAGACATCATTAAGGGGATAAAAGTGCAACATTCCTTTCCAGTAACACAGTCGTTTCCCTCCCCTCCACATAAGGGATAGCAAAGACATTCTAAAGCCTGGTATTGATAACTTTGGGCTATCAATAGATTTAGGATTATCTGATGTCTTGGACTATGAGAAATGCTATAACCCAACTAACCTGCATATTGACAAGTGGGTCTTGAAATCTGACCTAATTGATTTCAAATATAATTGGTTTCTACTACCTCCTTGAAATATATAGATGTTTCCGTCAGAAAGAAAAACTTATCTCTCTTTTTATGATCAGCCCCTTCCATTCTAAAAAATCACTAAAAAATCCACTCCATTATTTGTTATTGTATCACCTTCTTCTTATTGAGTGTCTCCCCTAAAAATTTTGGAGATAAGTCTAGATAACAATTAAAAACAGTGTTTGTTGCAGAAATTATAACAAAGAATCCTCTCTGCATTCAATGAGAAAATGAGTCACAGCATAGTTTAAAAGATTCAGTGTAATTTACTGTGTTTAAGTAGAATGCTTGTTGGGTTCACAAGGTAGTTGTAAGGATGGTGATGATAATAATGAAAATGATGATAAAAGTTTGAAAATATAGAAAGACGACTATCTTTCAAGAAGAAAATATTTTTGCTTTACTGAAACTTATGACAGGGAAAAATAGAACAAAGATAGTGGCTCAAAGCATTACTATATTTATTCTTTCATCCAACACATATTTTTTGAGTGCCCATTATATGCCAGACACTGTTGTGACTGTTGGAGCCACAGCACGGAAAGGCACAAATCCATGTTCTCATAGACCTTCAGTTCTAGTTGACAACATTGACGATATACAAGATAAAAATTAGCAAAATGTACAGAATGCTAGATAGGGATAAGTGTTAAGGAGAAAAATAAGGAGAAGAAGGTATAAGAAGTGTTAGGTTGACATTGCAATTTTAAATAAAGTGACAGGTGATGACCTCCCTGAGATGGGGACATTTTAAAAAAGACAGAAAGTAAGAAAGTAAACTACATGGACATCAGAAAAGATTATTAAAGCAAAGGAAATGGGAGGCAAAAGGCCTTGAGCCAGGAGAAGTGAAGGCATGTATATGGAAGAGCAAGAAAACCTGAGGGGTAGTAGGGAGGGGTGAAAGTTAGGGGAAGGTAGAAGGCAGGCCATGTAAGGTTTTTTTTTTTAAAGACATTGACCCGAGTTCTGAGCAAAGTGTTATATTTTACATATTACTCTGGCTGCCGTTTTAGGAACAGACTGAAGGTGGCAACAGCGGAAGCAGAGAGCAGTTAGAAACCTACTGTCATAATCTGGGTCAGAGGTGAGCAGTATCCTGGAGTGGGGTGGCAGCAACAGAGTAGAGGACAAAAAGAGGTCAGATTCTGAACTCATTTTTAATGTAAAACTTATATTAGCTATCAGGTGTAACAGAGAAGTGACAAGGATCCCACTGGGTTTTTTCCATGAGCAAGTAGGAGAAGAGAGTTGCCATCTATTGTGATGGAGGTAGGTTTGGGAACTCAGTTTTAGAGATAATCAATTTAGATGAC
The DNA here is from genome assembly GCA_028627145.1 of Eidolon dupreanum. Classification (NCBI taxonomy): domain Eukaryota; kingdom Metazoa; phylum Chordata; class Mammalia; order Chiroptera; family Pteropodidae; genus Eidolon; species Eidolon dupreanum. The sequence continues at coordinate 141,948,193 of CM053502.1, forward strand.
TATTAGACATTCAGATAGAGATGTCAATTAGGCAGCTGTATATGTATTTGGGTTGAAATTCAGGAAAGAAAAATCTGGGGTCATTTGTCTTTTATATAATGACATTGTTTAAATCCAAGAGCCTGAAAGAGATCACTAATGAAAGGTGTGGACAAAAAAAAAAAAAGGAGAAGTTCTGAGCTCTGGACACACCAATATTTATAGGCGGTGATAATGAGGAAGAATCTGCAAAGGAGTCTGAGAAGCAATGGCCAGAGATAGAAGAGAAAATCAAGTGAGTGTGGTATTATGGAAGCCAGTGAAGCATTTCACAGAGGGGAGACCAGCCAGTAAGTAAAGAAAGATAATGTTTGGATTTATTAACATTGGTGAATGAAAAGAATTTTGATGGATTGAAAAGAGTTTTAAAAAATTATAGAAGAGAGAAATTTGGGGCACTGAATATATTTAACTTTTTAAAAGAGTTTTGCTCTAAAAAAATAAAAAGAATGGGTAATATATGGAGAGGGAGGGGGAGGATCAAAGGATTTTTTTTTCTTCCTTTTATTTTTAATATGAGAGGAACAACAGCACATTTGTATTGTCATATAGATATTATAAGAAAGAAAATACTTGAGGATGCAGGAGAGAGTGGGGCATTGACAGAGCAATATCCTTGAGTAAGTGAAAGGGGTTGGGATTCAAAGGTCAAGTGCAAGAGTTGACCTAGGAGCACAGACAGTCGAGCCATAGTGCCAGATGGAAGGCAGGGACATGGGCACAGATGTAGTGGCAGGGGAACTCTAGAGTTTTCTTCTGATTGTTTCCTTTGTTAGTGAAAGAGGAAACAGGGTCAACTGAAAGTAAAGATGGGGAAGATATATTGGAGTCAGAGAAGAGAAAACATAAAAAAGCCATCTAGGTAGGTGGGCAGGTTAATAAACTAGGGTAACAGTCTGATTGCCCTGCAGCAGTGGGGCCCACTGGAGGTTAGAAATCATGACTGTAAAGTCAGAACAGTCAGCAAGGTGTTTTTTTTTGTGTGTTTGGTTCTTTTCCAAGTTCAGCTACATGGAGCCTACACTGATTAGGTAGAGAGTTTAAGTTAACCAGGATTTTGCTTTGGTCGAATGAATATGGCTAAAGGGGTTGAGGGTAAGGGAATTGAGGGCGTGCACAAGGGATTGAAACACAAGTTGACCATGAAACTTAAGGAGAGAAGTTGGGGACAGTGAACAGGTAGTAGCATCATTAGAGGTCCTCATGGGGTCAAGGACTTTTGCAGTTAAGGTACCAATTGATTTGAATGCTGCAAAGCAGCCTACAGACAATTACCTTAAGATTCCTGAACTCGTTTCTTGTTTCCTGGTCTGTGATGATAAAGACATCATTCTTTAGGTCATATTGTGCCATCTTTGTGACAGTCATGTGGCCATTGATCTCCTTCCAGAGCACAACGTCATACCCAGTATTCATATCCCCATGGGCATCAAAATGAAATGAGTTCCCTCCATCAGTGAACGTCACATTTTTCAGTACCTCAAGCAACTATAAAAAATAATAACAGAAACACACACTAATAGAAATATTATAAGTGTATATCCATTATCTCAATTATAACAATGCCTTACAAGGAATATCACTTAAAAATTAAAAGAAGGCAATTCTGGATCAGTGAGTATGGTAAGCAGTTGATAAGGTTCTTAACTACCTGGCAACAATTTGAGAATTCTAGTTTCATTTCTGCTAAAGTCTTGCTCTGTGAATTTGAGAAAGCAAGTTAATGTTTTCGGGAGGGAGCAACTCTAGCCCATAAAATTGAAATCTGAACATGTTCTTTTTCATTGTTGCAGAATTTCAGAATGTGTCTTCTGGGACAAATGCCTGGGCTCGCATTATGATTCCATATCTCATTAGTGGTGTGAACTTGACAGTTACTATTTCTTTCCAGGACTCATCTCTCCCATCTGTAAAATAAGATAAATGAAACCTACCCTATAGAGTTATTGGAAGGATTAAATGTAATTAGGCATGTAACAAGTTTAGTTTAGTATCTGCACAATTTAAAGGTTAATAAATGTTAAATTAATACCTATTAATATCCGTATTGGCTAATAGAGATGTAGTGTAAACAAAAATATTTTGAGTCTATTAACTAACAATGTCAACTGACATTTGTACACTACTTACTAATATTCAAATCTGTGATATCATTTTACTCCATTACAACTCAGTGAAGAATGCTGAGCAGGAATCATCTTCCTCTTTTCTTAGATGAAGCCACAGCCATGGGTTGAAGAAACTGATCTGAGGACACGTACCTTAACTTTCATTCTGGGGTTTTTCCACTGCAACTAACAATATATTAATTCAAAATCTTTTCACTTTTTTTTTCCTTCTGACTCAGAAGTAATCACCAATGTGCCATCTGGAGCTATGGCATGGGGGCAAATCATCCTTACTTCTAGTGTCAAACGACCCCAGTCCTTGGCGGGGTATGAGTGGGTAATCCAAGCCAGAGCTCACCATCCTCAAAATGAAGGCTGAGAGGACAGAGAGAGCTACGAACCTGGGAGACAGATAGTCCAGTTACAACAGTATCCTGCTCCTGGGTGTATACTAAAGAGCGTCCCCACTGGAGAAATGTTTTTAGTTGGTGGGCGTAAGTATGGGAACGGCGACTGCCCACCCTGTAAGTTCATACTTTGATACTCGTTGGCTGAAAAGTGAGGATCTTATTATCTCCAGTGGTTTTCAAGTCTGCTTCAGTGATTGAGTGCATAGTAAAATGACTTCTAAAGCCTATTTCTAATTAAATTCATAAAATGATTTTTGAGAGGATACGAATGTAGTGAAAACTACTTGTCTTATTACCTAATTTATGCAGTGAGAACCTGCGTGCATTACACCCAGGACAGGAAACGTCTTACTGACAAATGAGGCAGCCATATTAAGCTTGTGCTGCAGCGGAAGAACACGCGACTAGGCGGGAAGAAAAGCGACGGCAGTTCTGTCTCCACCATTAACTTGACACATAGTTGTAGCTGAGTAAATAAGTACCTTCTGTGAACACACTTTACCCACTCATTATCTAGATCTATGATGCCGTTTTGTTGAATGCAAAGTCTAGGGAATGATGCGAAATTTATTCTATTTGAATAAAATTATTTTTCTACTCCCCAGTTAATCTTCTATGACCATTTTATTTATTTATTTATTTTTTTTGTCAAGAGAATCAAGTTATATTTTAAGGTAAATGTATTAGCTACACTAGTCATATCAGTGACCAAATGTCACTTTAGTGTATTGATTTTATTATACATTCTCACAGATTTCATAGTTCTTTTAATGAATGTAAATTAATTAGTATTACATTAAAGAAGCAGGATGTTATGTCTAACATGATGGAATTAACCAAAAAAATATCTTAATCTAGCAACTAGGTGGAAGGAAAAAATGGAGGTAACAAAACTAAAAGAATAGGCGAGGACCTACTGTCAATGTTTCCACCTATACCTGCATATTGATTTTTCTTCTGTTCCTTCCTTAAGCAATACACACATATAAGCTCCAATAACTCAGTTCTTTAGGGAACATATCCTCTTCCACTCTTGTGTTTGAACTACAATTTCCACCTGTTTTGTCCTGCATTTAATTAGGTTTTACAGGGTAAAGTTCTGACACATACACGTTCTGTAAATGATGATAACATTGTACGATGTAAATAAACTAGAGCAATTCTACACTTGTTCTTACCGGAAAGAGGGTGGAGGCAAATAAAACAGCATGTTCATTACTTGTTAAATATGACAGAACATTTTCTCTGCATTAAAGTAAAATTGAACATTACAGTTTCAGTTATTAAGCTATTAAATTCTTTTTCCATCAATTATTTATATTTCATTGAGACTCTGAAATTCACTATAAATTGACACTACAAAATTTAGAGAGTAGGATTCGCATTTCCATTATTAGATAATTCACCTCTGTATGGTAATGATCTGTTTTTTTAAGAACACAAGGCCAGGAAACCTCCAATTAAGCTGTTGTGGTTGGCATTGTTTTCTGTTTCCCTAATTGCTCTGATGTCCACTCTATCTCCACAAGTAAGCTGTGCTTATGAAAAGAAGTATGTGTATGAGTAAACTAGGGAACAGCAGAAGAAGCAGCCTTGCATCTCTGTCTGGTACCCAACCTACGTTTATTTCTTTTGTGAAGTTTTCTGTGGTAGAATGAAAAGCCCACTGGACTAAAACTGGGACAGTTTCACTGCCCACGGGTGACCACCTTGTTGTTGAGATCCTCTCCATCTTAAACTGCTATAAGTCTCAGTCACATTCCCTGTTACCACTTCCTTAGGATGGAGTATAAAGAATATGAGTCCTGTGGACCTACCATATTATAAAGATTAGAGATGATGAATGTCAGTTCCTAGTACAACATGCTTTAAAAATATTTAGTTATTGCTTTTCTTGTCACTCCAAATCACTGTCTTCTTGGAACATGTCTCTTCTGACTCCTGGACTAATATCTGATGATCATTGCTACACTAGGACACCTCATAAGTTCTTCAAATTTAACATCTCCAAAACAAAATGCTTAATAGTTCCTCTTGCCACCAGACCTCCACTTTTCTTTGTTTTCAACTCAAAAAATGGCACCAAATTTTCGAGTAATTTGCAACATCTTTGCTTCTATCATCCTTTACATCCAATCTCTCTCCAAATACTCTTCTTCCTTCCTCTTAAATATCCGTTTATATGTCTCTCACACTTGTAGTACAAGGCATTTTTATCTTATGCTCGAATTACCAAAATGGCCTTTTCCCTTTTAGTCCTGTGTCCCTCTAATCAAAGCACATTGTGGTGGGAATATTGTTTCTATAATGGAAAGCAGAGTACATCATTTTCCTAAAAATATCTTTAATTGGCTCCCCTTTTCTCTACCAAGTCCAAATCTTTAAACGCAGACTTTCTGTTTAAAGGGTGGTCACTGTATCAGTGTCACCTGAAAGTTTGTTAAAAGTGGAAACTTTCAGGTGACTCTCCAACCCCAAACTACTGAATCAGTATCTACATGATAATAAAATTTCTGTGCAATTCAACTGTACTTCAAAGTTTGAGATGCTCTATTAACAAGGCTTAATAATGATCCTTCACTAAACCCCAAGTCTCATTTGTTTCTAGTTTCCACAAGACTCCAGTTCTATGGCACTATTTTCTCTCCCACAGGATGCCATGCTTTTTCTCCCTTCTGGAACTTTGCTGGACTATTTCTGCCCTGGCTAACTGCTACTCATCCATCATATTCTCTAGAGATATCATGATCTTTGGAGAATGTTCTCTGAATTACTAACACTGGATTAGTTCTCAATTGTGTGCTTCTCTACCATCTTGTGTTTGTATGAAACATTGTAATACCTCATCCTGTAATACCTCAGCCCCCTAATTGTTGATTGTGTACCTCACTAAACAGATGATTCCTTTAGGGATAAAGTTATCTAAGTTTCTATAATATTTTTACCACTAACACAATGCCTGGAACATTGAGACATCCAAAAGATATTTGCTAAATAAATGTATTTATAGAAGATGAACTATTAGATATTCTCTCATCCCATATATATTACTTACTGCCTTGTATGTCATTAGAGGTAAAGGAAAATGAAAAAAAAAACCAAAATAGCTTATTGTACTGTCACAGATATCAGCAAGTGTGGAGCCAAAGTAAGGATTATCCTCAAATATTGAGAAAAACTAACTCTTTTCCAGCTTTTTAAATCTAAAATCATTCAGAATCTATCATTTAAATATTCGTGAATTTTGCCGGGGACAAAATATTGAAGAATGTGTCTTTGATTAGTGACCCTGAATATTGCTGATCTTTTAAATTTAATGTCTATGGAGATTCCTTTATAAAAAGAGAAAATCGTCTGCACTATTTGCCTGAACGGGGCACAGACCCAGCTCACTCACATCATGATCAAAGGAGCAAGGCACTCCCCTTTATTTCCTTTTCAATCTCTTTCTGTTTGTTTCTAGATAAATAAGCGCCCTTGGACATAAAGAATAACCTCAGGCTTCTAGTGTTTAAATAAAACATTTTAGCAGACTCTGCTTAGATTATACTTTCTCGAGTCTTTTCATCAGAATGTTTGAGATTTATTCCTGATTTAAAATACTTTCCCAGAGATTTAGAGGATAAATAGCTCTCCTATTTGTATTTCTTTTTCCTTATGAGCCTCCTGTTTATCCTGTCTGTCTCTGTGATGTTCTACTTTCTCTCCATATTCTTTCAATTTCTCATTTGTAAAATTCTCTGTTGTGGCTTCATTACGGTGGTCCACTTAATTTATAGTTTTTACTAGCCCCTCATTAAAAATTTTATAATACAGTGATGCTTTCAAATGAGCCTCTTAAAATCACTAGACATATAAATAAATATATTATTTTTAAAAGGCAGTTTTAATTTTTAAAAAATCCTGATCTCTAGTCTTTTTCATTAGGTTTTGTACTTTTTATTTACAAGGTGAAAACTAGTTTAAAAATGAGCAATTTAAAATATCATCTCATGATCCATCCAAATGTAATCTGATTGACTCAGACCTCAGAGCTTATGTTTGCGGGTGTTTAAAGTAGAAATTACAAAATTAGAAATAGCCTGTCTTGTACACCCACTTGTAAAATCAGAAGAATTGAGTGTTATTCCCTTTCACCTACTTTTCCCTTACAAATTTAAAAGAAATATATTTTTGGAATGTGATTCGGCCTCAATATACATTATTGAGGAATTTATTCCTGACGTCTAAAATTTATCATCCTATAAAGCAGCAATTTACTTTTAAGTGCCTTGTTTATGGGCATTAGAAAAGAACAATGGAAAATTTAAACTAAATAGGGCTACATTAATCTTTGAATTTCTACAAAACCAATCAAAGAGGAGAAAGGGAAAGACTTCTTTTACGTGCAATTAGTGTTCATTTTAAACTGAGATATAGTAGGAATTGTAATGATTGACCTAATGACAATCATTTGAAGAAGACTAGAGTCCTAGGGAGATAGTCCTAAGTAAGAGTCATAACTGGAGACACCATAAAAAGTAAAAGGCGTGAAGTCTGAAGAGACAGACTAGAATTATATTTCTGGCATTTCCTAGCTTTAGTTTTCTCATCCATAAAATTTAGTAATAATAAAAAGAATCGTTAAACATGTTGGTTTTGTGTTTTTTAAGAGCATTAAAAGAGATAATTTATATGAAGACTTGATCAGATACAAATCCATAAACTCATGGAAAATAGAACTAGCAACAGAATCTTCTTGGAAAATAAAAGAGAACAACTTTGGTGGGTCAGAGTAAGAGGTGAAGGTAAAATAACAGCTCTGTTATCCTTAAGGACAAAGAGCTAATGGTAGAAATACAGGTTATTCAAAAACCGAAGGAGTCTACAAAAGGAATAGTTTTAAGAACAGTTCATATAACTCTTTGCAAATTAAAGCAATGAAGGAAATAGAGGAAATGATAGTAGGGAATTTTCTTGGACATGTGAGTTAGTACCTCCCATGGTTGAAAGGCATTGGGGTTCTGACAGTCTCGAGCTTGGCACAAATCCCGAAGGGCGTAACCAAGAGCAAACACCGCAAGCTGAACACTGTGAACAAGTCCCGGCTCTGCGTAATCCCACAGGAAGTCATTTCTCAGGAAGAAATTCCTTTCTCTATCCTTTTTAGCCTTGTAGGCCAAAGTCCCCTGAGAATGGTTGGAAATGCATTGACTCAAATCACTGTCCTTGACATATGCACAGGCAGACAAGAGCATGGTATATTCATTTAAGGGTTTGTTATTATCACTGGGAAACATATGCAGATTTTGAAGAAAGAACTGGAAAGAGGACATATTTCCTCTTCTAAAAGTAAATCCTACAATTTTGCCAATCCTTTTAACATTAGGGATGCTGGTAATCTTGGTGGATGTTGACCAATTATCACTAGCAATCCAGACCTTATTTATATTCCTCTTGATGGCTTTACTAAAGAGATCGAAAACATGGAATTGCCTCAGAAATACCACAATGACATTAACGTGGACTTCTGCTATGATTTTCTCAAGTGTCTGATTGATCCTGACTTCGATGGTGTTATCTGAGAGGAAGGCTGGGAGAACTTCTTTGAAGGCTATGCATACGTTATTTGCTGCAGTCTGAACTGCAAAAGTGTTGAGAGCTAATCGTCCATAGTCATCATCTGTGGTTATGATGCCAATCCAGTTCCATCCAGATTTCTGAATCAGGTGGGCCATTGCTTTAGTTTGATAGAAGTCACTGGGCACAGTCCGTAAAAATGAAGGAAAACGAATTTTGTCGCTTAGGATTTCTGCAGTTGATTCGTAACTCACCTGGAAATTGACAGAATATTTTAGTTATAGTGTTGAAGAGCTCCAGGTGGCTCTTCATAGTATGTGTTCCACTCTTCGATTATTGTTGAGTTTTCATAAACTTTTACTAAAGTCTCTGGTCCTTTTCATCCTTCCCTTTCAACGAACTCTTCGTTTCCAAATAACGTATATTATGGTATTTGGTACCTGGTGACTGTTTTAGAGTTATTGCTCTCTATTTCATATCGTGTATGTCATAAGCCCTTTGAGGGTTCAGGCTCTACCTTATATGTCCTTCTATACTTCCTTATCTATCTATATCTATCATATCTCAGACCAGGGCCAAGGGTGGTTATTATTTAAATACTGAGAGATAAATATAGGAAAGACACAGCCAGTTAAAAAAGCAAAATGCATTTTGGGACATCTAGCATGTTCAAAATTTTGTCTAATTTACAACTTTGATGATTTTTATTTTAGATCAAATAAATCATCCAGTCAAATAATCACCTAGTCCAAGGGTCAGCAAACTTTTTCTGTAAAGGACCAAATATAAAATATTTTAGCTTTGTTAGTCACATATGATCTCTGTCATATACTCTTCTTTGTTTTTGTTACAAACTTTTAAACATATAAAAGTAATTCTTAGCTTGACAGCTTAAGAGCTTGAGAGCCACATTTGGTCTGCAGGCTGTTTTCTGATTGCTGATCTAGTCAAATAAGCATCAGCACTTGAGTAGACCTAGCTAAAGTGTGCAAAGTTTTGAACGACTTACAGCTTTGGTGCAATTGAACAATTGCACTGTGTCACTTGCTCAGTGATTTTTTTTTTTTTACTATCTACAGCAGCTAAATGGTATGATGTTTGGAAAAACAGTAGGCTTTGGAGTCAGATAAACTGACAATCCTAACTTCAATAAATTGGGGGAAGTTAGTTAACATTTTGTTACCTAGGATTCTTGTAAAGATTACAGGAAAAAATTTAAGTGGATATAACATTTGATGGACCTTCACTAAACCTTAGTTCCCTTCCTGGTACCTATGTTGTGAGAGCTAGACTTCTGTAAAATCAGTGTTACCCATTCAGGTTCCCTTTCCCTTTGCATTGTTTATTGTGGAAATTACATGTCTATATTAAACAATTATTGTCAAAAAGAGTCTACTCTTCTTACTTATCACTTAACTAGCATTATACATAGTCTAGAAATTTTGAGTCTGGAATATCTGAGATATTTGGGAGTGCAATTATTTTGTTTTGTCATTTTGGATTTAAACTTTTTCATAATCAACTTCATTAGGCTATAACATAATGGAACTCTTGAGTCTTTCATGGGCATATCTTAGCTCCAGAAAGTTATGTATTTTGATTTCTCATGCATGTTTATTATGTTTTTTTTTTATTTGTTCATTTCTATCACATGATCATTGCTTGATAATCTGACTATAAGCCTTTTTATTTTCTAACTTTTGGCTTCTAATCTTTCTTGAGCTTAGAAAGCAGTGACTTACTGAGTTACAGAATGATGTGATATGAAGGTAAGTAGCTCAAAATGAAAGCCAACAGGACTCGCTTGACTCTGTAATATGCAAGAATTTAGTGCAGGGCTCTGTAAAATCTGTTTTGGTCTTTCAGAGACCCTTTTGCTTAATCTTGTTATTGGCTTGCATTATACAGTGAGATATGTAGTTCCACGGTCTCTGCTCAAAGCCTTCTCATCATGCTCAGAACAAATGTAAATCATACCACAGCTAATAAGATGCCACATGACCTGGCCTTGGCCTACATGTGTAAATGCATCTCTTACTACACTCCTTTCTGCTCAATCTAGACATATTGACCTTTTTGTTATTCTTCGGACATGTCAGCTCTGCACTTGCTGATTTTAAGCCTGGATACTGTCTTCCCCTCCCCCATCTTCCCTTGGCTGCCCCTTCTCATTTAAGTTTTAAGCAAAACATCACCTGGAGAAGTCTTCCTTGACCTCCACTCCCCCTTATCCCTCACTCTCTCTTCTGTTTTCTTCATAGCACCTGACTGATTTTTATTTCGGAAACAAGGTAGTTGAGGTCCTCAGAGGTTTGTGTCTGATCTAAATCACATTGAAAACTGTCAGAAACTAGACATGACAGATTGAAGGGTGGCTACTTCCTCGGTGCTTTGCCTACTGTTTGATCCAGAGTAGGGTGTATCCTTTCTTTGATGGAAAAGAAAGGAAAGTTAAGGAAAAAGCAACTTTCTAACTATTTTCCCAGGTTACCTTGGTCCTTTCATAATAAATAATATAATCAAAACCAATGTATGGAGGTAGAACAAAACCTACCTGCGGCATGAGCTGTAAATTCAACATCCTGGAGACAGCCATGCTTATTTCTGAGTAGCCAGCCCCTATGACAGCCTTAACCCTTGGCATGTAGCTGGAATAGTCACATTTAATCTCCACGATTTCTCTGGAGCAGTTGAACTTAGAAAGAAATCTCAGAGCAGCTGCCATTGCCACTGTGACTTCTGTACAAGTGTCATAGATTTCATACCCCAGTTTGACTCCAGATAATAGTGTTGAATTATTGATCATCTCAATGCTGTGTATCATAGCAAGAGTTTGAAGAAAAATTGATATTTCAAATCTGTTGAGAAACAAGTATTTTTTGAAGTCAGAAGATAACTCTTCTACAGATATAGTGATATATCATTTTATCCACATTTCTGTCTTATAGTAGACACTTTCTGGATCAGTAAAGCTTACCTCTTGAGGAGTCTAAACTTTATTTAAAAATAATTTTTGATGGAAACCTTTCTAAAGGCTATGTAGGAACCCATAGTTTCTTAAAAGGATTCTATGGAACAAGATTTAACTCTTTCTTAATGAATTTTGGGATAATTTTGAACATTCAACTTAATATTCAATAGTATCGAGAAATGTTTGATTTTTGTTCCTTTTTGTAGTTAAATGTCAGCATTTTATTGCTGTCCAAGCACCTGCTTTTTAGGCTCACAAGCTCATCTTTTACTTTCCTAATTCTAATCTGTTGTGGTCTAAAACCAAATTAAGACTCTTAAAAATTACATATGAAACAGGCTCCAAATAAAATCCCAGAGCCTTCTCTTAGATAAAGGACATTATTTTAGTTCCAGGTCTAGCTGTTTTCTCTTTCAGCAGTCTTTTTCAATTGACTTCTAGATTTGTGATTATTCCAGAGTAGAGTTATTTGATTACTGATTTACTGTTAAGTTTATTTCATCACCACTATATATAAAAGTTTACAAACAGAACCTAAAACATAGTAAGGGGTCAATAATAGTTTTAATAATAAATAAAGAAGGATATTATTGTTCAGGGTTTTGATATTACAGTTTTCTTTTACTTCACTGAGTTACGATAAATTAAATAAAACTATTTGAATAATACTACTTGTCATAGTACACTAAATGTGAAGTTTGGTAAATTAGCATAAAGTTTTTAATTTAAAGAAAGGCACAAAGAAGAGAGAAAGCTTAAAGTAATGAACTATTGGCCAATTAAACTGTATTTTCAGAGTACCCTACATGTTGGCTCCATGACAGTCAGAACCTCTTTGGTGTATTCACTTCGGTATCTCCACTACCTAGAATTGGGCCTATGTACTGTAAGCATTTAATAAATAGTTGTTTAATGTTGAATGACTACTATTCTCTCAAGGAATGACAATAAGGTAAAAGGGTGTTCAACTTAGTGATTTTTTTCCCCCAGGATAAATTTCCTTATTAGATCATATGATTCTTTAGTGTTTTCCATCCTTAATTTTTGGCTTATATTTCTGGGCCTCAAATCTGCAATCATTCTTTGGGTACCAATTTAGTGCTCTAAAAATCTTCATTAATTATTTTAGGGTATTCCCTGGTATTTGTGATAATCAGCAATTATAATGATAGTAGTTTGATATGCCTAGCTTCTGGGTAAATGCCAGGAAGGAATCTCAGTGTGAGGTAGGATCACATTTTATCTGAAGGCATTCTTAGAGGGCTTGATTAATACTTTTCTTTTTTAATTTAAGTATAGTTGGTATCAATAGTAAGTACTTTTTGATTAAAAAAGAAAGAAAAAATGAAGGAGGAAAAAAAGAGGTTAAACTTACACAGAAAAACATCAAGATAGAAATAAGAATTTTAGAGGTAGAAGGAAGCATGAATTTCACATTGCCATAACAACAGAAGCTGATGCCACCTGTGTCCTTAGAGGGTTTTCAGGCCCCTTATTTTACCAGTGAGAACTTTGAGAACTGGAACTCAAGGAATTTAAGTAATTTGCCTAAGTTTACAAAATTAGTTTGCCCCCCAAACCGAAATTAGAATTTAAATATCCTGTTCTCCTTAAAGAAAAGCCATTTATAATATCCTCTACCCAGCTATACTTCTCCATATCACATTGTGCAAAATGTCTTTTCTAGAGTCAAGCTTTCACAATGTATAATGGCCATCAAAGAAGGAACACTTTGAGTTGAGGTTGGGCTTTAATTTATCATAAAAGAATTAGATTCTATCAAGAAGGAAATGAATACAATGTTGACAAAAACATTAGTGTAGAGAACAAAATTAAATGTAGTCTACTTTAAACAAAGAATTAAATAATAGATCCATGTTTAAAACAAAATGGATGCTGTGGATGATAAGAAATAGAAATGAGCTATGTGTGGTTGTGGTGGCTATAGTGTCTTCGTATTGGTTTTCTCTATTAACTTCAGAGATTATTTTTTTAGGCAAAATCCATAGAAATATATTAATGGCATTCATTGCCTCTGCACTTGGAGATTAGTTATACATATAGATATAGATACATATCTCTTTTAAGAAAGCATCACAAGACCACGTGCAACTTAAAAATATAAGAATTTAAATTTTATTAAAATAAGTTAGATATCAATACAAGTAAACATTTACATGCCAGTCTCACTGTATAATCTTGAAATCTAATTGTATGCTTTAAAGCTTTACTTACCCAACACACTTCTGGATTTCTGGTCGTCTGGGATAGTCTTCTGAGGACAGCATTTTTTCATGAATGTCAAACAAACCTCCAATCATAATATGCCCTGGAGAAGTGGCAGCCACAAAGTCATCAGGGGTCTGGCAAGGCTGGGGAGTAGCAAGAATAATCACAAAGCAGGTAATCATTATAATAAATAATGCCATGTTTCTATCTCATTTGCTCTCTTCATGCACATTCTTAGGAATCGTTAAGCTCTCAGAGTATCAACATGTTCCTATTTCACTTGTAAACACTATGTACGGTATAGAACAGTATCAAGGGCCAGAATCACTCTGTATTCAAATACTTGATGATAGTCAAAACAGTTCTTCACCAATAAGAACATATCAGACTTTCTAACATTGCTTTGTTGGAGATTTGTGATAGCAGGAACACTAGGTAAAAGCTGATAGAATTAGAAACACAGTCTCACTGTAATAGCACTCTTTTTCTTCACTTAGGTCAAGGGCTTTGAGTTATGTTGGCATTTATTTTAAAATAGAATATAGAATCTTTAAGAGGCAGCAGTTTGGGAAAATCTTTCCACTTCAGAAATGGAAATTTTAGGTTTCCAGAGGTATTACATTCAAGGCATAAAGGCTTCAATGTAGTTTAAAACTGTTTAGAAAAATAGCATCCTGCTTTTATTTTTTTGGAAAAGCTCTACTTAAAAAAATGAAATTTAGTTAAGTTTAAGAATTTATCACTTTCAGTTTACATGTGTTAGAAATAAGTAGCTTTTGCAGTGATGGGAAAAACTGAAAATGAGATGAAACTTGTGTTATAGTATTTTGCTTTGAACAAGAAAGGTCTGTTATATATCATTGACACTTGCATAGTTGTTTATGGATTTTATTTTTATAAATTTAGAACTAATTTTAGGCTACATGTTCTTAAATTCCAGGAATCTGAACTAACATGATTTTATGGATATCTTTTAGAATTTAACAGAGGATAGATAAAACCCAGTAATTTAGGCATCATTAAGAAAAATTAAAAATTTTAAACTTTACTTTTTAAAATTAATCTTTTACAAACATTGGGTTAAGAAAAAACATTATGAGCAAGCACGTCCAAATCTACTACATCTAGTTTATGTGATGGATAGCAGATACATTTAAAGGAATTTCAGAAAATAAAAGAGTATAATGGCTAATACAGCATTTTTTATCATCCAAATTAGCTTCAGTTTCCATTGACGTATGGGGTTATGCTTACTGAAGAGTGGAGAGTCAAAGTTCTTCACAGTGTCAATTTTTTCTTAAGTCTTACCATTTTTACCAGTGGCAAGATTTCTTCTTAAGACCCAAACCAGTTAACTTCAGGTGTCCAGAAAGTTTAATGATCATACATAAGTTTGAGGACTCTTCAAATGTTTCACAATTGCATTTTACTCATCTTCATCTTATTATTCATTTGTGTATGTGTATGTGCGTGCAATTGAATAGATTCTGTTTTCATGAATTTAGTTATTTTGCTCAGATTACCTCCAAGGTTTGCTGTAATTACAGTTCAAAAATGATTTTGGTAAAGACATACTAAACAATAAGAAATTCAGATAATTGTCAAGCAAACATATATAATTAATGTTAAGCAACTCAGAGTGATTCTGAAGGTATGACTCTCATGTGACCATATTAATTTGAAAATTCAGTGACAAAAGTTATACCAAATGATTTCTCTTAGGTTGCAATTTTAACAATATCTAGAGTCTTTGTTATATCACAAAACTTAAACCACATTTTCTTATTTTAATAAATATAATTTAGTTGGGAAGTCTATTTCTCTAAAGGAGCCTTCTGAAGGTAGGAAAATAAAAACGTTTTGAAAGCTTTGCCCTGTAAAATGCAGTGTCATGTGGCAGAAAGGGCTCCAACTTTGGCTTAGACCTGGGTGGCCGTACCTACCTTGGTATATCATCATAAGAGAATTACTTAACTTTTCTGAACAATAATTTTCTCATTCATAAAATACATAAGCTACTCTACCTCATAAGTATGTTTTGAGACTTTTGCTGAATTGATTTGCAAAGCTTCTGCATTCTAGTAAGTACTCAGTGATCAGCTCCTGTCTTAGTCAGGATTGCTATGGCAAAAATACCATAAACTTGTGGCTTTTAAACCAGAAACATTAATTTACCCGGAAAGAATACAAACATTTATTTTGTTGGGAAGGCCAAGATATTTCACCGGCAGATTCGACGTCTTGTGAGGGCCTGCTTCCTCAACCAGGGTTGTCTTTTCACTAAAAACCTCACATAGCAGAAGGGACAAGGGAGCTTTCTCTGGCTGCTTTTGTTAAGGGCACTAATCCCATTCAAGAGGTCTATGCCTTATGACCTTCCCACCTCCTAATACCATACCTTTGGAGTTAGGTTTCAGGATACAAACTTTGGGAGGACACAGACTTTCAGAACATGGCAGCTCCCTCCTTTCCCTTTCTAAAACCAAACTGAAAGTTATTATTTCCGAATTTGGGTGCTTTCCACAATTGGTTAAATCATTGTCCAGAACTCTTACTCAAACATCTTAGAAGTAGTGATGTTTGTAATTGTATCACTGGCTGGTCATTGTCTCCCTATAATGTAAATCCATTATTAAGTTAAGCTTGGAGGAAGATACAGAGTATATTTATTACTTCAGAATGCCATTGGACACATTATCTTCATCATTGTAGTTTTTATTATTATCAAGACTTAATTTTAAACTAGGGACAGAATTTTAGCCATAATTTAGAATCTATAATACTAGTACATACTTTTTGCTCTTTAAAAAGGCTTAAAAATGACAATAACTGTTACTATTTCAAGAGCATTTTTAAAAAAATATTTGTTTGTTTGTTCGTTTTTTACCTTAAACAACTGTTTCTGGAGGATAAAAACTCTTAAGAAAATTTTGAGAGACATTTTTGATAGCACTAGCTTGTTCCTCCTTTTGATCTCAAGGTTCTGTATTTCTTTGTTACTGTCGTTATATGATGAGATATCTGGTTAACATTATTTAAAAGGAATAGTAGAGAAGTGATATCACTTCCCAAATAATTCTCATAAAGACACCATTGCTCTGCTTGGACAAGTATAATATGGATGTGTAATAATTGAGTAAGGATGCTTTGTTCTATCATTTTTAGTTTGTAGCACTGATGATGAGATGACTCCCCCCATGATGAAAGGCTGCTGTGAAGACTGGGTCAGGCTGGAAATGGTTCTCTGGGACCAGAAGAACAGAATGTAGCATCAGCACTCTAGGAAACTTTTAAACCAGTGAGGATTGACATCTATCACCTTTTCACACTTAGTTTTTCCTCCCATTATCATAGCTTCCCATCTGCCCTCCCCAAATCCACACCTCTCTTTCATACTTCATTAAATTTTACAGTAATGACACCACAAAGTTGTTTTTGGTGCTATTTGCATCAGCAATGAGATTTTAAAATAGTATCGTCTTCAAAATTAAAGGAATTACTTTAAACAATAGAATTTTGGATATCTGCAGGAGGAGTTGCAGAGATACAGCATGGCAGGGGCTCATGAGGAACCTTTGGATCACAGTACACAGGCAGCTGCCTTCTTGGCCTGCACACAGAGCCAGCCTGATAGAACAGGTCAGAGAGCTGACTCTGAAATTAAAGAAACCAACACCAGTGTTATGAAGGTAGATGCCAATTTCGACAGCTTACGGGAAAATAAACAGAGCTCAAGAATGAGTTCTGATCCATCGGTCCACATTGTCAATTTCTTTTATTTTTTTCCCTCATGGCTGCACAAACAAAAATATATTTATCTAAAACAAGCAGATGTTCAAAGCACAACACCACAGCTACATTTTATTTGATCAACATTAAATTTCAGTGCATTCTTCTTTTTGTAGTATGCTTCTCTCCACAAGAATTCCTCAAGAAGTCATGACAGGAGACATCGTAGCCTTAAGAACACAACTCTAAGCTGTGAATCCTATGATTGGGCACTTTCAAATGGCATCTATTGTGCTAATATCTTACATGTTTGCATACTTCTCTTACTGTTTCCTAATTTTTCATGTACCGAACTCTTCAACTAGATGGAACCTTTTTGAAGACTGAGATAGGGTTTTATAGGTCTTTGCACATCTTGGGTTTAAAAAAATACAGTTTTGTGATGTATTTAACTACATTACAAATATATTGCTCAGTTTGATCATCTTACCAGGTCATCAATAAGCTGATGGTAGACAGATGAGCCCCAGAAAGGTAATTCTAGTTGTAGTACTGGCAGATATGACCAGCATTTTTATAGAGTTGATTATTAAGATCATTCATTGCAAAAATCAAAATAGCAATTTATATTGCTACTACTTATGCAGCATTGAGTGATAGTAGGATACTTTTGTACTGTAAATAAATCACAAAATTCAGCAAAGCTTCAGCTAGAGGTAAAATTACATGGCAAAAGCCTAAATCCCCAACGGATTTGACTGGGTGTGTGTGTGTGTGTGTGTGTGTGTGTGTGTGTGTGTGTGTGTATATATATATATATATATATATATATATATATATATATATTTAAGTAATTTATTTCATTTAGTTGGTTTGCAAATACATCAATAAGATCAGGTTGGTCCTTAACAATGTTACAAAATAATTGAGCCAGAGCATTCTTTTCCTTATCAGGTACCCTATTCCCCTGACCTTGGCTCAGTCAGTATTCCATCACTCTGCTATTCCATATTGAATTGTTATTTATCACTGCAACACTCCATCGCATACCATTTTCTCTGCTGTACTCCCGTCTGTAATTTAAATTTATCTCAACTTTTTGATTTAATATATAGTTTTAACATTATGTAATTAATTTTCTTTAATGTGCAACACAGGGTATATTATTCTACTTAGGATACCTTAGGAGGTCTATAAATGGACTTTCTAAAACTCTGTGAATCCCTTAAAGTTGTGTAAAATTTTTCATCAGATTATCAGAAGGGTCCATTATGCCTAAAATAATTAAGAACTGTCTGTTAGAATAGATTTGAGCCTTGCTTCCCAAGAAATACAGAAATGTTTTCTGAGATAATAATCCTGCCTTTCTTGTTACCCATTTGTAACTCAAATGATCCTCACTAATCTTCCACCACCAATTTCATCATTTGGTTAATATATGTCACCATTTAATACCACCACTCAAAGGATTACCTGAGCAAATTACTTCTCATTCATCTCAGAGTAGGACACAACTAAATCACTGCTCCAAGAAGACCAGACCTACTTACCTTACTAACCACAAAATGAAGGGAAGGATGGTTGTTTTCGGAGAAGTTAAGCAGAAGCAGTCTATAGTGCTTTATTAGTTCAGAACAGAGCAAGTGTTCATTTTTCAAAGCTATTTTCATTTTCTTTATTCTTTTTTTTAACCAATCATACAGAAAATGCTAATCGTTATTAAAATAATTGTTATTTTGTAACTTCAAGGTCCATGTGTGTATCCACCCTTCCCCCGCAACCCTCTCCCTTAAGGGAAGAACTTTAATATTTTAGGTTACCATTTAGACTTACCTTTCATAATCTCCTATGGAATGGCAATATAACATTTTATCATCTCCCTTAGCTCTAGTATTATATATTTCATTTGTAAAAATATTTCTTCAGTCATCTTATCACTAATTTAAAAATAGGCAAGAAAATCAAAATCCAGAAGGATCTACCTCAGTATATACTCACTGCCTCAAACTTTTTATGTATTAACAGAATCTCTCATATTACAAACTATATTTTATTTTTAGTGGAGTTATAGAAAAAACTAAAAGATTTTAGTCTTGTGTATAATGAGTTGCATATGCTTGAAAGCCATTTTAAATATTAAGCTAAGCTGTAAATTTAATGGAAAAACAAATGTGCCAGATCACTAGTACTGTTGATACAATTAGTTGATTGAGTAAACTTCTCACTTTCAGTTTTTGGATGTGTATAAGCATAGTCCAAGTCAACTTAGGTCTCTTCTCCATGGTAAATAAATGATGCATAATTTATAAAATAAAATTTCTTCGGGAATTTACAAACTGTGTACCTATGTCCTCACATTCTCTAATAAACAATCTGCACACAACAAATGCTTACAGTGGTAATAAACCAATTCCTTCTTACCCAGGTTGCTGTGTTGGGCTCAAAGTTGAAAAGGTATGAAGATTATTCTTTTTACCTTGCAGATGTTGATACTAGAGTATTTTTAACCTTTTTGAGTTTGATTTTGGCTTAAATGCCACTTCCTCAGAGAATTTACTCATTTTCTTCACAGCATTTATTAATACCGGTCACTGTTAGTTGTTTATTTGTTTACTGTTCATCTCCATTTTATTTTAAAGCTCTGTGGATAGAGATTATGTCCATATGTTTACTTGAATTTCCATTATCTCATACAGTGCCTAGCACATGGTAAACAATAACTAGTTGTTAGACAAATGAATGAACATATTGGAACAGCACACAAAAGTGGGTAATTACAGATTTGGCTGACCTTCTTAGCTGAGTGGCTGTAGCTTTAGGAACCTGCAGCATTCGAAACTCTGAAAGCTAAATGTTGGTGAAGACCACTCTAGCTAAAAGCAGAAACTCCAAGTTCACATTGCTTTCATCTAGAATGAAGATTTGTTTGGGGAATCAGCAACACCTGCTTTCCTATTTATTTATTCATTCTCTGCTGTCTGCTCCTAATGAGGTGGTATAGTAAGCAGTTGGCTGATTGTAGACCCAACACTGTTTTCTACTGATTTGTTTTCAACATACTTCATCAGGTTTATAGTTCATGTGAGTGTCACATGTTTGTATTTTAAGGATAAATAACTTTATATATATGCTACACATACAGCTCTTATTTTCAATTCAGTAGCAAAGAACAGGCCAAAATAAATGATAAGTAATTAGACAACAAACTCAGAAACTGCCACGTGAACAGGTTATTTGTGAAAAGCCTGTAAGATTTCTCAGGAATAAGAATATTTACTTGTTTAGTTTTCACATCAATATGGGGAAAAAAAATAAGAGGTTGGTGACCTTGAGTGGAAAACAGGACATTGTGTAAGAGACAAGATCAGGTCTTCCCCCTCGAGATTTCAGAAAATCAACAGGTTTAATCCCTCAAACAAAGGCAGACAAATTTGGTTAGAGCAGGTTAGTGAATTATTGCAGATCTGGCTGATTCAGTTGGCAAGTAATCATTGAAAGTTTTTTCAAAGTTTACTTGTAGAAAGAGATAATAGAGCTATTGAAAACAAACAGGTAGAAAATTATTATGATTGAAAAAGACAGTGTAACAGATAACTAATTTAGAAAGATAACAATTCTACTTATGACTGCCATGTAGAATCCTAGTGGGTTAGATTCAATTGACCAGTAGTTTCATCTAGCTCTTTGAAGCCATCAATTTGTCCTCAAATACTATAGAAATAAATGTATATAATTATTTAAACCTGTAAAGTAAAAAATGAGAGTTGAAAAAAATGAGGTTTAGTCATAAATATATATGTATTGATAGACTATTATAAAATTTCTTGAGGTACTATCAAAGGTAAACTGATTGTGTAGGAACCAACACTTTGAGGAAGTCTAGAGAGAACTTTAATCATTTATACTAGAATTCTATGCTGAAGCTTTCTTTATTTAAATTAGCCTCAGGCAATGAGTTGATAATGAATCAAAGTTATTTTTCATTTGCTTGTAGATGCTTTGCTTTCTTGGGAAAGAGGTATATTAAACCACACCTATAATATAGTCACATTTAATGAATACTTATTGGGTCTTTACTACGTGTCTGGCATGGTTCTCGGTGCTGGAGAAACAGAGGTGAACAAAACAGGAGAGAAAACCCCATACCTCATGAAGTTCATATTTTAATAGGGGAGGCAGACCATTATACAAAATATCATATATTAGAAGATATTAAGAAGGTTTAAAGAATAATAAAGCAAGAAAAGGGCATGGAAAGTTCCAGGGAAGGATAGAATTTCAGATAGGCAAGTTGGGCAGTTGAGGCCTTGCTGAGAAGACGACATTTGAGCAAAGACTTAAAGAAGCTGAGGGAGAGAACTGAGTGGATGTGGGAGAGAAGAGTGATCCAGGTGGAGGCTATTGCAAAGGCTTAAAGAGGGAACACATCAGACAGCACAGAAGCCAGTGTATTTGAGTAAGGGATGCCAGGGGGAGAATGGTAAGAGATGAATTAGAGAACAACAGGGAATCATATCATGAGGGTTTTCAATTCATTGTAAGGACTTTAGTTTTAACTATGAAATGAGAAGTTATTGCAAGATTTGGGGTAGTAGAGTGATATATACTGATTTACGTTTTTAAAGGATCATTTTACTTCTGTGTTGAGATTAGACTGGAGACACGTTAGTAGCTGTTGCAATAACAAAGGCAAGTTGATGCTGGTTGTGAGGAGACTGATAGCAGCAAATAAAGAGAGAAGTAGTCAAATTCTAGATATATTTTAAAAGGAGAACCAATAGAATTTACTGAAATAATTACTGAGAAAAATTGCAGCTCTAAAATTTCTATTTTTTTCTCAGTTTCCATCTACAGATAACCCAAGGATGCTGGGGTAGAGTCAAGAAGTTGAATTACTTGGCTATAGAGACTATAATTTTGAAGTAGATAAAAGTTCAAGAAAACTATATACTAATTTTAAATATTTTTGTGCTATTATATTCTAGGATTTCCAGATAAAATAAGATAAAAGATAAAATGCAAACTGTCTTTTACTAAGTATGTAGTAAATATTACTTTTAAAGAGCTGTGACTGAAACATTTAATTTGAACTTTATGGTTCTGTCTTCGTGTTTATATAACAATAACAGAATATATCCATCTTGGAAAATGCAAAAGATCAAAGGATTTTCTCCATTTGTCTTCAAAGATAGTGAGGGGAAAACAGGAAAAAAATAAGAGTGGACATTTTCCACTTTTGAACTCTGTTACTATCTCAGCGTATTTTCATATTTCACTTCCATGATTAGTTTAAAACCTCTATAATTGTCTTTAGTAAATAAGAGATGATGAAAGCATTTTCTTGTGATTATGAAGTAAACAAAAAACTTAAGTCCACTTAAGAAAAAATTTTCCAGGACATACAAGAAAAACAAAACATTGATAAGTTATAATTTCTGTGAAGGATGGCATGCTAGCTAACAAAAATAAGGTGTCTAATGACTTGCTAGTTTGGGTACCAAGAACATCTGAGAATTTTATGTAAGCTACTAGAGGAAGAGAAAAAAGTGTTTCCCAAACTTCCTGAAGATTTTAATAGTTGTCGTTTGATAAAAGGGTTGTTTATCTAAATAAAATGGGAAACACTGGGTTAAATTATGGAGTCAGGTTTTTACACACCCCTATGGCTCTCACATCACAAACTTTATTCAGCCTAGAGAGATGCAGCCATATTGAGCTATCTTTTATGACATCATGTTCTAATTGTTTTGCCCATTTAACAATGGGGATTGTCTCTTTTTCTTATTGATTTAAAAGAGTTCTTTGTGAATTCTGCTAGACATATAAATTAAAAATATTTTCTAATGCTCTGCACTCTGTCTTCTCAAACCCCTCCATTGTTATTATCTAAAGTGTAAGAGAAAAATAGTGTCCCATTGAGGTCAGAATGACTAGTCTAAGGAGAGAATTTCATAGATAGGTCAGAAAAACACGGTTGGTTGGTTGGTTGGTTGGTTGGTTGTTGTTGCTAAACTGGCAGATTTCCATAGATGCCAACAAAAACCTACAAAGAGATGGAAGTTGCATTTTCAAAGAGGTGAGTCTAATGTTGTCATTTTTGGCACTGGGGGAGATATAGTTTCCTAGTTTCACTTACTCTCTAGGCTTTTGGTCAGGATTGACTCCTAGAACAAAACATAGGCCATCAATTAGAAACCTTAAATTGAAGTGGGACCAGCAATGCACATGTTTAAGTTAGGTTCTCTTTTTAAAATCAGTAAATGAATTTTGATATCTTATCATGTAAATGAGAAGTAAAACATGAGAGTCAACCAGGCTTGAGTTAAAATTCTGTCTTGTAGTTGAATGAGCCTGCCTACGTAACTTAATTTCTCAGTTCCCTTAGCTATAAAATAAGGTTAATAATACTGGCCTAAGGCTGCTATGAGGATTAAATAAGACCAAGTACGGAAAGCATCCAACTTAGCACTTGGAACCAGTGGCAGCTTAATAGCAATTATTAATAAACAGAATAAGTAGAGTGAGGCTCTACCCTAGTATTTTCAGCACTTGAGTCAGACATAGACATTTATTTATCATTTATATTTTATAATCTAAATGATTATAAATGATTATACTCTTAAAGCACTGAGTCCCAAAATGAGATGAGACATTACTTTAGAGTTCCCTAAGCAGCCTAGAGGCAAAAGGTTGATATATTAACTTGAGTGAGAGGGCCTTTCTCCAGGAGCTCCAGACAGAGTTCATATTCTAGGCTAAATCTAATAATTTTTATAGTTACTTTGAAACCTAAGAAGAGTATTTATAATTTTTGAATTTTTTTTTTTTTATTAAAAAGAGGCTATGTAATTTAATAGGGCAGATGTTTATTCACAGCCCTGCTTTTTCTTTTTCTTTTTAAGTCAGAAACAAGACATGGGACAATCTAGAAAAATATTGTTCAATACCCCCACCTACTGGTAACTCTAAATATTATTCAATAGGTGAGAGAACTGAACATTCCTAGTTTTAAAGATATAATGTACTATTAATAATGGTAATGATTAATGTCTACTAAGCACTTACTAGGTGTTAGAGTCCTTTTCAAGAGCTTTGTGATATGGTAAATCACAGAATAATAAACTATGTTTTGGACTGAGTCAATATAACCTAAGGAAGAAGTAATTTTCAACATTATCACTGGGCAAGAGAACAAATCCTTGACTCAATCCAAAGCAAGATCTTGGGTCCATACTACCTTATGTCTAGAGGATTGCAACAGCCTCCTGGATGACCTCTCTGCTTCTGTTTTTTTCCTCAAGCCAGTCTATTCTGCACTGTGACATTAATTTTCTCAAGGTGATTAAAAACAAAGAAAGAAAGTAAATTTCTGAAGAGACTTTTTAAAAAATATTTTTAAAATTTTAAAGCAGAGACAATAGTCTTAAATCCACGACTTTTAGCTGATAAGTTTGGAATTGTCAGAAAAAAGGATGTAAAGAGGACCTCCTGGAAGACAACACAGCATGAAATATTCACCATATAAAGTTGATTTGGAAAAACGTGATGATATCAAAGCAAATTCCCCACCTAATTAGATAAAGATCTCGTAGAGGGAAGTAGGAGATTTGGAAAGCATGTGATCTAGACACTGGACCTTAGCCTGAGCCTGGTGCCATAAGGGAATGACACATTTAGGGATTTGGAGAGGGAGAGAGTATATCTAAAAGTGTGAAAAATGTAAGTGAATTGTAGTCAGAGAATGGACTTTAGAGCTTGCCATAAATACTTTCACATTCCCCTCATTGAGAGATGAGGTTCTATAACTCCCTCTTTGAATTTTGGTAGGCTCTGTAACTACTTTAACCCCTACAATATTACAAAAGTGACACTATGTACATTTCCAGGTCAATGTTTTAGGATGTGTGCAGATTCCACTTTCTGATTCTTGGAACACTGGGAGGCCTGAAGCTTCATGTAAGACTCCAAATATCATGGTGGAGAGGCCATGACTAGGTATTCAGTTGCCAGTCTCAGCCCAACCTTCCAAAACACTAGAGATGTGAGTGAAGCCATCTTGGAGGTGACCTCCATTGATGCCACATGGCACAGAAGAATTGCCCAACTGAGACTTGCCTGAATTTTTAACTCATGTAATCAAGAAATATAAAATGGTGGTTATTTTATAACTCTACATTTCGGGGTAAGTTGTTAGCCAGCAATAAATAACCAGAACATTCCTCTGCAGCCATTCTCAAAACAGCAGCCAGAGGATTCTTTGAAATGTAAATCAAAGCATGTTCCTCCTCAGCCCAAAACTTTGCAAAGTTCTGTAAACTTTCTGCAAACTTCATAAAACTGTAAAATCCAAAGTTCTTATAGTGACTTTCAAGGCCTTATATAATCTGGTCTCCATGACTTTTCTGATTTTATTCCATGCTACTGTCTTCCTTGCTCACTTACCTTCTGCTACTCTGGCCTTCTGCTCTCCTAGAAAAATACTCAGCATGATACTACTAAAAGCTCAAGCAGTTTCCTCTGCTAGTCATTTAAAGCTATAAATTTCCCTTCAGGTACTGTGTTAGCTGCATCTTACAAGTTTTGATTAAAAGCAAGTTTTGACAGGTTATGTTTCATCATTATTCAATTCAAAATATTTTTTTTCTTTTGTTTTTTTCTTTTGATCCATGTACTGCTGAAGAGTATATTATTTAAATTTCTAATATGTTGGTATTTGCTGGGTAATCATGCCATTGTCAATTTCTAATTTAATTCCTTTCAGAGAAAATGCTCTCTAAGATTTAAACCTTTACAAATATATTGAGATATGTTTCTTAATAGCTCAGTATATTTGATAAATGTTCCACAGACACTTGAAAAGAATGTGTATATAGTTCTTGGGTGTAGTAGTTTGTAAATATCAATTAAATCAATTTGCCTGATACTTTTTTTCAATCTTCTATGACCTAATTTTTTGTCTTCTTTTTCTATCAATTATTAAGAGATGAATATCAAAATCACTATGATTGTGGACTTTCTGTTTCTTCCTTTAGTTCTCTCAGTTTTCGCCTCCTGAATTTTTTGAAGCTTTGTTTTTAGATGCATACAAATTAAGGTCTTAAAGAATTAACCCTTTTAGCGATATTAAATGTCTCTCTTTATTTCTGAAAACATTGCTTATCCTGAATCCACTTTGTTTTGTGCTAATATAACTACCGCATTTTGTATAGAACTTTAACAAGAGTTGTTTACCATTTCAGAAAATCACCACCAATGGCAATACCTCTCAATACCAAAAACCCCCACATCGATATTATTCTGCATGTATAACTCTTCCAGTCATGGTGATTCTAGGTTTAGATGCAAACATTAGATTACTTAATAAACTGTTTTAGTGTAGTGTTTAGTGTGAAAGTGTTTAGTCATGCCTGAGCATGTATCTATTGAAATGTATATTATTTATTATTATTTATCTTTCCTTAGTTTACTCTATATTAGAGCCAGTGCCTTACATCAGTTAAATATATATGTGCAGTTATTTGCAAATTTATTTTGGGGGAGGTAGAGATTAGTATAAAATATTTATTATTGAAAGGGGGTTTGGGGCTGTGGATTGATAGGACTGAGAACCACTGGTCAAAGTACGTATTAGACGGACCTGGCCCCTGTGTTAGTGGGAGGCCTAACAAGCTTGACACTCTACTGGTTAAGACTAAACCTTTAAATCAGGCAGGGCTGGGTTCAATCCTAGTTCCTCATTTATTAACCATGAGACCTTGAGAAAGTCACTTAAAGTTTTTGAGTCTCAGTTTCTTTATTTGTAAAAAAGTCATATTGACACCTACCTCATGGGATCTGTGAGGATAAAACAGTGCAACATTTAAAGTACTTAATATAATACCAAGTACATAATAAGTGTTTAATATATGATATATTAGTATTAAAACTCAATAAGGTCATTAATTCCTATAATGAATATTGACAATTATGAGTAAAGTGTTATATACTATTAATGATATAGATATTGATACATGCTTTACATTTATTCTTTTATTCCCAAAGAACTTGCACCTTCAAACTACCTCATAGGATTCAATGTGTGCTATTATTCTACCATGTGTTTTTTCCAATTATGCTAAATTTGCTCCTTTCAGTTTATCTTGGTTATTCTCTCTGGGTCTTCAATTTGCATTCAGATATACCAAGCATTTACTTTTTGTTTTGTTTTTTCATTTCCTTTACTCTTGTTGCCAAACTCAAGGGCTTTGTTTTGCCTGCACACATCAAAGACAAAGGAGACACAGACAGGAGTTTGCAGCAAAGAAAGTAGAGAGTTATTTAAGGAAATGGGACCAAGCCCAGAGACATAGGTGAGCTAGTGCTCAAAGACTTGGATTCCCAAGATGTGTAGGTTACAGATTATATAGGGCAAAACCACAAGAAACTGTGGATTTGGAGTTTTGGGTTGTGTTGGGAGCTGATTTGTTGGAATTGAGGTCAGGGTAATGAATAATTTTTTTAGGTCTTGAGTTCATTTATGAGGTCTTTACCGGAGTCCCTCTGTCTGCTCTCATGGGAAAGTAGCCTGGGGATCATTTCACCCTAGGGTTCAGGAGCTGAAATATAACTTATGTCAAGATGTTATGTTAGCCTGCCAGAGGTCTGGACCTTGGGATTGTTAGTCATGTCTGGCTACTGTTTTCTGCTGCCTCAGGGGTTGCTGAGTGTCAGGGGAAAGGCTAGGTCTCTGAGGTGTATATACAGAAAGAAAGATGATTTCTAGAGCTAGGGTTAAAAACTAAATTCAATTAAACTTGTAAAGATGTTCAGTTTCACTCTCATTCTCCATATTGTCATCAGCATTTCTTATTTCCCCACTGGACTGCAGGACTACACACAGGTGAATATGAGTTTCTAACTCTTTGGATGTTATCAATCAGTTGTGCCAAGATCATTTTGTTGGGTGAGGCTAAGCTTCCTCAGCAAGTCTGATGTGTCTTCTCACTGCAAGTGCATTCCTGACAGGAAGGAAGCTTCATTCCCTACAGGGTTTTTTATGAAGCTGCCCATACAAAGAGTACTTCATGCCTACTGCTCACTGAACGAAGCAGTGAAGACATCATATCTTTCCATTCCCTGGTGCAATGACTCTTAATAAAACATTGGAAGGTCATAATTTTTTTTTAAAAGTCACTTTATGGTCTTAACTTTTAAGTTAAACTCAGAATTTCATTATTTATTACATGCATTTATATTTCCACAAATTTTCATGAGTACCAATCTTTCTAACTTAAAAATTTGGATTCATTCTCATCAAAGCGGATGATGAGATCATTGGAAGTATAACATATACCTATTGTTGGCACTGTGGAATTACTTTTTCTCTCTGCAAGCTTGTAATTTATCAATACACCGGAACAGGGTCAGAACAGTACTCATCCGTACCATGACCCTGACTTTACTAAAATCTTTCTTTTTACCTTAATCACTTCCTGTCTTAACTATTGTAGTTTCCTTTTATTTATGGTCTTCGTCGATCCTATTATTTCTAACATTAAGAGAATGCTGAAGGCAGCTAACAATCCATAGATTATTTAATGGAAACTTGTCATAGGAGATTTTCCATTAGCTTAATTTTCCTTATATGGTCCATCAGCAAGTCTTCTAATGGCCTTGATAATTGACCTACTATCTCTGGAGAGACCAATTAACATTTATGTCTCTTATGTCTCCCTTCAAAATTTGAAACAGATAATCAACCATTTTTTTTAATATGATTTAAGTTACAAATTAGTAGTTATAATAGCTATGCTGTAAGGATGAAGTGGCTATTTATTCAGTTCATAAAATTGAAAATTAGTTCACATTTACTGTAAGTTTGTGAATAGGCTTAATAGGTACTTTAGTTTTACATCTGATTTTATGTTGCCCTCCTCGTCAATTAGTTAAGTTTCTGGAAATGTGAGCAAACAAAAATTATAATCAATCAACCCAAAATGTGTAACCATATGTAATTATTTGCTTTCCATGTTAGCGTAAATGTTATTATATTTTCTCTTAGTACTGTGTTTCATTTAATTTTAAGTTGATCTATTATTTTTAAAGTTATATATTCTGATTTATTTTGATACATCCAGTTAATGCTGAAAGATGTAGTTACTAAAATTCACCATAGTTTGATTTATGTATAAGGGAAAATTCATATTTTTAGTAGTACAAAACAGAAAAATTATCAATAAGCATTTTTATTTGAAATATTAATTATCTAATGTTTTTAGCTATTTTTAGTTTTATAAAAGTTAATGTCAAAGCAAATTTTTGACTTCTTTATCTTTCATTGACTCTTCCCCACCTTTATTTATTTTTTCTAAACTGGAATGCATGATTTTTTTTTAAGATGCCAACATGGTCAGCAAACAGTTTTCATCAAAGGATAAATATGGATTCGAATGCCTTTCAATATAGTTTGTATTTTTTTAATTGTATATTATTTATTTATATTATATTTTCTCATTTCCTGTGGAGTAATAAAAAATCCCTTGAAATTTCACTTCACAGCATCATAAATGGCTAAATGAAAAGATATGTAAATGTATATGCTTTCTAATCCAGCAATTATTAAATTGTTTATTTCATTCTGATGGAAATAACACAGTAATGAAGAAAAATATTCTACATGTAATGCCATATCTACTTAATAGTATTCACTAATTGACTGTGGAAATGGAGAAACTATCCCATATTCTTCTTTACAAGGAGCTGGAGAAAGACCCAACAAATTTCTGGTATTAGCCTCTTTGTTCTTCAAGATAGAGAAAACCAGGGTTCAGGTATTGCTAAGAGAATGTAGTGATGACCACACTAACAGAGAGAGTGAAGAATATTCCTAGGAGAGTTTTCTCAACAGGATGTCACCAAGGGAATGGCACTGATCCCCTGTCTCTTTTGGAGTGTTCAGGGTCTCTGGTCTGCTTACCTTTTCCTGTAAGTAGGCTCATGTGTTTATCCCAGTGTGCTGGATATAACATTATCATGTTCTACATGTGCCATGGTATGAAAAAACAAGAAAGCACTGGTGAGACTACTCAGAGATTGTGATTACATTCTTACTCTTCACCCTGCCCTCCATATCCCACCCCCTCCCTGCCCCTTTTAACTTCCTCTTGTACACTTTCTTTCTGATTGGGCCAATGCCCTATCATAATCCAGCTGAAAGCATCCTTTATTATGTCTCTAAGATTTTAGACTGTGGCTGGGACACGTCTTCCCTCATGTCTTCTACAAGCCAATTTTCCTTGTCTTGATGTGAGAAATTTATACTATATGACACAATATTGATAAAATTTATTTTTTAAGTGACTCCCTAGTTCTGAGGTGGGTATCTGCATATTTCACATATATTTCAAGTAATTCTGATGCAGATGGTTCAATTTCAAGAAGTTCCATTTTAATCCTTGCAGTAGATATAACCAACTACCTCTTCTCTTGATCTAATGTTTACTTACTTATTATGCTATTCTATAGTTATTTATCCTCTACTGGAACCCAAAAGCAATATGTTGTGGAAAGAGTAACATTTACTCAGTTCCTCCAATTGATAAATTGTTCAGTAGAGATGATATATTGGGTTCAAAAGCTTTCAAACAGAGTGAGGGATGAGGAATAAATGCATGGTACACACAGTCTTAGAACCACAGCCTGGAGTTAGTAGGCATAGTTATCTATTACATTCAGTGACAAGAGTTACGAAACTAGTGATTTAACCAAACTAATCTTGTTTAGCTTGAGGAAATTACATGAGTTCTGAAAACAGTTATTGATTTTAATATTATATTTAAAAGTTAATGTATTCATCAAAATTTCTAAAGATTATTAGTCAAATTATTTATATATACAACAAAGTGAGTACAATCATATTTACAAGTGAATTTCATAAAATACAAAAAATTGGAAGGCTGAGAAAACATAAAATTTATAATCTTCAATATTCATAGAATAAGAATTTTAAGTAAAGGAACCATTTAGAATGTATTTCATAACTGAACAATGGTATATGGAAGAACACTGAGAAGAAAAACAGGTTTAGAGATAGCTATTGTTTACAAAAAAGAATGGGGGGCATATTTATGAATTTATATGTGTGCTGCCTTAAATTTCAACTGACCTAATTTATTCCATAATGTTCATTGTAGTAGATAAAATATGAGTAAAAATTCATACTTATATCTTTTAATTTCAGTTATTGCCTCATTATGATAGGTCTATTAGGACTTAAAAGCATTCTGGTTTTGCCCATTTCTCCCAAATGAACGCTGATATGGCATAAAGCTGTTTATTCTCTTCATCTTGTAGACTACATATTATGGTTTGAAATGAAATGCTTGAAAAATAGCAATTTTGCTAAATTATTGTCTGGAATAATAGTCACCTAAGCCAAAAGTTATTAGGAAAATAGGTGGTAAATATAACATTATAAGCACAAAGTCCAAAAATGAAGAAGAGTTTAACCCTTAAACATGCAGAATTTATTTGGAGGTTTAGGGTTCACACTTATAATATCTCGCTCTGTTTATACCTGTAGTGTATATCTCTGTGTGGATACCTTATTTTGAAGAATCAGTTGTAGACTTCTCTGGGCTTGTAGCCAGAAATTTTCAGAAGCTATTTTAGAGTAGACTGGGGTACCCCAAGTTGTTTCTCTTTAAAATGAGATGTCTCCAGCAATCTAGTCTGGGCTGGGCCACATGGTCGTGGTCTCAGGGTTTCCAGTATCAGCAACAGATGTGAGTCCCCAGTGCATGAGTACTTTTCAAGCCTCTGCTTGCATGTTTGTTAATAACCAAGTTCAGAGTCGACATAGTTGACATACTAGACAAAGGCATGCATATGGGATGCCAAAATTATTGGGGGCTAATGCTGCAAAAGTCTATCACAATCACTATGTGTTCATCCTCAATATGTTCTTGAATCATTCCTTTCTTTTTGCCATTGCCCTAGTCCAAACCTTCATTCTGTCATCTGGTCTTCCTAACTTTCCTCCTCCATAATCCATTCACTCTTTACGATACTTTTCTTCCTAAAACCCCTCAATGATTTGTTATTGTTAATTATAATGAAGCATACATTTCTTAGCTTAAACAAAACCTCTCAAGACTTGTCCTCAGCTCATGATCCTCCATGTCCCATGTTGCTCCTTATCCTTCAACTACACCCAACTACTGACTCTTCCAGCCAGCCATGTTCTTTGTTTCTTCTGTTCTTCTGTACATTCTATTTTTTTCTGTCTTCCACACTTGAATGCATACCAATCATTCAAGATTAACACAAATGTTGTAGTCTCTGGAAAGCTTTCTGCCCGCCCTCCTTGGACCTAGACTGCCCTTGCCTGTGCTGGTCACTCTTGCCTCTTTGCTCTTAGGGCCCTTTGCACTTACTGCCTTTATAGTATTTATCATGTTGTAGTCTAATATATCTTCTTCCTCTACTAGACTAAGAGGATTGAAGGAAGAAAAATCATGTCTTATTTATTTTTGAATCACCAGGTTATGATAATTTATTTTTGGTTGAATGAAAGGAAGGATGGAGGGCTGCCACTACTTTCCATTCATTTTTGTAACAAATATTTAGTAGGTATCTACAATGTGTCAACTGCTGTTTAACATAATATTTAATTTGATTTGCAAGTTATAGTTTTTCTATTTACAACATGTATTTATAACTCTATAGAAGAAGCAGTTCTCAAATACACATCAAGCAGTACATTATTTACTTTTGTACATGGATTAATCTAATCTATATTTTTTCTTTACTGTTGCAAAAATACAAGTAGTTTTATATTAATCTGAAAAAGACCATTAGACTATCTTTTATTGGAAATGGAGAGGTAAGTGATTATTTATATGTGAAGGACAAAGTTTACAAGAGACACGTATGCAAAGTTTGAACAAAGTAACTTTCAATAAAAAGTAGAGTGATATTAACTAGAGAAGTGGATATTAAAATGTTTTAAATGTACTCTATTTTTAACAGTAAGATTGTAATTAAAATACATTGTCTTAGCTTTGACATATCTTATGTGTATATCTGCATCCTTAGAATTATGTAAATATCTTTTATTTATAAACTACTATAGGTCAATTTTTACTAAAGATAAGAAACTCAACTCTGTTTTCAAAATTTTATTTTGAAACAATTTTAATCCAGAGAAAAATAAAGAGAGTAATGCAACGAGCACCTATTTACTCTCCTCCTGGCATTTTTACTTTTCTAAACAACATATTGAACAACAAATAAACATATTAACATCAGTCACGCATTACGGTTTATAGAATGGAAAGGTACAAGGTGAAAGGAGTATCTCATCATAGTTGTAAGAAAATCTAATGAAATGTCTAGACAGGTGAATGGGTTTCAGCAGCACTCTTTCAATAGAGACACTTATGGTTCGGGACTGAGTTATTATCTCTGGGACCCAACTCAAGGTGAAATCTATTTTCTAAGCTTAAGACACATGTCTATCTTTGTAACGATGTGATGAAAGAGGTAGCTGTTATTCATAAAATTGTCCGGTAACTGAGTTTGGCAACAACTACAGTGAATTCTGGCTAGGGTCAGAGCTACTAGCTGAACAGTTATTTTAGATAAAAAGTACTTTGTATTTTTTTTGATAGTTCCTGAAGATTGCAACTGGGAAATAACTTTTCCATTTCATGTGAGACCTACCTGTCCATTTGTCACTAGGCAATGCCGATTGTTCCTTTAAATTACATTAATACTTGCCACTCACCCCATTTCCAGCTGCACATTTCCTTTCCTGGCCCTGATCACTGCCCAGATAAAATCTGGCAATAGCTTGCTAGAAAACCCCTTTTCAGAATTTTCTCCAAATTGATTTATCTTTTACATTGGTTTGCAGTATTGTAAAAATGGGTTTTCCATCTACATGGATGCTGGAGCCATTAACTCAGTCTCCTAAATTCTAATAAAAGGGATATATTTTAACTTTCTCTCTCTCTCTCTCTCTCTCTCTCTTTAATGAACTATTTCAGCCCTCTCAGCCACTTCTTGACCTTTCCTTTTCTTTCTCGTTTTTGTTCTTTGTTTCCCTTTACTTCTCTCTCATCCTACATACATTAAGTACAAAAAAAAGAAGGAAAGAGGGAAAGAGAGAGACAGAGAAAGAAAGGAGAAAGAAAAAAAGAAAAGAAGGAAAGAGAGAGGGAGAAAGGGGAGGGAGGGAGAGAGAGAGAGAGAGAGAGAGAGAGAGAGAGAATTAACATGGTACAACTAAGATTGGAGGAGGAAGAAATTAGAACGGAGACATAATTAGTTGATTTTTTTTTTAAACATTAGCAAAATTGATAGCTCATATTTTAAGGATAAGCCTGTGAGATGTGTCTAAACTTTGTAAAGTATCTTCAAAAGAGAGTCCTTGACTAAGTAGCAATTATTATCTGGTAAAAATACAGCAGATTCTTAACTTGTTTCTTTATAACCTGAACTTGCTTATTTAATTTTTTTTCTTTATTGAGATAAAACACTACTTTAACCATTTCAAAGTGTATAATTCAGTGATTTTTAATATACTCATAATTTGGTGCAATGATCACAACTAATCCAGAACATTTTCATTACCCAAAAAAGTAAATCTGTATTGATTAAACAGTCACACTCTCCATTACCTACTACCTCCAGCCTCTTGCAATTATTAATCTATATTCTGTCTCTATGAGTTTGCTTATTCTGGAAATTTCATATAAATGGAATTGTATTATAGAAGCCACTTATATTTGGCTTCATTGACTTAGAATAATATTTTCAATTTCACTTATATTGTAGCATGTATCAGTACTTCATTTTTTATGGTTGAATAATATTCCTTTTAATGGATATACTACATTATACTTATTCATTCAACAGCTGAGGGATATATAGGTTGTATCTTCTTTGACTGTTATGTATAATGCTGCTATAGACATTTGTTTACAAGTTTTTATGTAAACATATGCTTTCAATTCTCTTGGGTATATATACCTAGGAGTGGGATTACTAAATCATATGATAATTCTATATTTAACTTTTTGAGAAACTGCCAAACTGTAACATTTACATTCTCACCAGCAATGTATGAAGCTTCTAATTTCTACACATTGTCAGCAACAATTATTTCTTTTTTTAAAATTATAAATCTTAGTAGGAGTGAAGTGCTATTTCATTGTGGTTTTGATTTTTGTTTCCTTAATGCAAATGATGTAGAGCATCTTTCCATGTGCTTATTAGTCATTTTATTTTCTTTGGAGACATGTTTATCCAGTCTTTTTCCCATATTTAAATTATAAGAATTCTTACACAGTCTGAGTAATAGACCCCTCTCAGATAGTTGAGTTTCAGAAATTCTGCCATTCTATGTGTTGTCTTTCACTTTCTTGATAGTGTCCTTTTGACGCACACATTTTAATGGAGAGTTCAATTTATCTCTTTTTGTTTGTTTGTTTGTTTGTTTGCTGCTTGTGCTTTCAGTACCATATTTAAGAAATATTTGCCTAATCTAAGGTCATGAGAAAATTTATACCCTGGTTTCCTGCTAAGAATTGTATAGTTTTAGCTCTTATATTTAATCTGTGATCCATTTTTAGTTAATTTTTGTATATATTGTGAAGGTTTTCATATTCATGTGGAACAGAGTTTCTTTTGCATGTGAATATCTGATCGTTTTCAGCAACATTTGTTGAAAAGGCTATTCTTTCTCCACTGAATGGTCTTGGCGCCTTTGTCAGAATGAGTATTTGCTTTATGTACTTTGGGGCTCTGTTGTTAGGTCTTTACTTTTATTTGAAAGCAGTGTTAAACAAAAATTTAACTTCCATGGCTGAAAGTCTTTTTTAAATAAAGGTTTTATTGAGCCAAAAATGCCAGCCTAAGTCTTGGGGAATGAAGTTTAAACTGCCAAAGTTTGTAAGCATTTTTGCACAGCAAAAAAGGTGTAGACCAAGCCATCTGAGATAATTTAAAGTAGCTGTAGGCAAAGGAGGTGGGGGAGGTTGAAGTGGGGTCAGGTTTGGGATAGGCACAGAGCCTGCAAGAAAGTGTGGGCTGCTTTGGATGAGTGGGCAATTTATTTGTAAACAACAAGCTGAGGCTCCTAGGGTTTGAAGGCATCTGGCAATTCTCCCTTTTGGATTATCAGGGGAAAGAGCAAGCTGGAAGTTAATCCGAAGTTCCAACAGGCATAAATGGATCTGAGTACACTTTTGTTATCTAGTCCGCAGCTAATAACAAGCTAACTGTTCTGTCTCTTTCTCTCACTCTCTGGTCACTGTAATTTAATTTAGAAAATCTCAGAATTTTCTTATCGTCAGCAGCAAAAACATGAAATGTATTACCTGAAGGCAGAATAAACAGTACTTTCTATATTTTAAAAATAATCTTGGTGGACAGAAAAATAAACTAGAAGAGACATGAACTTTCACGAAAGAAAGTTTTGTATAATATGATTACTCCAGATCATACTAAGCCCAGAAATAGTCTAGGCAAGGAGAAAAATGTTTCTCAGAATCTTTCTGCAACGAAAGATAATTTTTTTCCCTTTGTCTATGAGCACTAAAAGGGATCTACACTTTCAGAATAAAAAACATTAGAACTTACTGTTCCAGGCACTGTGTTAGGTTTTTCTTTACTTCATTTAATTCTTACATAAACCCTATAATGTGATGTATCATTTCAGCATAACTTGAGTCAAGTAGTCATGTCCAAAAGTGATAGGTTTTTCTTTACTTCATTTAATTCTTACATAAACCCTATAATGTGATGTATCATTTCAGCATAACTTGAGTCAAGTAGTCATGTCCAAAAGTGATTTTTAAGCAAGTGCTTCTAGGAGAAGCAGATAATGGAGTAGGGGTAGCAGGATACACAAGGGGAAGAAACCAAAAAAGGATGGGATTTCAGGAATTGTCCAACAAAGGATACTTTGGCCTGATCCCACAGGGGAGCTCTGAACTGTACCTTGCAACTCCAGTTTATCCACCATGAGATTACTGAGCTAGGCTTTTATTTTCCCTAGTCATCAGTCATTGGGTAGGGGTTCCCAGAGGGTGTATAAACACTGAGGCTCTTGGGCTCTCTCTGCTTATAGGCAATGGTGGTATGGTAGCCAAGGGCAGTTCCTGCAAAGTGTCTCAGGTGCTCTCAGGTAGTGCTGGTGACACTGGTTCCTGGAAACAAAAGGAAGCTGAGGGAAGGGTGGTCAGAAAATGTGCAAGGGATCCAAGGGGATCTGGCAGAGCAGCCACAAAGTCTGCTACAGATAAGTATGATTCCCCCAGACCCCAATTTAGAGAGAAGGGAACAGAAAAGTAAGTGGCCAGAGTCACAGGGAGAATGAATGCAAATATATCTGACTTCAAATCTCTTTTCTTTCCCCCTTTAATGTGATAGATACTGTCATTTGGGAACTTCAAAGAATCTCCTTTCTCAGATATCATTGTGCTTTTTTCTTAAAACAGAATAAACTTTTTCAGGTATTCTTTGCTTAGGATCTGTCAAATTGCATGTAGAATTTTGTATATATATATGTGAGCATATTCATAGGCTTTTTCCCCCTAGAGGGAGAGTCTATGACTTACATAAATTTCTTAAAGGGAACATAAAAAACAAAAAGTTAAGAATCACTATTTTAAGAGGGCTTATTCACATTTACTTATTTTCCTGTCTAGGGTCTTATGACTTGTTTATCACTAGATGTCTCTAAAACTTTGATCTCATGAACTTGAATTAATTATAATAATCACAAACAGTAATTTAGGATGATGACAGCTCCTCCCTCCCCCTTTGAGCACTGCTTTCACTGTTTCCCATAAGTCTGAGAAGGATTGGCATTAATTCTTCTTTAAACATTTGGTATAATGTTTAAAGACAAGGGAAGCCTCTTGTCCTTTTTTTATGTTGGAAGTTTTTTGAGTTCTGATTCAATCTCTTGTTACAAGTCTATTCAATTTCTATTTCTGACTAGAAGCACAAAAGCTTATATCTTATTTTGTCAGGCAAACAGTTTACTCAAAATTAAGGCAAAAGGTTCACCAAAGGCCTTAAATGATCTTGGTTTGCATTTCTACTGATCAATTCAACTGGATAATTGCCAGATATTCACTTAGTGTCTGTGTGACAAACACACACACACATGCACATATACACAAAATCAACCTGGATACAAATGGTCAGTATTTTTAAAAATTCAAAAAGAAATTCCAGTAATATTCCTAATATTTCTCTTCTGATTATGTGATATAAATGGGGAGTATTTTTGTGTAATCACTGGAAACTGCCTTTACAGAATGTGTCTGAGAGTATCTCTGTAAAGGTGGAGCATTCTTAACTTTAGTATTACAGAGTTAAGCCTCATGGACTGAGATAGATCTGAGGATTTGGGAGGACTGAGTAGAGATGACTATACTAAGTTGTCTTTGGGGGAGTATAGCCTCAGAGGTTTGAGTGCAGGGATGGGTGAGTGGTTCCAGCCTGGAGCCAGCTGCCAGAGTTACTGAGTAAGGGGAAAACCTTTGACAAAGAGGTGATATCTTTTCCAAGTAGTGCTAAAAATGGATAAGGTTTAAATACACCCATACCTTAGCTGCTTAGGCAAGCTACTGCTCTTAGATTGTATTACTCCTTTTCATAATTTACCTTTCAGACATGTATCACCTTGGGTCCCTTTTGGTGTTTTTTTTTTTTTTGTGTGTGTGTTAAATTTCAATGTAATGTAGTTTACTATTAAATTCAAGTTCGGGGGTGACTTCTTTTTCTAACACTCAAAATGAGGCTGACAGGTTGTGGGTTTTGGTGAGACAATGTGAACCAAAATCGAATTCTTGCTCTTTTTTGGATAGCACTAGGCATTTAGAAAGCACAGGACTTATTTGTCAAAAGAACAGACGACGAAATGAATGAAGGATTATGTGGCAGCCAGGCAACATGGACCTCAAGTTTCTACTGATTTCTCTGTCTTAAAGAGAAAAAGTTACATCATTTTCACATGTGACTCTTCTGACCTTTGAGAATGAAAATGAAATATTGCTACTTTATTTTCATTTCAGCAAATGCCCGTTGCACTACCTGGAGGTATAAGAGATGACGAATCCGCAGGGACGCGTTTAAATCACAAAATACTGTAAATGGGAGAGAACGCATCTTTTCCTGTAAGCTCAGAGCCAGATCCTTAAGGAAAGCGAAGCCTGTGATTCTGAGTCCCCTTGTGAGCCCGTGAGCAAGGCAATCTGGATATGTGTGATGCGATGGCGTCGTCCCCAAGTCACTATGAAGAGCCCTCACCCACCCCTAGGATTGCCCCAGGAATAAATAAACCTGGCCCAGGTAGTGCATAACTGCGCGGTGCTCTGGGGTCTTCCTCTCGCTGGCCCTGGCCCGGTCAAGACTGCCTGGCAGGCGCATCGTTCCTATCTTCGGAGGATAGGGCTGGGGACAGCTGCTCTTCCCTCAGAGAAGACAGTCAAATTTTCGCTGGTCTTTCTGGGAGCTTTGCTGTGAAAAGTGTCCTCGGGGCCAGTGCAAGCTGAGAGAAAGAGAAGAAAGAGGGGAAGAAGATGTGAGGAATGGGACTCCATCCACTGCTCGGGCAAGAAGGGCGCAGGTGAGAAAGCGAGTTCTGAGTTCAGCATCTGTCAGGACCGCAGACAGGTGGAGAAAGGTAGTCCCACCTAGGCCCACCTGGTTCGCAGGGCAGTCTGAGCTGTACCTGTATACTGCCTTCCTTCTCCGCGACGCCGCGGGGATCTCAAGCCTGCGGCCCCCGCCCCTGTAGCCCAGGTCCCCAGCCCCGCCCCGCCCCGCCCCGCCCCGGGCTCCAGGCTCCGCGGGGAGCAGGCCGAGCGGCGGTGCCCAGGTCTCCTGCGGCCAGGAGGATGGCCAAGGTCCCGGAGCTGGAGGACGCCTTTCTGCAGCCGCAGCCTTCACCCCAAGTTTCCGCTGAGGTCCAGGACGAGTGTTGTGTGCAGCTCTTGGGCAAGGGCTTGCTCGTTTACCCCGAGGAAAGGATGTACCTGGCAGCTGAAGCGCAGCCCGGGGGCGCACAGGACAGCGGGGAGAAAGAAGACGACCCAGAGCTGGATTTGGGAGTTAAAGCAGGTGAGTACTCTGCTCGCTCCAGGGATGCGATTGGGATGCGGATGCTGTAGTCTAAAAAGGGCATCCAATAACAAAAATAAACACATCGCAAACATACAAATATGTAGAATTTTCTGTTCAGATCTTTGTATTTCCCCCAATAAAATATTTGTTAACTAGAAATGAACTCTAAGGGATTTTGCGTAGGTCTCCTCCCAGCCCCTCTCCAGGCCACCTCGTTTGACGCAAAGGTACATTTAGAGGCTACTTGATTGATTTTATGTTCTGCTTTTCTTTATCACCCTTTCAACATGTAATCAGAAATGCATTTAAGCAATGGTAACTTTTCCTCTGAAGAAGAGGATTCGGACAGTCACGACAGCAAAATCAAAGCAGCCGATGCACACCTCTCTCAGAAGAAAACCATCACGCAGATTATGAAGGATAAAAAGAAGCAGACGCAGCTCACGCTGCAGTGGTAAGACGCCCACAGGGGTACACTTAAGCACCTGTTGAGTTTTAAAAGTATCTTCAAAATCTTTGCTTTTCTCATTTGCTTCTCCTTCAGACTTTTTTGGGGAATTGTA
This sequence comes from Eidolon dupreanum, assembly GCA_028627145.1. Lineage (NCBI taxonomy): Eukaryota > Metazoa > Chordata > Mammalia > Chiroptera > Pteropodidae > Eidolon > Eidolon dupreanum. The sequence continues at coordinate 141,988,922 of CM053502.1, forward strand.
GAAGACCAATTAGAAATTTATTCAAAACATTTTTTTTCACTGAATATTTGGCATAGAGACATATTCTGGTACTGGTGAAAATGATCTGCAATACAAATAAAAACCACATCACTTTGTTCATTATTGACTAAAGCTATAATTTATTCAAATGTAAGTAATAATGAATGTTTTTATGATTTATTTGCTTAACAGACAATCATTTCGGTTCTCGATATATTTGTTATTTGGTAGTTTTGTGTTTATAAAACATGACTCTTAAAAACATTTTAAAAGGAGGCAGGATCTTAACATTGCCTTTATCCAAAAGAGGGCAAATTAAAAATTGTGTATTGGCCATAAGATGAAATGCATTTGAACTAAAAGACGTAGAAAACACAGTTATGATATCTCTATTAAATAAATGTTCAACTATTTTTATAGCACCTGTCATATATGATCTGTTGTAGGGAATATCACAAATTGGATTTTGTGGAGAATCTTTTAAAACTAACATTTTATCAGTAGGCTCTCTATATGCAATCTGTTTTGTAATATTGATCTAAAAGGAACAGAGATATAAAGTGAAAACATAATATTAAACTTTTCTACATAGTGTGAAAAAATAGGAGTGCAAATTTTTTCCAAATTCCAAACAATAAGCAGATAAGCAAAAAGGTCTATTTACTGATTAGTTATGTAATCTTTTTACGTATAAAGTATAATCTAAATCTCCAGAAAAAATACAATAGAAAAAAACAGCATTAAAAACTAGTAAATTTTAATTTTTATATCATAAAATTACAATCTGCATATACTAAATTTTGTAATTATATACTTGACTTCTTTCAAGTATTTAAAATAAAACTAGTGATCTAAAGTTATGGCTTAACTTTTGAAGTCAATGTCACATTTACTGGTTAAGAATACACTAGAGCAGTAAATAATTGAGCTAATAATCTGCAATATTTAGGATACAACTATTTTCATAAGGATAATTAGGTCAAAAATATTATGATTTCAGATATATTATGAAGGTCTTTTGAATGATTACTTCCATTTTTTTGCAGTACAAATTGAGTGAATGGAAACAAACAGGTTTTTATTTTATAAATATGATACATTATTATTAATGAAAATAAGTTATACCTTAAATTAATGTTGTATTTAAGTCTAGTATTACTTGGTAATTTGAAAACAAAGATGATGGCTACAACATCAATATAGCCAGTTGAAAAATGGGCATTATGCGCATGCCATTAAATATATAATTTTTAAATAGTTGAATGTTTCTCAGTGAATTTCACATTTTTTTAAACTATAAAATGTCATTTTTGTTTAAATTTTCCACACTTCTATCAAAAAAGAGTGTCATATATTAAAAAACAAAAAAAGACCTAGGTGAGTTTTTTTGTATTTTGAGAATTTTTCCTTAAGGTTATAGATTATATTGGAGATGGTAAAATTAGAACTGAAAATTAAAGTGGAAAATCTAGCTAACTCAAATTTTCAGGTCAACTAGGTGTTTAGTTTTATGTAAGCAAATCTTACTTGGTTTTGGTTCTTTTTTTCTTCTTCTTAATAGAAAAATGGATGTCTGGATCAACTTAGGCAACATATCCTTTAGTTTCTATCTCATGTACCTTGGAAATATGTTGAATCAGAGATCTTGAAGAGTTCCAGTTCCACCCAGTTTTAATCTGAATGCATACTTTATATTGCATTGTTCCTGTCTAGTAATAATTATGATTTTACTACACATAAAATGGATATAAGTAAATTGTAGCCAAAATCACCCACTGAATTGTTAGGAAAATTGAGAATAGAATCTACAGTAAGTTCTGATTGCTGTTCAGATATTTGTAACCCTTAAATGTTGTGTTTAATTGTAATTGCAGACATCTAAATTAAATAGCATTATCTCTAAATTTTTAAAGTTTATGTCATTATGTTTAATGCGCTGAATATCATGTTTGGAGGCATCTATAGAAAATTACATTATGTTTCAAATGTACAGGATGTTTTGGGTAATTATAGTACTGATCACAGCAAAAAGGTGTAAGGGTAGAAATAGATCAGTGTCATTTCAGACTTCAGTGAAGTGAGTTTATTGTTATATATTTTGCAAATAAGTGCATCACTGTACTTCCCTTACTCTTCAGGATTTAGAACGAGTTTGTGAATGAAAGAAAGTAAGCGATTGTAGACATTTGTCATTCTGAGGCCTGGCAGCCCTTTAGTGCTGAGAATGTTCTTCTAAACAACCATCATCCTCAGTTTTACCATTCCTATTTGTACATTGCAGAGTAAACCATGATGAACAGAGAGGATTTACATAGAAGTAAGACCTATTCTTTGGGGTGTGGACCAGGTAGAAGTGGTTTTCTGTTAGCCATGTCATTTTAACTGCACTGGAAGGTGTTTATTGGGATTCTTGCTCTTCTGACATTAATCCTTGTGATCTGATATTGAATAATATACAGAATAAAGGAAGTCTGCTTGTGTGTACTCATAAACTCACTTGTACAAAGTCTGTATTCGAAAATGAGCAGTAAATCAATATGAAAGGAGAATAGAGAGAAGAACTAAAAAAAAAAATGTTCAATCTAATTTTTGCCTTTTTTCTTAGGCTTGAAGAGAATTATATTGTATGTGAAGGAGTTTGCTTACCACGGTGCATCCTTTATGCACACTATTTAGATTTCTGCAGGAAGGAGAAATTGGAGCCAGCCTGTGCAGCCACCTTTGGAAAGGTAAGTGATACATATTGTCTATGCTACCTTACAAATAAGGTCATGTCAGGCAGACAGCATGGAAACAAGTTCATCTGAGCAAGTTTTCTTAAAGAATATTAAGGAATTTGGTTTTCAAGCATACATAAAATCTCTTAAGGGCTGTAATTAGAACTACTATATATTTTACTTTGATTTTGCCTATTATATGTTTTACCTTAAACTACTATATGTTTTGAATATTATAACGCTAGCTATCAAAAGAGTTAATGTGACCTTAAAGGAAATTCCATTTGAGCAATTACATTTCCCTTTAAAGAGGGATACTTTAAAGAATATGGTATGGCCTGTGTTGGGAAGCAAAATTAAGTGGAGGTGACAAGTGTTATGTTAATGCAATTGGGGATTATGTTTATTATTTAGCTAGTCCAAGTATATGAGTTTTTAATAGATTTTTATTCTTACATAAATAGTTATCATAATTCTCCATTTCACTCTGAGTATGTTTGTACCCAAAACTCAAAGATATTGTGATGGGGTTGGTTACATTTCTCTCATTTATAAACATTCCTTTCTACCCAACTTGTATGGATAGGGTGCAAATCAATAGAAAAAAATGACATTCCTTATACATGTTGATCTCATTTTGAGATTGAGGAAACACTCTCAATCTTGTGGGAAAGCCTTATTCTTTGAAATTCTTGTCATGTTCTATTGTTTAAGAGCCTAGGATATCCCAGAAGAATTTTAGGAAGTTTAGGTCTTAAACATGTAAATGAAATCCAAATTCTAGCCTGTAGAGGGACTCATTGTCCAGAAAATAATGAATACTATGGTCCAGCTTCTCGGTTTTTAAAAATAAAATAATATATCAACTTATTTTAAAAGCCTGTTTACAAGAGAGAGTGTGATATAGTGCATGGTAATCTAGTGATTTAGATTCTAGCTAGACTGTGACTAATTTGTTGTGAGACCTTCTAAAAGCACTTAACCTCTTCAAAACTCAGATCACTCATTCTATAAAATGAAGAGGTTGGATTAGACAACTTTTAATGTCTACATTAGCTTTACTATTTTATGAGTCCATCTTATGGCAGTAATTCCAAACAGTTTGGGGAGTCATGAAACATCTAGAGAATCTGATAAAAACCACAAAACCAGTTCCCAAGAAATTAACACATACGTAAAGTTTGCCATGGAGCCCTTAAGAAATCATGGTGGAACTCCTATGATCCAGGTTAAGACTCTGTTCTATGCAGAAGAAATTTTTGTTCTTTAATCGGTTGCTATTTTTTAAAGCAAATTTGGAGAAAGGAACACAGGAAAAAATTTAAAACACTGCTAAAGAAGAGAATGTTTTATGTGTTCTTTCAGGGTTGAAGATGAGTATTAAACCTCTGGATAGATTTATTACAAAGAAACCCAAGTCTTCCCACTAAGTAGTAGATAAATAATTGCCTTGGTAATACCATCAAGCAAAAGCAGATATTGGTATGATTTGCCTTGGAAATGGAGGCAGGGCAGTTGAACAACCTCATCAAAAAAGTACCTCTCTGCCTCTGCTGATATATTGTTGCTTATCGATATGTGTATAATATTACTTTTTCCAGTCTAAATATTTACTCAAAGTTCAACATTTACTTTCTAAATGTATTAGTTATGAGTAGGTTACAATAGAACCACATGCTTTCTAAAAACTAAAGTAATCGATTTTCTTTTTAGACGATTCGCCAGAAATTTCCCCTCTTGACAACACGGCGGCTTGGAACAAGAGGCCATTCAAAGTAAGACACATCGATTAGCATGTATCGACTGTACATATGATACCTTGTGCATGAGGATGGGCACAATGTAAAAGAATTATTATCTTTATTCGCGAATAGAACCAGGTATTCTCTTCTTGATGGAGCAGACTTTCACTAACTGTAAGAACTAAAAAGAAAAATAAGTGGATTTTAGGATAATGTTTTAAAAGCTAAATTTACATAGAGAAATCATGATATTATTTTTTTCTGATTGAAAAATTTAAATGAATAATTTTCATAATTTTAAAGCCACTCCTAAAGGCACCAGTGTTATAAAAGGGAAACGTATATAGCTAAATAAGTGACCAAAATTCACAGCACTCCTAAAGAGCAATGTCAAAGCCAGGGGTTGAAGCATGGTTCAGGTTCTTCCTCTGGTTTCATTTCCCAGATAACATTTTCTTAGTATCCCTTTCTTTTCCTTTCAAGACAATTAACATGCACAAATGACCTCTTTGGTCATCTCTTATTGTAAATATAAACATAAAATAAGCCGTCACATATTCTCTCTTGGTAATGTTAGCTTTTCTATTGTCTTGCGGCGATTTCTGTAGAATCTGCAGTTATAGGTTCTTCGTGAATTATTTACTCTTCAGTTTTGCAGTTTTCAGTGTTTTTTTTCCTTCTGTTTATAAACATATCCAGATCTCTTTTATGTTGATAAAAATAAAATTATGTAAAATCTGCTATACTTCTCTTCCTAATTGCTGTTATTTTTTTTTTCTCTTTGCTCTTTCTGTTCACTTCCCCTACTGCTAATCACATGCCTCTGTCCTAGTCCATTTCTTTACCTGGGCAAAAGCCCAATGGCTCATTTTTACTATTACTCATCTTCCTTGGCACCTGTCTAGCATTTTAAACTGCTGATAATGTCCTCTTAAAATAAATGAATGAATGAATAAATAAATAAATAAATAAATAAATAGAACTTACACAATGGTTTTTCTGTCACATTATTGCCATGTCCTCTTTCTCCTCTACTTCTCATTTTCTAGCTTTTCCAATGTCTTCTTCTGCCCTAATATCTAGTTCAGCAATGTCCCATGAAATATAATGTAGCCATGTAGTTAATTAAGAAATTTCTAGTAGCCACATTAAAAAAGTAAAAAAGAGATAAAATTGATTTTAATGTTTCATTTAATTTAACATATCCAGAACATTATAATTTACCATGTAATCAAAATAAAAAATTATTAATGAAATATCTTTTTTCTACTAAGTTTTTGAAATCTAGTGTATATTTAACACTTGCAGCACATCTCAGTTCAGATTAATCACATTTCAAGTGGGCAATACCTACATGTGACTAGCACCTACACTATTATCTATCTCAGGCTTAGTCACTTGCCTTTTTGTGTGCTTCTCTTGAATCTGTCTTTCTTCATTTTCACTTTTATAAATTGGCTTTGACTCTGCTTTTCCAGTTTATTCTATATAATTTTTTCCAAATTGACCTTCTAAAGTTAAGATTCAATCATGTCTCTCTCATGCTCAGAAACTTTAATTAGCTCCTAATTTCTATTAAAAACAAACTTTTCCTACCTTGACATTCAAGGTCCATTATGATTTAGTCCCAACCCAATTTTCTATCTTATAATCTTTTCACTTTTCAGCATGTAGCCTAGGCTCTCAACAAATTATTTTCCCAGTATCTACTGATTCACCTTCAATTATCACTCTTATTTCTGCTGTCTTCAACCATTGACAATGACTTTTTTCCTATAAGTATGTTGAAATCTTATCCATTTAAAAGAATGTCTCATGAACTTCTTCAGAATATCTTCTTAGCCTCTTGATTTATTGATAAGTCCTTTTTTTGTGCTCTATAGCAATTTGTTGGTACCTATCTTAATGTGAAATTCATTAATTTTTTTCCTTCAACAGATATTTGGAGGATACTTTGTCTCATTCATTCTCATATCCTATCAGTTGTCTGATATATAATAGATTATCAACTAGTATTTATTTAATTGATTTCAATTAATGTTAACAGTATTGCGGCCTGAGAAGGAGAAATAAAGTGCCAGATTGAAAGATAATATTGGCTTTTTCCTTCTAACCAAGTCAGTTTTTTTTTAAAGTTGACTAAGTTTATCTGGCCGATTTCTGCTGAATTTGATTTCTGCTGAATTGTGTGTGGAGGAAAGATCAGGTAGTGTTTGAAGTAGATATGTAGTAGAAAAAGAGGCAAAGCAATGCAGAGAAATCTTCTTCACAAAATCTACAAGAAAGCAGGCAGGCAGGTTGCAGAAAAAGTCAATTAATCCTAAAGGAGCCTTTAGGATTAGAGATGAATCATTAACCCTATCCTTTGTGACAGAATCAGGCTCCAGTGTTTAGGTTTATGTAACAGTAAATGGTAGCCTCAGGTAATTTGTTTGATATCCAAGAGTAGATGTGCCCAAGAGCAAAGAATTAACAATTAGAATTTTCTTTATTTTCCTGATATGCTGTTTGCTTTTTATAACTCGCCTATTATATTTTTGGTATTTTGATTTCATGGGTAAAAAGAAAATTTCTGTATGCAACCTAAGTATATTGAAAGATATGGCAAGATATGAAGTTTATGTATCTAGTAATTGGTAATGTTTTGGTGTAATTATTCTTAGCCAGGTAGTTTTCCTATTTTTATTTCCAAGAAATACTCTTAGATTTTTATCTTGGAAGATAGTATATATCAAAAGGCAGCATTGCCTAATGGTTAGGAGTATAAAGTTTAAAGTTGGACAAATCTTTGCTTTAATTCCATACTTCTATATAGAGCTGTTATGACACTAATTGAATTGTTCAGCTTTTTATCAATAAAGTAGGTATACAATATCTGTCTCATGGGTTTAATGTGAAAATTAAATGAAATAAAGCATAGGAATGAATGGAGAAATGACTTTGCTTTCAATCTCACTATTCTTTATATGAAATTAATCACACAATGCATTCAGATATCAGCAGTACAGTTTAAGTTATTTATCAAGCACCACACACACACACACACACACACACACACACTGTAATCCTTAAGATGACAAGATGACAGTATAAAATTCGAATTCCTATGTTTTACAAATGAGGAAACTTGTAGTTCAAAGATTATCAACTTGCCCAAGGCCACTCAGATACTATAAAATAACAATTATGGCATTTAAATCAAAGTTTATTTGGTGCTAAAGTTTGTGCTTTGTCAACTAGTAAAGCCTTTCTTTCTGATACCAGTCATATCAATAAAACAATTGTTTTATTGAACTTTTTGATTTTTTGAGATATAAATTTGATTATTTTTTCTGATCTAAGTTTTTAAAATTTATTACTATATTAGATTATTCTTCAAAGAGCTAATAATGGTTTCTCAAACCTCAATCAAAAGCCATTTTAAATTATTTTATACTTTTTAGGTATATTTGTATTTTTTATAAAAGCAAATTTGTAGAACAAATACAATTTTAATCTCTGCTTTTAATTTTTGTTCTAAACATTTCTATATATTGGTATATTATTTTCACAACCATCATATCTAATGGCTGTTTAATATCTTAAAAATTTATATTTTATGAAAGATACCTTTATGTCTATGGAAGTATGAACAATTGATGAACCAGAAAATAAGTGAAGAAGTAAGCATATTTTGGAAAAACGAGAATTTATAATTTCTCTTAATTTTACTAATAATTTTTAAAAACTTATTTTATTTGTTGTAATATTTGGTATAGTGCCCTACACTTACTATCACTAAACAATTATTGAATTATTTCAAAAATATAAATAAATTTGGTATTAATTTATTTCAACCTCTATGGGTTATATATTAAAATATATTAATATGAGTAACCGATGATGGTCATCAAAAAATATAAATTCTCAATTTTTGCCAAATTCTCATAAAATAGCTAGAGTATGTTCAATCATTTCATTTGGGTCTTTCAGACAGAATTTACTTAGATAATGGTTAACTCAAAAGATCTATGGTGACAAAGAAATGGTTAGTAGAGTCTGAAAAATAGGAGCAAATTCTATGTCTATTTTCAAGTTCTATTTCTCTAAGTGCTGAAATACCTGGGTATTAAAAAGGTCAGTCCTCACAATCCCCTTTGTGTAGGTGCTATCTCTTTCCCTCATCAAAAAGTGAAAGATGAAAACAGTTTAAATAAAATGACCCCCACATTTATTCAACCAAAGGAGGAGACAAAATATTTAAAACAGATACATTAAAAATAACCACAATAACAACAAAACTAAATGGACAGAATCACTATGTAGGGCCAGTGGTGACACTGTCAAAATTATAAGCAATTAAAAATTGAATAATTCGTTTACGGTGGAAAGTCTGATGTTCCTCATAAGAAGCCATTCCTGCCGATGGTCATGAAAAAAGGTCTCTAAAGATTAACATTTGGGGTCAGAAAGCCTCACCCTAAGTGTGCTTTTAGAACAAACCCAGTCCTGTTGCAGGCACCTTTAGCAGCTCAGCACCAAGCTCAACAATTCTCAACACCAAGATAAAAACTGACTTTGCTTTTGTGTTTTTTCTTAGCTTCTCTTTGATTTACCACCAATGCCAAAAATATACAGCTGTTTTTTTTTTCTGTGCAATATTTTTAAATTTAGATTTTGAATAAATAAAAATGAACCAAGATTCTATAGGTACAAAAGGGTAACAAAAAGTAATTCTTGCTTATTTTATCTTATAAACGTATTATATCAAGAGTGATTATTCATACTTATATTGATGTATAAAGCATGGTACTAAAGAGTTTTTGAGATGCAAAGAATAGTAAGGTAGAGTATATGGTGTCAAAAAACCTTCACTCAATATTCATTTATTTAATAAGGATTTACTGAAGCTGAGTAGGCCCTGGGGATAAAATAATGAGTAAAGAGTCTATATTCCACTCTTGCTCAGAATAGCTCAGTGAAATAAGGGAGAACACAGTTGAGCAGATTTCATGCACATGGTAGCCTGTTTGATTTGAAGTTACATTTTAATTTCTTGTAGACTTTGGTCAGTCAAATCTTGGTTTTCAGACATGATAGACAAAAGTTATTATCTTACTTATTAGCAGTGATTTAGTGGGTTAATAAAACTGATACGGCAGCTGCTCTTATCACAGTAAGTTATTGCAAGTCCCTGAACAGCTTAATCCCATCATTTCCTTATCAGTTATCATTTGTGTAGTGTAAACTAACATTAGGGCTACTAGCTCAGTGGGAACATATGTTTCAGGAATTCTATATAATGACTGAAATGGAAAAGGAGAAATATAGGTGTAAGTATAAATCAGCAAATGAAGAAAAGTATTAGACACAAATATGTAAATATTTTAGTAGTAAAGAAGAGCAACAATAATATCATTTGTCCTATCAAAAATCTTATATTTTGTAACATGTTAACTTTAAAAAATCTCTTACATTTTATAACATGTTAACTTTAAAATATGGACACAAAAATTAATGGAGAATTCTTTTTTATTCCTAAAATGTAAATGATATTTGTCACTTGATACAAGGATAAAGACAGTCGATGTTAACGAATGAGTATAATTTTGTTAGTTCATCACAAAGACTACTTGTATTATGAAAACATTTTCTTAGAGAAATTCGTTAATATATCTAGGATTTTTAAGCATTTGATATATCTTTTTTAATAGAAATGGATAAAAATCATATAGGGAGAATGAACAGTGAAATGTTTGGTAATTTTTATTCAGAGTAACCTACAAGATAGGCATCGGGTAATGGTATATAAATTAAAACAACTAGTTATTCCACAGTGAAAAGCCTCACTTTTGTTATTGAATATGCACCAGCATATGTTTTTGATATACTAGAATATTTCTGGCAAATATTTCCTGGCAAGTTTATTTTAGGGAAATATATAAACAACAAAATAATACTATAACACATTGCAAATGAGATGAAAAATTCAAGTATATGTTGCATGAAATTACTTTTTCCAGTTTTATGAGGTTTATCTCTATCTGTTAGAACAGAAATCTGCTCATTTAATATCTCTTCTATGTTCTCAGAGACACTAAATTATCACTCAGATGATGACACGTATCTAGTTAGACTAAAAGGAACAGTAAAGGAGAAAAATATCAGCTCCAGAAAAAAACTGGAAATGTAATATGCTAAAGCATTACAATGGTCATTGCAAAATAGAGATTTATATTCCTAGCAACGTTCTTCCTACCCAAATACACTGATTCCATGCCCTTTGTACATATTGTTTAGGTATACAACTTTTGTTCAACCCCAGTATTTTACTGGTAACCTGGAAATGCCTAGTACTAGGAGAAATTATTGAAAACTATTGGCTTTAAGAGAATTTGTGCTTTATCAGTTTCTAGATTCCTAGCAGGATACATTGACTCATCTAATAAATGAGGATTTTTCTTCACAGTAATGTCTAACGGGGAATACAAAGAAGGAAGATATAATTCTCTTCCTCTAAATCTCATAGTTTAATAGGGGAGATAATCCATGTATACACATACTAACGGTATGAAGTGTAAAGCTACATGAAATAAATGACCAGGAAAGGAGTTCAAAGGACAGAGAAATTAGTTACGTCTGAGAGACGAGACAAAGCTTCATACATTAAAGCTATGCCTTGAGATATGGGTAAGAAATGAGGATATGAAGGAAGAGGGTGTTTCCATTCGAGAGCTCAGCAAAGTCAAGGCACCAAGGTGGGAAAGCACAAGTTATTTATGGGGAACAAGTATTCTGATAGTAATAGATAAGTTTGTACGGTACTAGTGTAGGGTTAAAGGAGGTAATAGATTTACTTACATAATGTTAGACAAGAGATTCTTTAGTCTCTACCAGATTTAAAATCGTGCTCATATTCTTAAGATATGATATTATATGTATGCTTTTTTGACAAATTCTTGTATATAAAAGTTTTCTTTATGACACTTTGCTATTTTTAACTTTTTATGTTATTAATTTATTCATTCGGCAAATGTTTATTGGTTTCCTATCATAGGAGCATACTTTCCAGAGGGAGTCCTTGTTTATGTATAGAATTTCAAATATGAAACATCCAGCTCAATGGTGTAGCTCTTAATGATTCACCTTAGTTATCAATGCTTAATATGATTCACACTAAACTAGAAGAGGGAGTGTGTATGCTGAGTTAAAACATATTCAAACTATATTTCACTTAAGAATTCCTAGTTACAAATAAAATTGAGATACAACTATACCTATATCTATCAATTTACATAATCTGTCTATATCTATCTATCGTCTATCTATCTATCTATCTACCTATCTATCTATCATCTATCTATCTATCTATCTATCTATCTATCTATCTATCTTTCATCTTTTGCTTTTTGAGTATGGAGGTAACATGGTCTATTGAAACAAAAAGTGCTCTATTGGGAGCTATGGGTTTGAATTTTGTCTTCAAACCCCTAATGTTTTTATACAATCTTTTCTGAAAAATCACAACCTTTTGAATTGCTTTGAAATGGAGAAATCCTTGCAGGCTCCTATGGAAATTTGAGATGAAATATCCATAAAGTTCTTTATATGTAATAGGTGCTCAATAAATGATAACTATTTCTATTATTACCTACTAGTACCTGCTTCAATTTTAAGCACATATTAATTTGGTGTTGCAATTCTTTCTTTGAATGCTTTTCTCCCCCTGAGACTGTCAAGTCTGCCAGGGCAGAGACCCTCTTCTCCCTTTCTTTGAATCCTCAGCACCTAGCACACAGTAAGCATTGAATACATGTTTGAAGAAGAGAGAGTTCACTATTTCCCTTGTTCTCTATCAGCTGGTACATCATAAGATTGTTTTAATAAAACATGCTCAGCTACAGCAATATATCTAAATGATGAGGTATTGCTAATGAGAAAAGGACATGCTCTTTCTCATTTATAGAGTGGTGTGTAGCCAACTGAATTACCTTCCTCTGATGTCAGTATGTGTCTGGTTACAGTGTCATTTCTATTTGACCTATGAATGAAATACATTACTTAAAAAGGACTTTTTTATATTTTGGTAGATATAAAATCTTGACTTAGAATGTAAGTATGTTTATTTTTAAAAATATTTTGCCCTAATGATTGGAAGGACAGAGACAAATTAATAGTCATTTTATTAAAATAAGGAATAAATGGTTGTGTGATGAAAATATCCTTTTCTTAAAAGGCATAAGTAAGAAAAAATTTGCAAATTCATATTAGTCAGTATTTATCGGGTCCTAAAGGATGCTGCAAGTTTTACAAAAAGTAATTATTACGTAATTTTTAAAAATGAAAGAAAAAATGCCTCAGGCTTGGTCAGTGTGGTCACTGTTTCATGACTGGCATGTGAGTTGATGCAGGAAGCCATGGACTAGGGCAGATGTCAGAAGCATACACATTCCTGACCTGTTTTTTCATGTCAGTTTTTTTGTCATTGTATTGACAACTAGCACAGTGGTCAGGACATAGTACGTCCTCTAATATTTGTTTAATTCATGGTCATCCCTTGACTTGTCTTAATATTTTTGTCTACCACCTATGAGGGCAATGTAGTTTTATCTCAATCTGCATAGCAAATCACTTTATAATAGTATAATATGATTTACATGATGAAAAAAGATAGATGAGAAAGGAGATAAAGTTATAATAAAATAGGATTATCAACTTTTAAAACAATGCTTAAAATATATTACTTCAGCAAGTGGCTAAAATGTAGTTATTTAAAATATAGAATCTATGTAAAAAACAAAAGCTTTACAAAAGAACATAAAATTATAATATACTGCGTTGTCATTGTAATAGGGTCCCTTGTTCTCAAGCATTTCTTCTTTAATATAAAGAAATTTCATTTGATATCTTAGGCCTAACATCTAATAAAGGAAATATTAATACTTATTTCAGATTCTTGGTTCATTAACTAATTCTAATGTACTTGGCTAAATGCCATCTAAATCTGCTAATTTGTTCATGGTTTTTAGATATTTCCCTTATCTATTTCTATTAATGTAGCTGCTTTTGGTAAGGTTTTAATGACTTAAATAAGTTTCCTTCTTTTAGTTTCTAATTAGAGACAAATCGGTACAATATTTTGGAGTTTCCATAAGTTTCATATTTTCCCCATTTCTCCTTTCATTTCAATAAACCTTAGAGGTTCTTTTTTCTCATTGACCAGGGAATTATTTTTCATGCTATGAAAATTGAGCAGCTATGAGCCCCTCTGTTCAGGGTAATAGGCTAGTATTGTCCTTCTACCAAAATTGAGGGCTTGAAAACTTGGTTCTAGACTGTCACAATTATAAAATATCTTCATTGATTTTGATCACCCTCCATTACTATTTCTCAAATATAGTAGCTCTTTCTGAAAATATTTCTTATAATATATGTAATTTTTTCATATTTAAAAACTCTTTTCTCTCCATCTCAAATGGCCTAGGGTCCTTAGAGGCAACTTCTATATCACAGCACTGCCCTTAGAACCCAATGAGAAAGAAGCCGGGCTTCACACTTTGGGGCTCTGTCATGGCCCTCTTCCAACTCTTCCCCTCCCCAGGAGACAAGGAGTCTATAGCCTAAGTGAATGTGTCTACTCATAAACCACTTCTTCCTTTTAGTCCACACTCCAAGTTCCTGGGGCCCAAGAATATCCTCTTCACACAGCCTCTGGCCTGCTTTCCGGGCCTATGTGGGGCTCTTCCCCATTGATCCTGAGGGATGGCCAGGGGACAGACATTGGGGGGTATGTGTGTGGATGGATATTGGACATGGAGGCCATATCATAGCCTCAAACGTCCCCTCACAATGAAAAAAAATGGCAGGGCAGAGAAGAGAAGGGGGTTGAGGGTGGCTCCTTCCCACCACCATGTACCCACATGGAACTCTAGGAGTCTAGAAATTCTGAATTCAAATCTACCACCCTAAACAGTATGGAGGTAAATTGTCAAGATGAGAGGACAGGGACGTTTTATTTAGCAATTTGTTAGCTTGATTTATACATTTTAAATAATTAGGTATAAGATATGTGGGCTTCCATTCATATTCTCATCCTGGGCCTTGAAAACATTTAGGGGGTGGAATTGCTCTGCCAAGTGACTTCTTTATTGCTAAAGTTAGGAAAGGGGCCTTGAAACTTAGATCCTTCATTGTCCTGTCCTTTTAAACTCAGAGGGTGATACAAAAAAAATGAAAATTTGAATATGGTTACACTAGAGTTCCCTTATTCTCTTATTTTATTCTCTTCCTGATCTTTGATGAATGCAAATTGAAATGATAGGTAACCAAACAGGTAGTGGTGTTACATAGGGGTGGGAGGAGAGAGAGTGGAAGCAGAAGTTAGAGGCTTTGGCCACCCTCTTTAAATACCCACTATTTGACTAGTTTTGTATAACATTTGTAGCATTTGTACTTGTGCTTGTAATATATCAGGAGCTTGCAATTTAGGAGAATATGTTACAATTTGAGACTAGCTGAGATGTTATACTGTACTTGCTTGTGTCTCAGGATTCATAGAAACATTTTTGAAAAATCATTTGCAACACTATTACATTCCATATTTCACATTTCCATTGATTCATGACAAAGATAGATCTCCCCTATTGTTGCACAGAAGATTGAACTGAAAATGACAGTGAATTGGGCTTCTCATTCCTCATGAGGAAAATAACTTTTAAAGGTCACGTCCTTCATATATATTCCTATTCATAACATCAATGTCCTCCTCATGCATATGTTGTACTCTTCTCCATCCAGTAGATACACTACGAAGGAAATCTACCATTTTATTATTCAGCTGATTAAATTCAAATTGAACAGAGCCATTTGTAAATAGATACACTTAATATACTTAGAGGCAATGTCTACATTTACAGATTTAAGTACCTACAGTTAAATGCCTACAATTACAATTTGGGGGGAGGAATTGAAACCCAGCTTTTTTAGAGGTTTGAAGGGGATTGACAGTAAGTGATTTTCCTATCTTTTTCAAGCCTAGAGCCAGAAATACAACTATAAGTAAGATTAGTTACCATCAAAGAGGGGCTTAGCACTTTGAAATGTTACTTGAAAAAATCAGGAAATGAAGGTGATCAGTGGGTTGCAGTTCTCACTGGTGGTTTATTTCAGTTACACTTTAGTATCTTCCCCTCTTCAAAAAACTCCTGCATTAACACAGAACTGGTTCCCGTTCTTGCTCTAGGTATCATTATTATGGAATTGGCATCAAAGAAAGCAGTGCATATTACCACTCCGTTTATTCTGGAAAGGGCCTGACAAGGTAGAGTTTTACTATCTTCAAGACAAGTTCTCTGCTTTTCTTTGAATATTCAAAATATCTATTATTAAAATGACTTATTAATTTTGCTTATTGAAATGTTTTCTTTTAATCAGATCTTAATTTCAACTTTGTATGAACACATGTAGTAGTCTAGATTACTGGGAAATTTATACAATTTGCAATATCAATGAGAAATTAATGGTGAACCAGGTGCACTAGAGATATGAAAAGGAAAATAAGGGAAGTAAAATTGCTTTTAAATAAATACTTACTCATAGGCTGAATTTGTTTTCAGGCCGTATTCAGTAAAAATAAAGGCAGAAAATGTAATTTCCCCCCTAATAGATAACCTTTTTAAAAGATCTATGTGCTTGGCACTTTACAAAGATAAAAAATTTCTTATAATCATCTCTAATCATGTAAACATTAAATACCAGCTTACTTTAGTATGATAATTCTACTGACCTGTTTGAGTTACTAAATGAAAAAACAGAAATGACTGTAAAGAACACATTAATCTGTCATTAACTATCATGAGGAGGTTATTGACAAATGAGGTGACATCCAATGAAACCAGTGATAATATACAATTATTATTTTTAAATGCTGGAGCTCAGAATAATTAAATCTGCATATGAGATTGACTTAAGGTATGATTCGTCGAGAACTGCTTTAAGCTCTAAAAAGAATGATTTATTTTATAAAGTAAAGTATCTTGTGGAAAAAAATAATTTTAGTGACCTGAGTCTTAGTAAGTTGAGCTCAGATATTACAGAGAATGTGATGGCAGCTTACTAGCCGGTATCCACTATAAAGTGTAAATGCAGGCTGGAACACACACCAATGTTAATATCAAGTGTTTTTTTGTTTGCCTCAAATATTGCAAGACTTTCTTAAATAGCCTTCATTTTACTTTCCTTAATAGACTTATTATTATTATTTTTTTTTAGTAAATTGAGAAAAATGCTTGGATCCCTTTGAAAATCAAACAAATTCATCTAGATTTATTTCATTAATCATTGTATGAAATTACTACTTTATAGGTTCTTTGTATTTCCTTGAGTGCTATACTGTGTGTGTGTGTGTGTGTGTGTGTGTGTGTGTGTGATGTGTATGTATATAATTATAATTTTTTTTTAACTAACAAAAAATATACTGATTTTTAAGGTTTTCTGGAAGCAAGCTGAAGAATGAGGTAAGAATTATTTTCATTTCTATTTCACATCTGCTATAATATATATTACCAGGTGAACAATAAGTGTTAAATCATCCTTGTTGACAAATATAGAAATAAATGTTATTTATCAGGAGTCCCTAGAATGAATGACTTCAGACAGAGCTAAGCTGAGTTTGGGATAGCTAATGACTTTTTACATAGACCTACTAAATGACTTCTAATTAACCTAGGAGGGGTGATTTTTCAATTATCTTTACCTAATATTGGATAGATGATTTCAAAAAAAGACCATACTGTTCCAAGAAATTTCCATTTAAATATAAAGAAAGCCTAAAGCTGAGGTTATAAAAAGAATTGGTATTTGGAATATACCTGTTTAAACAAAACCTTTAATAGTTATCCAGAGCTCAAATGTTACATTATGGTTTGGTTTGTTTTAACCACTGTGTGTGTGTGTGTGTGTGTGTGTGTGTGTGTGTGTGTGTGGTGTAAGTCCGTTTGCTGATCTCTTCTGCAGTGAGGTGGGGGTGAATGGTGGAGGTGGAAGCTAGGAAGAAAGGCTCTCTCTCTCTCTTTCTCTCTCTCTCTCTCTCTCTCTCTCTCTCTCTCTCTCTATCTCTCTCTCTTCCCCCCTCCCCCCACACACACTTTCTCCCTAGAATCCCTTCCCCTCCCTGCCTTCAACCAAATCACAGATCAACAAACTGACTTTATCTAAATGAGTTAGACTACCATTAGGGACTGCATGGCTAATTAGGCACATGATAAGGCCTTCATTATCCTCAGGTTAACTAATCATTAAAAAAGGTACCACAGAACTAAGGGCACATGACAATGTGTTGTGTGGTAAATCTGGACCTGAAGTAAATTGTAACTCCATTAGTTTGGTGAAATGATGCAAACATATTATCTTAAGAAATCATATAAAGCCCCCAACCCTCTGATATGACCAATTTCTTTATGCCAGTGTTTTTAATGCAGTTAATGGCTAATTACATGATAAAATCCTCTAGATTGCCCTCTGAATCAATGAAATAATAGCTCTTTATTAGATAAACAATTGTGAAAGTGCAAAAATATTGACCTACAAATACACTTCAGTAGACTGAAGTTTATGTCAATGGGAATTTATGTAAATTCTCTCAGGTGTTTTTTCTACCACTTTGGTTAAGCTGGTGGTACTAGCAAGCCTTTGGCTGATATAGCATGTGTATGGCAAGCCTCGTTTTAAAGAAGAAAAGAAAACTGTTTTTCAAGTATACTGTTTCTTCCTTAGAAGAGTACACTACACATACAGGTATAGATCTTGTCAATAAAGCAAAAATAAAATACTTTGGTTAAGCTATATAGTTATTTTTCTAAAGATACCTGAAGCAATAATAGAGTATCATTATTATGATGATTTTTTAGAAATTAACACAATTAAGGACTTTCTAAAGGCTCAGAACTACTCTAGATACTTTTTAAATAAGATAATAAAATATTCATTCAACAAAGTTGAAATAAAAAAACAATATTCTGTACTTAGGATGACCAACCATCATAGTTTGCTCAGGATCCAAGACTTACACTGCAAACCTACACAAACTTCAGGTCATATGAACATTAATATCAATGAGGTGGAGAAATGGTGTTAATCTTGTTAGTTTATAGCTAAGGAAACTGAGTCTGAGAGATGTATTTGTTTTTTAAAAATTCTGAGTAAAGTTTTATTTTTTTAAACCCATGGTCAAGATAATAACTATATGGAGTTACAGGTTAGTTACAGATTAAGATAATTAATCAATAGCTATACAAAGTTACAGGTTAGATTTGCTCCTTTAGAGTATAGTGAGAAAATATATCTTAAACAAATAAATTTTAAGTAATTATAAAGGGTGTCATGGGGGTTAACCTAATTTAAGTGGTTAAGGACATTTCCCATAGGAAGTGACATTTAAGGAGTGAAAGTTTGGAGGAGAAATGAGAGGAAGAGTGGTCCAGACAGATGGAACAGCATAGGTTAGGGTTTCTCAGCCTTGGTATTACATACATTTTGGGCCAGATAATTCTGTATTGTGAGGGATGTTCTATGCATTGTAGGATGTTTAGCAGCATTACGGTGTTTCTGGCTTCTACCCACCCGATTCCAGTAGCAACTCCCCTCCACCTTGTCACAACCAAAAATGTCTCTGCCATTGCCAAATGTCAACTATATGGGAAGGCAAGGAAGTGGAGCACAATGTTATAGATATACGGATAGGCTGGATAAGATAATATCTGGACTAGTATAATAGCCCTAGAGATGAAGAGAAATGACTTATTTTTAACTAGGAAACATTGGAAGAGAAACAGATAGGAAGAGTAGAAAGATAATAGGTTCATTTTGGGAATTGCCATATTTGATATTATTTTGAAACATCTAGTGTAGACTTAGAGTGAGCAGTTGGATATATGTGATTGGACAAAGTGGACTTAGATATTTAGTTTTATAATAACTGAAGCAATTGTAATCAATAAAAATGTTTAGGGAAAATAATGAATGAAGAGATTACAAGAAAAAGTTGTGAAAAGTGGGATAGACGAAAAAAGTCAGCAAAATAACAGGAGAATTCAGACAGGTAAGAAAAGAGAATAATGTAGTAGCGGAGAAGCTGAGAGAAAAAGTGATTCTGTCAAATGGCACTAAAAGGTCATAAGATACAGACTAAAAAATATCTATGAAATTAGTTAAGTGGAGATAATTAATGGCATCAGTGAGAGCATTTTCAGGAGAGAGCTGGGTTTGACTGGTTTGCAAATTTAGTGTGAAGTGGTATTGAATGTAGAAAATTTAGGCAAGTTGAGAGTGATAATTGGAGGAAGACTTGAAATTTACTTTTGAAGGATGATTAGACAATCGTTCTAATGTTGGTAAGACAGATCCAGTAAAGAGTAGTGATGATAGATATGAAAGAGAGGAAGGGGAAAGTTGAAAGGAAGGGGAGAGTTGAGAGGTGGGCAGGGAAGAGCTTCAGAGTGGAGAAAGAGACCCTAGAGAGAGGGAACACTTCTTTCATTAAAACTGGAAAGAGGAAAGGGTAAATTCAGATGCAAGTAGATTAGATTTGTAGATTTTGTGGCAGGAAATTTAGGTAGTTTGGTGGTTTCAGACTTCACTCTAAGGAATTAGTCAGTAGTCACGTCATCTGCAGTGAATGAAAATCACAGGAAAAAAAGGAGTTTGAAAGTTTAAAGAAAGTCCTAGTTCCTCTCAATCACGGGGCTCAGACAGAATGCAGCCCTAATGCCTGAAGGCACCCACTATATGTAAGGAATGAGCTCTTTATGTATCTAAAATAGTACTACATAAGTGCCACCCTTGGGAGAATTGAGAAAATGGTAACTCAAATCCTTTCTCTAGGATTTAATTTTCTTACAGATCCCCTACTGAGAGAGACTGGGAACAGTCTCTGAGGAAGGTAAGAAAGGTAGGGCATTATAAAGATTAAATTGCAGGAAGCAGCACAAATGCAAAATATTTAGGAGCAATTGTAGTAAGAGAAGCATATTACCTATTCAAACAAAAATACAGGTATAAAATAAAATTTTAAATAAAAAAGACATACCACATGCCTGGATAAGAAAATGTTTAATATTATAAATGTACCAATTCTTGCTAAATTATTTTAGACATTTAATACTCTGATA
This sequence comes from Eidolon dupreanum, assembly GCA_028627145.1. Classification (NCBI taxonomy): domain Eukaryota; kingdom Metazoa; phylum Chordata; class Mammalia; order Chiroptera; family Pteropodidae; genus Eidolon; species Eidolon dupreanum. The sequence continues at coordinate 142,009,526 of CM053502.1, forward strand.
AAAGTTTGAGTGTATAATTAATTTTTGGAAATGATGAAAATGGCTATAAACTTGATCTGGAATAATATACAACAAGTAATAGTTAAGAGAAATATTATATAGTTAAATAGTTAAGAGAAATAGTCAAAGAGAGATTCGTCTGATAGATATCAAAATATTATGACACTATGATACTGACTCAATTGGAGAAAGAACACATCAGCAACAGAGATTATATATACAAAAGAATCCTAGTATGTATAAGAATTTAGTATATCATCAGGAGACATTATAACCAATGAAGGAGGAAAATATTTTTCAATAAATTGTCTTAAGTCCCTTCTGGAGAAAGATGGAGTACCAAATAAATAAATAAAATTCTTCAGGGCATAATGTTAGAAAAATGGACAATTTTGGAAAAAATTTCCTATAGCTCAATTTATGAAATTTATGAATTTCACGTGAATTATTAAATATAAAAAGAGAAATTATAAATTGTTCTTATATAAAAAATATAAAAAGAAGCATGTATTTACATTTCTGGATAGATAGAGATTTCAGAGGAAAAAACAAAAACAAATAGAAAATTTCTTTGTAATAAAAGCATCATATACAAAATTCGAAGTCAAAGAAAAACTGGGGAAAATATTTTCAGTGAATATGACAATGGAGTAATAGCTCTACTACATAGAGAAATCTTACCAATTTGTAAGAAAAATATGAAGACTGCAATCAATAGTAAAAAATGTGAATAGACAATACACATAAGGAAGAACAGGCCAATAAATGCATGAAAAATGGACTAACAAATAAATAAAAATTAAAATAACATTATAAATTATAAAATTATCACATGTTACAAATTTATGAAACTGATGAAAGTGTAGTGAGATAAGATCTTTTATATCTTGCTAGTAGAGACCACTTTTTCTGGAAAGATCTGAATCAAGTCTTTCATGTATTCATACTCTTTCTCCCACTAATTTCATTCTTGCATGAATTTCACATAAAGAAATATTAGGAAATACAGACAAAATATTGTGCAAAAAATTATTGACTACAGTGAAAAAATGTAAGCAACCTAAATGACTAACAGTTAAGAAATGGTTACATGAATTATAGAACTTTTATGGTACTGAATATCTAATCATTTATTAAGGACATGAAGAAATGTTAACTATGAAGAAAAACAGGACACAAAAACATATATATATATATATATATATATATATATATATATATATGGCTTCAAATATGTAAAATAATACTGGATATTTAGATATCGTATATAAGTGGCAGAGGATTAATATCTATGTGTGCTGTGTAATATGGTAGCCCCTGCCCACATATGGCTATTAATTATGTAACATTCAGTTTGTGTTACATTGGTTACATTTCAAGTGCTTAATAGCCAAATGTGGCTAATGACTACTGTCAGTCAGATATAGGACATTTTCATCGTTACAGAAAGTTCTATAGGACAGCACTGTTTTGGAATATGTAAAGTATTCAAAATATAAAAAGACAAATCAATAGAAATATAGCAAAGCATATGAACAGGCAATTCACATAAGATGAAAAGGAATGATTCATAAATAGTGTTGGTGTTCATGGCTCCCATCCTGATTGACCAGGTTCTATAACATATGGTCAATATATATTTTGAATACCATTTCTGCCATAAATATATGCAAAGTACTTGATCTAAACTTTTAATCAGGGAAACACAAGTTAAAACCATAATGAGTAATTATTTCACTATTATTGGAATAATAGCAATCAAAAAGTCTAAAAATATAGTGTTGTTAGGAATATGGAGAAAAGAAATTCTCATAAATGGTAGGAAGGACAATAACTAGTAAAGTTGAAGGTACATACACTTTATAACTGCATTCTTGTGAAACCTTTACACTGTGCACAAGGATGCTTGTATGCAGATGTTCATAACAGTATTGTTTATAATCTCAAAAATATTGAAAATGAATATCCTTTATGATCTAATAGGAAAATACATTTTTATATATTTATACAAGGAAATGCTATACTTCTTTAGAAAAGTGTGAACTATGACTATAAGAACTAAATTAGATTAATCTCAAAAACCTAAAGTTGAATGAAAAGCTCACTGAATTTAGAAGGATACATACTGTATGGTACAATTTTTAAAGCAATAGTATTTATTGTTTAAGGTTATTTATATATGAAGTAAATTTTTAGAGGTTTGAATAGGAATGATATGAAGCAAACCCAGAACATTATTTCTTGTGAGGAAGGAAGAGAATGAGATTAGGAAGAGCTACAGAAGCTGCTGTAATATTTCGAATGTCAAATGTCTTAATCGGGATGGTGAGTACCTATGTGTTTATTACCTTTTATCTATACTTTAAAAAAGTTTTAAATAGTTAATAATATAAATCAAACAAAACTAACAATGAAAAAAGCAAAATAAAAAGGAAAGAGGATGGTAAGTCAGTAATATAAATTTTGATTTTTTAAAATTTTTATTCATAAATATAGTGGTTCAAATTTTATTTCTTTTTAACTAGCTAAAGTACTGAGTTGCCATTATTTCTTAGGGAAAAAGTCCCTTGATTTCAAACATTTCAACTAAGAAGTTTCCCTGATAGCTTGAGTTTCCTTCTCCTAAACATCAACCATTCATGGCCAGTTTAACAACTTTGTACCAAGATAAATAACAAATCCCCTCTTCATGGTATATGCTTTTCAAATATTTGTAGACTGTTATCATGCTCTCTTTTAGTCATCACTTAGCCAAACTGTGCAGTTTAACTCCTTTAATCTTTCCTCATAAATCAGACCCTCTTGCCTTCTAATCATATTGTTTCTTTTCTGTAGGTTCCTTCTTATTTTCTTTTGGAAATAAGATTTTTAATAGTTTACCCATGAGTACTGAAGTCATCAGTTGACCAAAAAAAAAAAAAAAAAAAAAAGGAAAAGAAAAAGAAAAACCAGATCTCTATAGCTGGCACCTCCTTTAGTGCAATTAAAATAGCAAACATGTTAGTGGAATCGAAATGATTATATTTTATTTTTTAATTTCCAATTTATCAATCCCTCTTTTTTTGTATGTGTTACATGTTCTGGACAGATATTATCATTTGATTTGTACTAACTTTGTACACACTTGTTAACATAGCCAAATTGAATTTTTCCTTGGGCACTTTTTCCTCCTATTATGTTTCACATGTGTTGCCAGTTTCTATTATACAAAACTATTATTTATCAACATGAGAGCTTTAAATAGGTATTAAAATAAAAGACATATTTTGTTCCTTAATATGTACTTCCTGAGCATGCTAACATTTTTATTGGGAAATATATTATTTGTAACACATGCACATATACACACAATTAAAAAAATAATCATAAGATAAAATGTGAAGATCTATCTCATAGCTTAAAAGAGAGAAGCCCTCTGTGTGCCCCCAGCCCAATCATTTTCCTCTCTGCTTACCAAAGGTTTTTGCTCTCCAGAATTAGGTGTTAATCATTCCTTCGGTTTTCCTTTAAGCTTATCACTTATGAACAAATATCTAAACATTGTGGTGATGACTGTACAACAATATGAAATACTTAATACCACTGAACTGTATACTTAAAAATAATTAAGATAGTAAATTTCATGTATTATTATCGCTCAGTTTATCATCACCAATGTATTGTTTTTTATTTGTCCTACATAAAAATAGATTTCATTTTTTTCTGTGATTTTCTGGTTTCATTCAACGTTAGGTTTTGTGATTCATCAATGTTAACACATGTAGTTCTAGTACTATTATTCGTACTGCTGTATAGTACTACATTACATAAAAATGTCATATCACAATACATTTATTCATTTCATTGTTGGTGGAATTTTTTCTTTTTTCTTGGAAAACAATATTACGATAAACATTCTTCAAGTGCACACATTCAGTAGTGGAATTCTGGGTCTTAGAATATGCTTATGTTGAACTTTACTAGTTAAGATCAAGTGTTATCCAAAATGGTTATATCAACTTATGTCTCTTTAGGTGTGTGTGAGCATTCCTTGTGCTTCACATTCTCATCAGCACTGGATATTGAATTACACATTTTAGTTTTGCCAATCTAATGGGTGTAAAATGCTATGATTTTCATTCGAAAATTGTTTTTGATTACTACATCAAAAAAAAAAGAAGCTTGAATTTTTGGGGGGTTTTTTTATTGGCTAATTCTCTTCTATGAAATATTTGTTCTGATCACATAATTTTTCTATTTTAAAAATTTGATTCTTAAGAATTTCTTATGATCCTTAGAGAATTCTTAGGATATATATATTCTGGATACTGATGTCCTTGGTGGCATGACTCAACATTCTATAGCGTTTTTTGATGAAGATAACTTTAAAATTTTATGGTTACTGTTATTTGTATGTTGTTTGTCAAAATCTGTGTATATTCTAGATCACAAATATATTTTTCTACATATACTTCTAAGAATATAAAGTTGCTCTTAACATTTAAATACTTATTTCATCTGTAATTGATTTTTTCAATTTTTTTTGTGCTAAAATGCACATAACATAAAATTTACTATCTTTATCATTTTTAAGTATACAGTTCAGTGGCATTAAGTGTATTCATATTGTTACACAACATTACCATCATCTATCTCCAGAACTCTTTTTATGTAGCAAAACTGAAACTCTATACTCATTCAACAATAACTCCCCGACTCCCTTTTCCCCAGCCCTGAAAACCACCATTCTATCTTTTGTTTCTGTGATTGTGACTACTCTTGTTATCTCATATGTAGAATCTTACAGTTTTTGTCTTTTTGTGTCTGGCTTATTTTACTTAGCACTATGTCCTTAAGGTTCATCCATGTTGTAGCATAAGTCACAATTTTCTTACTTTTTAAGGCTGGATAATATTTTATTATATGTACATACTATATTTTACTTATCCATTCATCTGTCAGTGGACATCTGAGTTGCTTTCATGGTTTAGGTATTGTGAATAATGCTGCTATGAACATGGGTATACAAATATATCTCTGAAGCCCTGCTTTCAATTCTTTTGGATATGTATCCGGAAGAGGAATTATAAATGGTAATTGTATCACATACTAAT
>CM053502.1:142015118-142076394 GCA_028627145.1 Eidolon dupreanum
TTTTTTTATCGTTGTAAGCCCTCTTCATATCAAGATCAGCTTGATGTCTTTTGGGTCTTCTAAGGTCTTTTCTCAGCCTGCTCCTTTTCTTGGGTATGCTTGGTGACTTTCTAGTTTCTACCATAAATGCAGTTGCTTTTGTATGTCCCAGTCTTTAATATCTGGTTTTCAAAAGAAGGGGGAAACACGAAGGGAAGAAAAAGGCACTGATCCTTTAAATTTGCCATAAGTTACTTTATCCAGGGGCAGAGGAGGGGGAGCTTACAAAAATGGCAGAGCAGGTGCAAAAATGGCTGCCTGCCTCTGTGTTTGCACTTCTACGATCAGAAACAACAATCAGTGATCAGAAAACAGATCCTTGATATTTGGAGCATAAGATCCTTCTTACCCACCCTGGTTCCCACAAGCTGTGAGCAAGCTGCTACTGCAACTTGTGCACTGCCTGCTGCAGGGCTAGGGATGGAGGATGGTAGCTGCTACTGAACTAAGAGTTAAAATTGACCCAAATTAATTGCAGTTTATGCTCCAAGCCTTCACTTGGAAGTCTTTAATAGACTCCAGAGTTTCAAAATAGTTACATCAGAAAGATCATGTCAGTGCAATTATTACCTTGGTGAGGAAACATGTTCCTGGTACTTTTTATTCCACCATTTATCCAGAATCATCCTGTAATTGATTTTTTAGTGTGATATCAGATAAGATGCCATTTTTATCCCTGGTAATCTGCAATGAAGTTTTATCATGTATGCATGGGCCATTTCTTGGCAATTTTTTCATTCCAGTGTTTTTTCAGCCTATCACTATTACAACATCACTCTTTTATTTATTAAAGCTTTATAATACATCTTTATATCTGTTTGGCAAATCTTCTTGCCAGATTTTCCTCCATAAGAATGTTGTGTTTACTCTTGATTTTCTGCCCAAGAGAAAAGATATATAAAAAGTATAAACTTTTCTAAAATTAGAATTTAGGTGCATTTTTGTTACATTTATCAAAAAATATTAGCCTATTTTGCCAAACCTTTTTTTTCCTTTAGAATTAAAATCTTATTATTTTTTCCCTATTTATTGACAGTTTCATTCTTTGATAGTATAACAATAATTAGTGCTCATAAATGAAAAATCCAAAACATTGAAAGACTTTAAATGATATCTTTAAGTATTAAGGTGATTAAATAGAGTGGATTAGGATTAACTGTTCTATTATATCAATTTGTGATAGTTATTTATGTAGTAGTTCTTTATTCATTTATTAAAAACTATTTAATTGGAATTATCCTTTCCCTACCCATACTTGAAAATTAAGGCTACAAGGCTAAAGTCTAAAACCTGATATAGCAATATGCTTTCCCCAAGAGATTCCAAAGAAGAAATATCTGAACTAGAGTGAGAGAAGGTGAGAAAGTTTGGAGTACGAGTTTAGGAATTAGAAGACTTAGACTCTAATACAATTGCCACTAATTATCTCTGAGACTGAATAAATTAACTTATTATCTCACTTAACTCATAAATGAGGAAGTTTGATTTGGTAATTCTTGATCTTCTCAAAGTTAAAATAATTTCACTAGTTCTAAAAGTAGATCTTTCAAAACTTATGTTGTTAAGAAATGTGAACTAATATCTAAAAGTTGTGAAAACTGAAAAATGTTTAAGACTAAAATCCAAATAAGAAAACTATCCTGACTATGCAACTGTTTAGAGTTTGGAAACAATAAGTCTGTTTACCTGTCTCATTTATTCAGTTACACAATTTAAACAGTTTACCCACATCTTCTAGTTTCTCATGGTTTTCAAGATAAAGAATAAAATTTTATGGATTTCTGTTTTATTAAAATTATATTTTAGAACCATATAATTGATAATAACCATATTTCTTTTCATTTTTCTAAATTATAGGGTGGTTTCACTCGTAAATATTCGCTTAGCTCAAAAACTGGAACACTTCTTCCAGAATTCCCCAGTGCTCAACACCTTGTATACCAAGGATGCATTTCTAAAGAAAAGGTATCAATTAAAGCTACTTCTCTATTGACTTTCAGATATGTTGGTTTCATATCTTACTTTGCTAGGAATCTCATGGCACTTGTAGGGAGCAGTCAGAAATTGACATAATCAAACATAATTGACTGATTTATAGGAGTGACAAATGTTTACTAAGATAGATTAAACATTTTCCAATTAATTATTTACCATCTCCATGATAGTATATAATTAGAAGGTGATAAAATAAACCTTAAAACACTAACAATTATTTTTATGTAAAACTCAATCCCAAGGAATAAATACTAGAATGTGTCTATCACATGTAATTTCTTTAATTATAAGCTTTATGTTTTTGATTAACTCTATTTAATTTTAGTAAATAGTCATCAAGCTCTCTAGGACAGAATTTGTTTCTAGCACTAAGGAGAGATAACTAGATGAATCCAAGGACTACAATAGGTGATCACAAATGTTCTTTTCTATTCTACAATTCTGTGCTCTCTTACATTTAAAATTTTTTTAAGTTAAAGAAAAAATTTTCATAGAATTCAGTTTATAAATATTCCTCAATATGACTTTTCATTGCTTATGTAATAAAGTCTAAGGCTAAATCCTCTATTTCGGAACTTCTAGAATTATTTGCTGGGTTCCTACTAGCTGACTAATAACAGAGTTAATGTGTTTTGCCATTTCATGTTTATTTCTCCAATCAAAGGTAATTTTCTTATTAAACAGAAAATTGCTATGTTGCTTTGGTGCATAGCTCCCTACACAATCGACTTTTCCATCGTTTTTATAATGCTCTACTGTAATTGTATGTTTGCTATCCTTTCTCCATAAGGCAGTAAGCCTCTTAAAATAAGGACTTCTCCTTTTTTTTGATTCTTCAGCATTGAGCACAATGTCTTGTACATAACAGGAGCTTAAGAAATGTGTGTTGAATGAACGAACAAATGAATGCGTGAACAAATTAAAGCAGTGTTGAGAGGGTGCTCTGGTTAAGCTTTCTCTTCCTTGAAATAGGTTGATACCCTTATAATGATGTACAAAACTCACTGCCAGTGCATCCTGGACAATGCAATTAATGGAAACTTTGAAGAGGTAAGGGCAACAGAGAATGCTTTGTTGATCATGCTAAATATACTTTCTTGTCCTATTCTTTATATGAGTTCAAGAAAAAACCTTAATGTACATAATCTTTGCTCTGCAACTAGATCCAGCATTTCTTATTACACTTTTGGCAAGGAATGCCTGATCATCTTCTTCCCCTGCTTGAAAACCCTGTTATCATTGACATTTTCTGTGTTTGTGACTCAATTCTTTATAAGGTAAGCTCTTTGGGATGTCTTCAACATGAACCATATATTTCTTTTAAGAGAGTTCTATCTAACTTTTTGCAATGTATTTTCAAAGAATTTGTTATTTCTAGCTGGAGAAACACCATTATTTTTTTCTGATGAGAAAATAAGCAGTTTAATAGTATATTTTTAATAGTGTATTTTAATATAAATTCATATTTAGTAAAACAAAATCGACTTCTGTTTACAGCTAAGAATAATTCTGAATATGACATACATAAGCACTTAGTTAATTTTTATTAGCTGTTTAAGGTGTTTTCAGATTAAATAACACTGGTTTTTTCATGATATCAGTGTTTTAGGGGGAAACAGAATTAAACGCTCTCACTGGATTAATAACTTAAAAATCTTGGAAATCTCTAGCTTTAATGTGTTAATGTCATTTCTGTTCTCAAACCAAAATAGAGTCCCCAAGTACCTGCAGAAAGATTATGAAGACATCCGGAACTAAGATGAGATGAGATGGTTGGCTTTCTAGCCAAACACTTAGCTGGAAGGAGAAGAGGCTAATTCCTTGACAGCCTATTTCCTAGTTAGAGCAGCAACAAGATCAAAGTTGAGGAGAAAACTATATTGAAATCTGGGTACCGTCAAGTGTGCTTGTCTACATTAACCTATTAAATTGTCATAAGGAAAAATGAAAGCTTTCCTTTTAAAAACACAATCTGAGTTAACAAGAATATCCAAACAAGCACCTTGTTAAGCATTAAGGAAATGAAATTCTTAGTTGCAGGGAAATGAAGCAGAAGCTAGTTAGAATCAGTCCAGAAGCAACTTTGCAGGCTAAAAACTGATAGGTGGGCTTGAAGCAGAATGGGGGCATCTTTATTTTCATCCTCTGTTCAGCAATCCGTCATCATAGCATAAGAGAATGGAGGAGTAAGTGCACTATATTCTCTATCTTTAGTTCAAGTTAAAGTTGAAAGACAAAGGAGAACAAGGATTGTCTCATTTTTCTAGGTTGAATAAGAATATCATTATTTAAAGGGAAAAGGTTTAGTTCGCACTTATTGTCTGCAATATTTAAGACTTGAGAGAGTCAGCAGGAAGGGGAAAGATGGTGGCTCCAAGAGTGAGTATAAGAAAAGTACCAGGGCTCATGCACACACATTGACCACCGTCAAGAGAAAGCTATTGGAACTGTTCTTCAGTGACTCCAAGAGATATCCTTAGAACATACTCCTCCCCCACCAAGTGGTCAATTTCCTTGAGTTCAAGACAAAAATCTTGAGTTTAAGTACTTTTAAATAAACCAAGTTTCTCTTCTTTACTGAGGACCCATGAAGGCACCGTGAGCACAGTGAATAGAGCAGTGAAAGATGAGCTGCCAGATCTTCATCCTACCTCTAGAGAGTGGTCAGCTGTTAGTTCATGAAACAGTGTATGATTACCAAGGCCAATCCATTGGTAACACACATACTGGGCATATACATACTATTGATTTCGGTCTCATATACAGAATATATGTGTGTGTGTGTGTGTTGCTGGTAGACTAAACAGGCCTTTGTAGATTAGCGTCTACCCACATTTTGAAGTATTTTTTTCCAGAGACCTCTTGATCCTCTTCCCCAGGCTGGCCCACTCAGTTTGTTAGCCAGCTTAGTGGATCTGTACTGCTCCTAACTTATCTGGTTCCCAACCTCCTTTATTCATTATACTTTTTCCTGAGCAGGGATCATTTAGCAATATCTAATTTATGCTTTCTACTACTTCACATCTCACCCATGTTTAGGTCTAGTCTAGCCTTTTCTTTTCAGTACTCTTTCTGTTCTCATAATGTTAGTCACCTGCTTACCTTAGTAATGGCATTGTTTTAAAATCTCTTCATCCCCCTGCCATTTACACACACACACACACACACACACACACACCACACACCTCGTGCATACATTCATTTTCATTTTAGAGATAAAAGTATAACTTTCAGAAATGAATTAACATGTTTTTTTTTTCTAGAAAGCTAGAATTAAAAGTAATGGACAAATACTGCCTTTTTCTGTAGAAATACTAATTAAATTAACTCTTTTACTGTGATTAAGGTTCTTACAGATGTACTCATTCCTGCAACAATGCAAGAAATGCCTGAAAGGTAGGTTCAGTCAATAAAATAAAATAGTTTCTTAGTATAAGGTTTAATGTTATATATTATATTACAGAAAAATATTAAGTAGAAATTTATTTATCAAGATTATTTCCTTGTTCCTGTCTCTTTTTTTAGCTGGAAAAAATGTACCTTAATCCTTATATTTGAACCTCATTGAACAAAACTGATGGAACAATCCTGAAACCCTTTTAATTTGAGGGTTGCCCAAGTGAAAAATAAATATTTAAGTGTGGTTGACTTTCAAGATACTGAAAAACTTTTTAATGGAAAATGGCTAGAGGAAGATAGATGGGGATAATTGATGGAAAATAACCACAATAATAAAAATTATAAGAAAAATTATTTTATCTTTATTATCTTTTTTCTTAATTGCAATATCAGGAGCAGCGTAATGGAATTACCACCTCCTTTTAACAAAGGAATAAGAGCTCAAATAGTTTTTGATATGATACCTGAAGATTTTTCACTAAGCCGTTCCCGATGTGAGAACCAATAGAAACTTGAAAAAAGAAAGCCATATTTTTCTTTGAAAATAAAGTGTAATTAAATAACAAAATTTATTTTATTATATTAGGGCACAAATACATGTGGACATAGTTGGTACTCAATAAATAAATGCTGATTGATAAATTTTATTTCTGATTTACCTTTTCCTCTAGATTCTTTTATTTGCTTGTATCATAGTTAATATTGGCGAGGCCAACAGTTTCTTTTAAATATGAATTTATAGTCTTTAAACATCTAATCTACTTTCTGAATTAGGTACACTTACCACTTCTATGTCACAGCCAGAATGGCATTCAGCCATTGACTAAAAGTAATAACAGTTGACCTTTATTAAACACAATATGAGCTTTGAGGATTTGCATAAATTATTTTACTTAGTTCCTGCAATAAGCCCGAAAGGGGCTGTTTATGTGTTTATCTTTTAAGTATGCAAGTAATTTACATTCATTGTAGAAAATGAAAAACCTGCATAAGTTTATTTTTAAAAAATCACTCATATCTCACCACATGCTTAATCTCTTGTTATTATATCATAGACTTTCTTCTAGGAATATCTGTAAATATATAGCAGGTCTTCAAATAATATCATTTTATTCAACGTGTTTTGCTACAATGTCGATGAGAAAAACAATTCCCACCTGGGGGCCACTGTGTGGGGTTTACACATTCTCCCCAAGTCTGCATGGGTTTTCTCTGGGTCCTCTGGTTTCCTCCCACATCCCCAAGATGTGCATGTCTGCATTATCTCAGACTGACCGAGTGTGTGTGTGTGTGTGTGTGTGTGTGTGTGTGTGTGTGTGCGTGTGTGAATGCGCCCTGTGATAGAAGGCATTCTATCCAGGGTGGGTTCCTGCCTTGCACCCTGAGCTGCCAAATTAGGCCCCTGGCCATCTGTGATCCTGAACTGGAACAAGCGGGCTGGAGAATAATTACCTTATTTGTTTCTATTAATCTTTCCTAAGTGTGTGTATAGCACACATTTATTTCAATATCTAATATTAGAAGTGTTTCGAGTCTTTATTTAGAAGCTTGTGATGTTTTTGTGACCAGAAATATGCTGTAGGAACTTAGCTCTTTACATCAGTCTATGGTAAAATTAGTTTCACTATATGTCATTTCACTCAGCCTCAGTTTCCAGAAACTTATTGACCACCTTAAGTGAGGACTTACTGTACACATTTAAAAAAATGGAACCATGGTATACATACAGTGGCAATACGCTGTGGAAATCTTTCCTTATCAACAAATATAGATCAATATTTTCATTTTAAATAGTTGCATAGATTTATAGCATCTGAAAAACACTATTTTAACAAATTCCTTATCATTGAACAATTGGAGTTTTTAAAACACAACTCATCGGACTATTTCAAAGGAGCTATTATGATCCCAAATTTACAAATGAGGAATCTAGGAGCATAAAGAAGTTAATTTATTTGTTTATTGTTATTTATTTATTTATTTATTTATTTGTTAAATTGGAGTCAGCTGATTAGTAAGAAGCAGAGCCTACATTTTATTCAAGATCTGTTTAACTCCAAACTGCCTACTCTTTTTCCTGTATCACGTCTCTGTCCTCAACATATACTCCACCCAAAATATATTTAAATCTGTTTTGTTGCAGTGTAATAGGTAGATTGCTGACTGATTTTTAAATTTTTATGTGTTCTCATATATAAACACAATCAAAATTTGTGAAAAAAAGTCATCTAATTAATACATTTATAATCATTTGCACCACAGTTATATTTGGATTATAAGAATATATTATTAGAAACTAATATTAAATATCTGAAATGATGTTATGGTCCCAATGTGATGGGTTCTCAGAAAACCAAGATATGTAAAATCAAGTGCACACTTACATTTACTCAGAAATATTTTATAGAAAATGATTGAATCATGAGTTACTATTGATAGCAAAGTATTTATTGAGCACTCTGCACAACAGGCTTTTAACCTAAGCACTTTCCATGAATTATTTCATATAATCCTCAGAATTATCTTGTGATATGGATACTATTCTCATTCCTATTTAACAGATGAGGAAACCGGAGCTTGATAATATGTTGACCGAGATGATAAATAGCAAACCAAGGCTGACTTCAAAAATCATGTCATTAGAACCATAGAAAAATTATATACCTCCATTACACTACATTTATTTAATGAGTTTTGAACAACTTGGCATTTAACACATAGTTTTTTTTTTTTTTTGTAGCTTATTAGCAGACATAAGAAATTTTGCTAAAAATTGGGAACAATGGGTTGTTTCATCCTTGGAAAACTTGCCAGAAGCTCTGACAGACAAGAAAATACCCATTGTGCGAAGATTTGTATCTTCTCTGAAACGACAAACATCTTTCTTACATCTTGCTCAGGTATGTTAGTAAGATGAGGATATTTGAGTCATCAACTCAAAAAAATAATCTTATAGCAAATAATAATGAACTTACAGAGATTAGAGATGACGTAGACAACAATTATGTGCAATGTGAGATCCTAGAGTAAATGCTAGAGCAGAGGAAAAATGTTAGCGGAAAAATTATGAAATTAGAATTATTTTTATAGTTTACTTAACAGTATCATACCAAGGTTAATTTTCTAATTTGGATAATATATAATGGTTATGTAAGATGATAATATTAGGAGAAGCTGGATAGAAAGATAGAATGTAAATGCAGTCGGCCCTTCATATCCGCAGGCTCCACATCCCCTGCACTCTACACTAATTTTGCACCTTTTTTATAAATTTAAAATTATTTCAAAATAAAAGTAAAAATAAAATTCTGAATGCAATGTAAAATGTAAAACTCTTATTTGCCACATGAATCCAATTATAAAATTAAATTTATAAGGAATGAGCCCATGTGATATTGGATATTATGAAACCCACAAAACCAACACATTTTAAAACTACCTTCTAATTTGGTTCTCTTAAATTGGGAAGAAAAAAGTAATTCTTAAGTTAGAAATATGCGTTTGTAGATTGTTAAAGTATACTTTCCCTCCCCTCAAATGATTATTTGCTTTATGACAGTTTCTAGCTCTTTCAATTTTGAGAAACTAGCTTGGAATAGTTCTACATAAGAAATGTAATTTGTAAAATCTTATTTTATAACCATGAATTAAATAAATTATTTTCTAAGTCCAAAAGAGTTTTCAAACCTTTAAATGGGATGATTATGAGCCTCAGTTATTGCTTTTTTTAGCTTTAATATAAGAAAAACAGTTATTTATGATACTTTTCCCTGAAGGAACTATTTCTCTAGAAGCTAAAACTCTCTTTTAGGTAGATTATCAATGATATAGTTTAGCGATTTTTTTTTTTTTTTTACTTTTTCTATACAGATTGCCAGACCAGCTCTCTTTGATCAGCATGTTGTAAATTCTATGGTATCTGATATTGAAAAAGTTGACTTGAATAGTATTGGATCTCAGGCCCTTCTCACCATTTCAGGCAGCACAGACACTGAATCTGATATCTACACTGAATGTAAGTCTTCTCTTTGTTCAGAACAGAGTTTCCTAACCTTGGCACTATTGACATCTTGGGCTGGATAACTCTTTGTTGCGGGTGGGTGGGAGGGGGTGCAGTTCTATGTATTATGGGATGTTTAGCAGCATCCCTGGCCTCTACACACTAGATGACAATAGCAGCTTCCCCTCCCCAAGTTGTAACAACCAAAAATGTCTCCAAGACATTGCCAGATGTTCTCCCTTTGGACTACAAAATTATATCTGTTTGAGAAACCTACATCATAGAAACATTTTTAATAAAAAATATGTTTTCTATTTAAAAATAGTTGTACTTACTTATTGTAGAAAACTTGGAAAATGTAGAAAATATTAAGAGAAAAATAAAAACCATCCATAATCTCATTGCCTAGATATTACCAAAATAGAAATATCTTGGAAATAATAAAAATAGTCTTGAGTTTTGTGAGTTTTCTTTCATTTTCACATTACATGCATACACATCTCCATGTATTAAACACTCTTGGCATCGTACAGTATGTAATGCATGTCAAAATAATATCTCCATACAACAGTTTTTCTAAGCAGAGACTCTTTGATCAGGTTTGGACCATCTAACAGAGCTTACCAAGCCAATGTGTGTGACTAGACAACCAGGCTTGATTTCCAAGGGATAACAACTCACTATTTCTCCCTTCCTCTCTCTCTGAAAACAAAGGAAAAATGCAGCCTCGCACAGGCTACAACACCGACAATGGATAACTCTCTGGGGACTGTCCAAACTTAGCCCAGCTTTTCATATTTTAGCATAAAATTATATAACCCTTTGAGATTTAGTAAACCTTGAGCTCTTTAATAAAAGTATAATCCTAAACTGCCCCTTTAAATGTTACATGATAAAAGGTCATTTGTGTAAGTGGCTCAATTCTGCAGTGCAGAATTTAATTTTTGCTAAAGATAAAGAATATTTCATAAAGCAGCAAATCAATAAGCTTAGCTTAGTTCATTCTTTAGCTTTCAACTAAACTGTCACACTTAGTGAAAGCTTCAGACTCAAAATGAATAATCATCTGTAACAACAACATGCTCTTCCCTGGTATATACATAGTTGTATATTCTATCAATCTGTTGCAATATATACCAAAATACATACATTTATGCTTAAAATTTTGAAGAGTAAAGTACTAAGGATATTTTTGTTACTATTCTCAGAATACAGAATTAATTTTTTAACACGTTTACTATACCTGTCTCCTTTTTTATGATATAACATTATTAATGATTTCTAGTTTTAGTTTTTCTCTTGGGTTCGAAGTAGAGTGCAATATATATATATATATATATATATATAAAATTTTTTTTCTTTTTTACATGGTAGATGACTCTATCACAGTGTTCCAAGAACTGAAAGATCTT
Organism: Eidolon dupreanum; assembly: GCA_028627145.1. Classification (NCBI taxonomy): domain Eukaryota; kingdom Metazoa; phylum Chordata; class Mammalia; order Chiroptera; family Pteropodidae; genus Eidolon; species Eidolon dupreanum. The sequence goes on from CM053502.1 coordinate 142,025,964, forward strand.
CTTAAGAAGAATGCCACCGTGGAGGCTTTTATTGAATGGTTGGATACTGTAGTAGAGCAGAGAGTTATTAAGGTACTTTTTAATGATAGTCATTACTTTTTTTGTTAATAATAAATGCTAAACTGACTGTAATTCTTACTGCTGAAAGCAGGGCAACAGGCTGTGTGTAAAAATGCTTTGTAAAGCTTTAGAAGCCTACAAATAAGGAGGCCTAAATATCAAAATTAAGAATATGCCGGATTTGAGAACATTGGACTTGAATTTAATTCTATTTATCCTTTCTTAATGAAGGATGACTAGATGCTACAGTAAGCCCCCTTATCCATAGTTTTGTTTTCCGTGGTTTCAGTTACTTGAGGCCAACTGTGGTCTGAAAATATTAAATGGAAAATTCCAGAAATAAACAATTCATAAGTTTTCAATTGTGCACTGTTCTGAGTAGCATTATGAAATCTCTCACTGTCTTGCTTTGTCCTGCCCAGAATGTGAATCATCCCTTTGTCTAGTGTATCTATACTATACACGCCCCCTGCCCGTTAGTCTCTTAGTTCTCTGGGTTATCAGATCGACTGTTGCAGTATTGCAGTGCTTGTGTTCAAGTGATACTTATTTTACTTAATGATGGCCCCAAAGTGCTAGAATAGTGATGCTGGCAATTTGGACATGCCAAAGAGAAGATGTAAAGTGCTTCCTTTAAGTGAAAAGGTGAATACAGTACAATAAGATATTTTGAAAAGAGAGAGTATATGTTTATATAACTCTTATTACAGTATATTGTTATAATTGTTCTATTTTATTATTAGTTTTTGCTGTTAATGTCTTACTGTGCCTAATTTAAAAATTAAGTTTTATCAGCGGTGTATGTAGAAAATGTAGTATCTGCCATTTTAGACAGCCACTGGGGGTCCTGGAATATAATGCATCCTTCTTTGGTAAGGAGGGGACTATTGTATGCATTCCCTATCAGTCAGTAAAGTTATAGCTGAGTAACATCAATAGTGAAAGATGAACTTAGAAAATGGAAATATTCTGGCCCTTTTTTAAAAAGTAAGTTTTCATAAATGCTGACAAAATACGGTTTTAAGTATTTACATTTTTGAATTCCAGGAGCTCAGTATTTTGTGTTTTCTATGTGGTTTCTTCAACTCTTTCAATTATCCTTTAAGTCATCCATCATGAAATGAGACAATAAGAACAAATATATCCATCACTAGTTGGTGTTAGCCATGCCATGTCAAGGAAACTAGTTATAGTGAAGGGATTTTTTTTCTCCTGGATTAACAGATTAACATTCAGAGAAGTCACAGTTAATCATTCACAGAAATATATAACCCTTTCTTCACATTTCACCTTCTGTTATATAAAATGAAAATTAAGAGATAAAACATTTTATAAATTATTTTATTTTGTTGTCCAATTCTATTAGGTAACAAAACTATATAGAATAAAGACCTATTAACTTTAAAAATGACAGCAAAGACAGATTAAAATCCCTCGACAGATCATTTTATTTGATGAAACAAATGGCATGGCATGCCATCTGTTCATTTGTCAGTTTATCTACCTTTTGTCTTATGTAGGATGCATATTGTAGTCATATGGCAGATTTTATAGTCCATTTTATTCCTTTACTTTTAGACCAGCAAACAAAATGGAAGATCATTAAAGAAGAGGGCTCAAGACTTTCTGCTGAAGTGGAGCTTTTTTGGCGCTCGAGTAATGCATAATCTCACCTTGAACAATGCATCCAGTTTTGGTATCCTATATGCTTTATAAAACTCTTCTTAAATGAATTACATCATTTGTTCCTCAGTTGCATCTTCCATCAATTTTTAAATATGTGGGATTGTCATTTCTTAAACCATATCTGAATATTGATCCAGAAGAGACTGGTAGTTATAAGCCTGAGATATGAAGTCATACCGCATGCAGAATTCAATCCTAACACCACTTCTCTTTGGTTTAGCCTTTACCCAAGCTAGTCTGCTCATCATAGAATGGGGAGAATATTTCTTTCATTGGGTTATATAGGCACTTGAGTGAGATGATGTATGTAAAAACACATTACCTAACACTCAATAAACACTTAATGAATAATAACTATTATCAGTACATTCCATCAGTGCTTGGATAAATTGTTCTTTATTTAAATAAACAAAGAAACAAACAAACAAATAATAATACATTATTTTCCAAAGGCACTTCTTATTGCAATATCGTAATATGGCAAATTTTTACATCTTTTTCAGGAACACCCATAATTGCACTCTAGGGATCAAAGAGCAGCTTAGAAGATATGCTCTCATGTTTCTGAACATGTTTCACAAGTTATAGAGACCATCTTACGTGGTCTCTATAACTTGTGAAACGAACTGAGTTGTTAGCTTTTTCAAAAATTGAATACCTTTTTTTCCCTAAAATTTCTAGATTCTTATTTGTTATAATGTTATCTCATGGATAGTACTTCTCCTTATAGTAGTTGCATTTTGAGAGACCTTTACATTATAAAATAGTTTATAATTAACTAAATAGTTTTTATTGAATTTTCAATGGAATTGAATAAAATTAGTGAATTTGTATTGAGGGATGAACAAAATGTATTGAGTCTATAATTTAAAAATCTTGTTTGTATTTATATTTTTTAAAAATATACAACATTGAAGCCTGACTTTATTATGAATAAAGATTTTTGTAAGAAAATCTATTGAATAGTTAAAAGAAGTTTGAGGTTTTCCAGGACAGCTTGAACATGAAAATTACTCTTTTACTTTTTTTCAGATCAAAGAATATTTTGTTTCAGGCTGTAAAGACATCCTCTTACTCAATACTTTCTTCAGACCATTTTGGCCATCGTCTAATTACTTAGTACAAAGTAAACAGAAATAGGACAGAGTAGAGCTTATTCTCTCCCCCAGGTTAAGGCTTATCACACTCCAATGTGTGCCCTCTTAAAGCATAAAGCACGTCTCACTTTCATCCGTATTTTCCTTTGATGTAATTAGTGGCCAAAGAGCTGGCAGGACAGTACACACAGTTAGCTGGGCAGGCAGTACACAGAAAGATTAGAGACCCAAGTTAAGCATATTGGTCTTAGCAGGTCATTTAAAGTCCAACAAGTATTTGTTTATTTCAGTTGCTCCTTGTAAAGTGTTGTGAGATGGTCACAAAGATAACCTGGCTTCTCCCTCTTTCTCTTTCCTTCTTTTTCTTTAACCTTATTTCATCTTGCAATGCCCTCTCCCTATTCACCATCCATAAATAAGGTTCTTTTCATTTGATCCGAATGCTTCTTGATGAATACATTCTCCTGGCCATGGAGACACAGTTTAATAATGACAAAGAGCAGGAGTTACAGAACTTATTGGACAAGTATATGAAGAATTCAGGTAATTTAAATATATATCTTGTTTTTCATATTTTTTTAAACATAAGTTCAAAAATTTCTAAGCACACGTGTTAAGTGGGTTTATAACAGTCTCAGAATTTTTCCCCAAACTTGTCACTGCTAACACAATATACTAACACTATTAGAGCACTATTTTTTCTTTTCTAGAGACTACTCTTTTCCAAAGAGCAGTCAAAGTATGTTACTGGAAACTCCAAAGGATACAAAATCAATGTCCTTAACTTCTGAGAATCTAGGTAAAATTGGAAAATTGACTATAATACAAAAAAAAAAAAACACTGTAATTCAAGACAATACATGTACTATATATACCATGTAATATACCATCTTATAAATAAAGTAAAAGTAAGTTCTACAAGGAGTTTAGAGAAGGAAAGGAACACATCCTTTTGGGATGTAATGACTTGCATTTTGAAGATTGTTCACTCTACAGTGGATTATTTAGTGATGCTCAGAATGCACCGACATCCACACATACACAGTTAGTTAACTCAAACTAGCTAGGACCAAAGATCTGCCAGACTTGTTTCCCACTGAAACCATTTCTCCAGAGTTTCCAGATTTCTGACACAACCCTAAAAGATTTTCGGTTTCTTTTCTTGGGCTCATCTACTATGAATTTAGGAATGATTTTAACTTTCCCATTAAAAAAAAAAAATCTTTCCAGATGCAAGTAAAGCTGCCTTCACTGCTTCTCCAAGTTCGTGCTTTCTAGCAAATCGTAATAAAGCAAGCACTGTTTCCAGCGACACTGTGAAGAATGAAAGTCATGTGGAAACAACCTATATTCCTCTGTCATCCAGTCAACCTGGAGACTTAAGCTCTGCTCTGCACCCATTCCCTGCTGGGAATACAGACAACATGCCACTCACAGGTATGTAGAGAAACAACTTAGAAAACCACTTGGCTTCAATAAATCATGTAAGAGCTTCCTCTTTTGTTTTCTTAAAACTGATAACCTCCTGGCATTCCAAGAATAAAAAGGATTTATTTTAACTGACTTATAATAAAGGTTTATAATTTTTTAATTATTTTCAGCATTTTTTATTCACATGTGATACAGGTGTCACACTTTCACATGTCCTCTTAGTTATGCCAAAAGTACAAATAATTAGTTATCTTCATTTATTAGCAGAAAAATTAGATTAGGTGTATATAAAATTTTTAAGATACTTTGAGAGTCAAAAAATGGTTTTTTAATTTATTTTTGGTTTTTGAAGAGACTTTATTTCTCCTTCATTAAAAAGTGGATTTGGCCATTTTAGGATTACCATTATAATAATTTTTCTCTTTGGTCTAGGGTCCCCTTTGTGTCAATCTGAATGTTGAGTGGCTTGAACTAGCTACTAGATAATTTCACAAGTCTGCTTACTGCCTTTTGTCTTTTTTGAAATTCTTTTATATACATTACTTCTTTGGACACAGAGTTTTAAACCTGGAAGAGCCTTCTAGTTCAGGGGCTTAATTCCACCAGTGAGAAATTGGAGGCCCAGAGAGTTGGTGGCATTCATAACTCATTGCTCATCAGTGGTGTTTGCATAATATTTTGAATTGGCTGCTTTGAAGCTCTGGTCATTTTGATATTATTGCTTATTTCTTTTCTCCTGAAAATTAAACCATTTAATATTCCACTTATTTTTTTAAATTATTTTTTATACTGACATTGGTTAACAAAACCAATAATTTCAGCTGTACACTTTAACAATAAGGCATATATATAGTTACACTATATAGTTAGATTTCTTTCAGTCACCACATATTTGACTCCCTTTACCCTGTCTACCTCCCCCTCTCCCAACCTCTACCCAGTGGTAACTACTAGCCTATAGTCCATGTCCATGTGTCTTCATGATGGTGTTTTAAAACCTAGATTTTCCCAGTTCTGATATTTTGGGAGGGTGGGAATGAGCCGAGTTGGAAAAAATGTATATTAATATATCTTATGAATAATTTTTAAAGAGCCCATCTATTTTTACATACCACTAGGTAATACTCTGGTAATTTTTTTCCAGGCCACATAGAACTTTCCCAGAGCTCTGGCCATCTGATGACACCACCCATTTCTCCAGCCATGGCGAGCCGAGGAAGCGTCATTAATCAGGGCCCAATGGCAGGGAGACCCCCAAGTGTGGGGCCTGTACTGTCAGCACAATCACACTGCTCAACATACCCAGAACCCGTTTTTCCTACTCTCCCTCAAGCCAATCATGACTTCTATGGGACCAACTCTAACTACCAGACTGTATTTAGAGCACAGCCTCATCCGCCATCAGGACTCTATCCTCATCGCCCTGAGCATGGTCGATGTATGGCCTGGAGTGAACAGCAGCTTTCTAGAGACTTGTTCAGTGGCAGCTGTGCTGGGTCTCCATATAATTCTCGGCCACCTTCCAGCTATGGACCATCCCCACACAGCCAAGATTCACACAGTATGCAGTTTTTAAATACAGGAAGCTTCAATTTCCTGAGCAATGCAGGGGCTGCCAGTTGTCAAGGAGCAACATTGCCTCCTAATTCACCTAATGGTATTAAAATTTTCAAAGAATTTTTCCTGGCTTTTGAGTTGGCAATAAGACAAATCAGACATTGAATTCTACCTCTGCTGAGTAGCATGTCATCCCATGTAAAGCTTCTAAAGATCATAGAATCTTAGACATTTAGAAATAATTTCTGCCACATACAAACATATCCCTAATTTTTGTGGCTTTATTAAAGTTGGCCTAAATGTCACACATGATGAAAAAATATGTCAAACCATATGTTTCAAAACAATCTTATTAGCTCAAAAGAAGAATGTTCTATCCTTTGAAAATATGTTTAGTGAATAATATTTTTTTCCTAAAGATATAGCAGCAGATCTTAAAGATTAGGACCAAAACTGTGCCCCTGTTAGGATGATAAAACACTCTAAGTTAGGGATTTGAAAAGATCTGTGGACTTCTTCAGCCACCAAATTAGGCTCTACGAAGGCCATTACTTCTCTCAGAAACATGAATTTATAAATGAAATGGATAGTTGACAAGTAGTACAATCTTTTTGAGAGGCTAATAGTGCTTTTTTAAAATTCATAGTCAGATCTTAATTTAGATAAAGAAAATATGAGAGAGATGTAGTCTTTTATCTCAAAATTAATAATTGGATAACTTCTATGTATTTAAAAAAGTGAACAGCATAGTGAACCATATCCATATATAAGTACATATCCAATTTTACGGCAAATGTAGATGTGAATGTAATACTTACATTATGGTATCTTTAGGGCTCCCTCCTATCATCTTATCCCTTTCTTCCTTCCTGGAAGATTCTTTGTAATAAGTTAACAGTCTGTTCTCAACATTTTCTGTTATAGGATACTATGGAAGCAATATAAACTACCCAGAGTCTCATAGACTTGGATCGATGGTGAATCAACACGTTTCTGTCATCAGCAGTGTTCGCTCACTGCCTCCCTACAGTGACATCCACGATCCACTTAACATTTTAGATGACAATAGTAGAAAGCAGACCAGCTCGTTTTATGCAGACACATCACTTTCAGTTGCATGTCGAACTCCAGTAGTAGGTAAATTATTTTAGTAGTTTTTGAAAACATTTTTAATAGTTGTTAACCTCAGGTGTGCAGTATTACTTAGGAAGGTGATCGTTAAGTTGAACTGGGCACTCATGTTCCTATAGTTGATTTATCACTTTGGATCTGACATTTTATTCTTATATCTGTAAGTTACAGTTTTTACCATTTCTCAGTATATTTGTCACTGTAAAACCTACTGCTAGATTCATTATTTTTTCCAAAAAAAATAGCTGGCATCTATTATGTATGCAAAAATTTATATAACCTGTCAAAGGCAGTCTAAAAAAACTATAAGTTTTATGAGAGCAGTAATGATGTCTTTTTTTCACTCTCTTTTATTCATGGTTGGACCCAGGGGTGGTGCCAAGAGGTGTCTTTGGTCCCCCATCATCTCTATAAGTACTCTAAAACCACTCCAAGTTAAAAAAATAGTGAGTTGTGCTGGAGGTTACTATTTCTCAGTTGTAGGTAAAATGTGCTTAGACACCTCTGTCAAAAATGTTGCTATTTTTATTGTTCTATAACATACAGTTTAAGTAAAAATGAGTAAAACATTGCGCTTACCATGAAGTCCCCTAGCATCTTCCATTAAGGCTGCTTCTCTGAGAAAATCCTACAGCTTGTACTAGATGCATAATCAACACTCAGTAAAGTGTCTGCCACATAGTAGGAACTTGAGAAATTAGAGAATTAAGAAAGGGGCAAAACATATGTTTAGTTTCTAAAATTACTGATAAGGTATCACAGGGCAAGTATATATCTATATAAATATCAAGACAAGGTGTTAACGTTTATATGAAATGGTTGAAATCTTCCAAAGGAATTAGTTTAAGACTAGCATAAATAAAGGGCATTGACACCTAACTGGAGCACAAGGGAAAATGAGATAAATTTCATTTCTCCCCACTCAGTATGCTTTTCCAATAATTCAATAGGAAACACATTTTTCCTTCCTGTGACCATCACAGATCTCCCTGAGCAGAGTCTAGTAGTTGATCTCATGCTATCTGCAGATGGTCATTGCTTCTAGGTTACTCTAATGAAGCAGAAAATTCCACTTCAGGAAGTTTCCTCATCATGAGACTAAAACATACCGTGTTGCTATTGTTACTATTAGTTCTGTTTACTAGTAGAGATAGTAGAAGCTTTGATGGGACATAGCTTGGGTGTCGGTGGATTCTAAGCTTTAGTTGTCAGACCTCGCTTACATATAAATTGCACACAGAGCTTCAGGGTGAAAAGAAGAAACAGAATAAATGGGTAAGATTTAGGACCTACCTTATTTTTCCTGAGTTATAAAGCCTATTTTTTGGTGACAGAGAAGATGACAGAACAATGAGAAAAACAGCAATGAGAGAGCAGCAACCATAAACATAAGAAATGGAATATTGGTGAGCCAATTAGTCAAAATTTTTGAGAACCTACTATGTGACTGACTTCTTTCTAGATGTGAGGGTTTGTGGTGGTGATCAGGCCATAGTTTCTGATTGTAAGAGGTTTACATCTTCGTAGGGGGAGATAAGGCAATAATTATATAAACACATGCATTACAAAGATAATTTCAGGTACTCTGAGGTTGATTAAATAGGGTAAAATGACAGATAGTAATGGAGGAGATATTTTTAGGTAACATAGTTAGAAAAGGAAACCTGAGGTCAAAACACTGATGTTGAAAGCTGAGTGATGAAGCAATGATGTGAAGATCAGATGGTGGAGTTCTAGGCAGAAGAAACAGCAAGTGTGTAGTCTCTGAAATTGGATCGAGATTGGTAAGTTCAATGTACAGTAAGAAGGCCAGTGTGTTTTGAACATGGTGAATTAAAAAGAGAATAGACCAGCATAAGTCAGAAAGCAGAGATCACTTCACACAGGGTATTATGAACTAGAGCAAAGAGCCCGGGTAAGTTTATTCTGGCTCTCTCTACAGGGTGAGAAGGTGGGACAAAGATGAGGTCACAGGAGTAGTTAGGAGGTTGTTGTGTTGGTCCAGGTAAGATAAGATGGTGGTTTGAACTATAGCTGTGGAGATACAGATGGAAAGAGGAAGTGTTTTAGGTATATCTTAGGTGGTAGAGTTATGTGAATTTGTTTGACATTGAGTTTTTATCATGAACTGTATAGGAGAAATAAATGCTAAAAGAATAGCAAGGAGAAAATTGGAAGAAGAGAATGGCTTTGAGAAACCGTACACATTCAAATTTAATACAAGTGCGTGTGCTAAATGCAAAAACAAACAGAGGCTTAAAGTGAGTGACACTTGCAGAGAAAAGAAAATGTCAGTCGATTTTCAATTGCTGATTATATTTTCCCTTACAGCATCCAGTTTGCAGACCCCAATTGCTTCCTCCTCATCGCAGTGTATGTATGGGACTTCCAGTCAGTATCCAGCTCAAGAAACCCTGGATTCTCATGGAGCAAACGGGAGAGAAATGGTGTCCTCTTTACCACCCATCAACACTGTGTTCATGGGAACAGCAGCTGGAGGCACTTAAACCAACAATGTTGGGTAAGGGCCGAAACTTTAAAAATCTCTACTGCTCAAATATTACTCACTCAGACTGACATCAGAGTAAAGAAAATGGAATATGCAGTGGCAGAACTTTGCTTTTCAAGTCATGGGGACGAAACTATGGACAACTTCATAGTAAATGGAGATATTTTCAGAATTTGCCTTGCACACAAATTGTTTAAAATGTGCTCTGATTATTAATCATAGTTTCAAAAATTATCAAATGGAACCTGTGGAACTTTGAAGATGCAAACATTTCAACTATGAAGATTTAATTTTTCACTTCCTAATTTATTGATATCTGTATACTGTTTCATCTTTGGTTTCTAAAAAAAGAGAAAAGTTTATTTAATGCCTTTAAAATACCTTAATTTATTAGAATCTCAGACTCATTGTTTACTATCTCTTATTTGACAGAAAGTCAAATCTGTATGTTCTACCTCCTATGGAAATGTTTACAAGGTCAAGACTTAATTCAACTTAGCTGAGACCAAAGTTGCTTAACTTTCCATTTCTGTGCATTAGTGTGATGATTTCTGTTACATAGCAGTATTCCAATTCTATGTAACTGAATGGTGATTATAAATGCTTTCCCTCTTTATTTAAAAAGGATTAGAAGAAATAAAAGAAATAAAGTATGGAAATGTTTTTAAAAGTTTGGTTGCTCTAAGGGTTGGGACCATTGCTGAAAAATGTGGGCAAAGCTCCCTTGGATATCAAATTAAAGAGTCAAAACACCATAATTCGAGAATATTTACATATCAAATCCATGCATATAAATGTAAAGAAATTGTAACTTATAGATAGCTTGAACTTCTACACATTTAGAAGCATTGCTTATAAACAGAGTGAATGAATGTTCAGGGATCATCTGGAGGCAAAGACAAATTCAGAAGTGGAGAATTATTACATAGAAATTAACATGAGTTGATAAGCCCATATCTAGCTCTTTTTCTTTTTCATATTTCTTAGTTGAAAGGTATGTTGTAAGACTCATGGCCTACAGTGGGAAACTTCCATTTACAGGCTTCTCTTATATAGTCTTATGACCAGCCTCACATTATTTGTATCAAAGATACAAGGTTATTCTCTAAGCCCTGGGTACCTTATAAAAGAATTTGTAAGCCCCAGATAACCATCATGGTGTAATTTAGTAAAGACAAACTGTAGAATTGTTTTCAGCAAGCAATAAATAATTATCTGTGGACTTGGAGTGTTGCTACCATTTGCTCAGTAGTATGTAGTTAATAAACTAATTAAGCAGAAAAAGTTTGCAACAGTAATTAAATCATGACAAAGAGCAAGCTAAAAATTCTATTCTTTGTTATAATAATATTGCAAGAGTACAAAGGAGAGTGAAATTAACAAGGACTTGGATTGAAGTAGAAAAACAGCTTTAAGAAGTGTTTGGAAATAAGTCTTGAAAATTAAGAACCAAATTTCCGTTGCATAGTAATTAAATATATATTCAGCATCTATTTTGTGTCAGGCACATTAGAAAATACAAAGATGAAAAAGACACTGCCCATGCCTTTAATAAGTTTTGATGTAATAATGAAGGGGTGATGTGATAGGAAGTAGAAGCTCACTGAAGATTTTTGAGTAGAAAAGCAATGGGAGAAAAGTGATGTTTAGAGAACATCTAGCAGCAGCTGGAGAGAGGAGGCAGACTGCATAAGAGAGGAATTAGCCTGAGAATGGGCCATTTGAGAGGCTGTTTCTCTCATCCAGATGTCCAGCAAATAAGTGCAGAGACTACATGGAATCAGACTGAATGAGGAAGAGAAGAGAGAAAGAAGCACAAGCATCATTTTTAAGAAACATGAGCATCGTTTCAGGGAATACGTTGAAGAAGTGGTGTCTGACTAGATATAAGGGATAAAAAAAGGAATACATGAATAGTAGCTCTAAAGTTTTACTTAATCCTATTTTCAAAGCATTTCAGCATAAATAGTCAACCCTGTACTGATATTACCTCTGTAGAAGAGGGAAAATGATCTGAAGCAGGGAGAAGCTCTTAAAAGTGACCATTGTCTTTGGGTTTCATGTGCATCTGGCTGACAAGGTATTAAATTCTGACCTTGAGAAGACTAACTTGCTCTTTTTCCGAGGCAGTGAGGCTTGGGTTTATCTCTATTAGATATATAAAAGCCATTTCTCAATGCATGCACTATTGGCTTTAATTATTTTTTATTAAATAAGACTATTTTTTATTTCATAAGACTATTCTGCATATTGTACAAGACTATTTTATTTCATAAGACTATTCTGCGTATTGCACAAGATGTAGTATCCCTGGCCCTCAAACACTAAATATCAAAGCATTGCCTACTGCTCCTGGCCTTGTGACAACCAAAAATATCTCTCATATTTCCACATGTCCCTGGAGAAGCAGTGCCACTCCTGAGATCTCCTCAGTCATATGTTCCCAAGTATGATTTCAGGATAAAGAGATGTTAAAAAAAATTCAAGCTAAATTCTAATTATGGTGATGATATAAAATCTTTTTGTTGTTGTTGTTTCTACTTTGAGAGAGAAGAGTTCATGAGACTCTGAAGGTACCACATGTCAAAAGCCCATTTTGGAAATGGAAAGGGGGATATTTTTCATTACCATAATGTCTAAAGGGAGCAGGTATCGTGGCATGTAGAGTCAAGACCAGGACTGTGAATATCTTGTAATGTGTGAGATAGATTTGCACAATGAAGAATTGTTCTACTTAAAAAAGCCACTAACACTTGTATTGGTGAAATGGAGGTAGATCAGTGGGCTGCGAGGTGATTGCACTAAAATTTTGCCCAGTAGTGGCATCCTATTTTAAACGGTATTTAACCCAATCAGATAATTTCTTCAGGAACTGTGACTGTGAAACACACACAGAGCCTAGAGAAATAAACAGGCAGAGGAGTGAGGGGGTGGTCATAGGAAGAGAGAAAGAGAGACAGATGGAGAGCTTGAGAGAAGCTGAGTCGTGAGAGGGTCCAGTAAGCAGCAATGGGTGGGCCCCCAGGACACTGAGACAACAGGTCCCCAGACCAGAGCCTTGGCAGTGCCATCTTGACCAGTGAGGAACAATGCCCAATTCTCTTCTGCCCACCTGAATTTGCCTGTGAAGTGCTTGATGGATGCAGTCTCCATTTAGCCACTCAGAGCACAGCAGCTTTGAGTATATCACCAAGTCCCAAACAAGATATATTTCCTTTTCTTCAGAAAAACTGGATAAACAATAACTTAGAGACTCACTGATTACGTTTTCGAACCACTAAATCTATGCTCACACAAATGCAGCTCAAAAATGGGAAAAATAATGTGCCAATTCTTGAAAGTCAGCCCAGGTAGTGTACTGCCTTGCCACCCCACCCCCTCCAAAAAGAAAGAAAGAAAAAAAAAATCTTAGAGATAACAAATTCTGAAACCCAAACCCAGAATTCCAACTTTTCAAAAAAGAAGGAGGCGAATGAGAGTGATATGTCCAAACTTCCTGGAAAGAGATTTCAGGTACTCAGATGTTTATATTACAGGGAATAAAATTAGTTATCCTATAAGTTTCACAGTAAAAGCTATGAAAGTGTATAAGGTCTGGAGTAGTAAACCGTTCATACTGTATTTTGAAGGCAAATTTATAATCCTAGATGAGTTATAGAAATTTAAACAAAAACCATCCAGAAAAGTAAACAATAGTGCTTATGACATACAGGACACTTTGTGCTTTGAGAAAGATAAGGAATGATGAATTTATATAAAAGGTTATTATATTATCTCATTCAATTATTGAAATCTAAATTAAATCCTTGAGTTTATAAATGGCAGAGAACACAACCTGTCTGTTCCAAAAGCACATTGATTAAATAAAAGGAAATAAATTTCAGTTACTCCTTGATTATAGGCATTAATTAGCAATGGCTGGAAAAAAGTTGGTAGTTGTTAGTAGACTCCAGTAAATAATCTGTGCACTATTTTTGAGATATTTGTTTACAAAATGAGGTCTTAACTCTGTTCTGATTGGTTAAATATTTTTGATTAGTTTTGTAATATCAAAATCTTATAAATAGTGCTTAATTTCTATTGATGTTGGCTACATAATACTATGGTAGAAATGTTTTCCATTATAAAAATAGCTTATTTCCAGAATGAGAAAAAATAATTTATTGGTTTTTTTTTTTTTTTGTAGAATCTAATTCAGTTGGAGAGATCTCTGATTTTATCTGAAAAATTCTCTTCTGATGTCTATAATTTTAACCATACTCATGCAGATATTTACAAGGATAAAGGTGACCACTCATTAGTTTGAAATTCTGTATATCAGAAGGTTTTAGTAAAAGCCTCTCTGTCCATTCAAGAGCCTGGGAAGATTTGGGTATATATATAAATATAGACTATTTCTAGATTCCTTTTCCTATTACAATTTTTATCTCTTTTTTATCTCTAGACTTAAAATTTATTTATTGTTTGAGTATTCATAATGAAATGTCTTTGTAGTGTTTTTAGGTTTGGCTAGATTTTGTTAAGGAGTCAATGTGTTGAAGGTTTCAAGAGATACTCTTCTAATCCTACATTTTAACAAATATATCCGTTTAACACTAGTGATAACAAAAAGAGACAAGGTTCTGCCTCTTATGGAGCTTACAGTTTATGAGGCAGGGCAGACCTTAAGCTAAACATTTACACGATTAGCTACAAAATAGAGATAATTAATTAAAATTGTGAAAAGATGTGAAAGTTGCTCAGAGCTGAGCTTGTGAAGATGCATACAGGACAGGGATAGGGGTCAGGAAAGCTGATCAGGGAAACTTGTTGAAAGAAGTTGACAGGAAGAATTAAGTGAGAAGTAGGGGACATTGGGGAATGACATTGTGAGAGGAGGCATGAGCAGGCAGGACAAGTGTTCAAAAAGGAATCCATCATGTAAGAAATCTATGACAGGAGATAAAGGATGAAAAGATGTGACAGAGCATGGAGAGCCTGGAAGAATGGCAGAATGAGTCTAGAAAATACTTCTGAGACTTTCATACTTTAATGATGATCATAGAGGTTTGTTGATAGAACATGAAAAACTCAAATGATTGTGAAGATCTATAAAGTATTGTAAGAAGTTCATAAGAATGTCAAGCATAGATTTTTATAAACTCTGAAATGCTGAAATATTTTCATGATATCATCAGCATTGTTTTCCTAGAATCCACTATTAAAAATAGCTTTTAAGCTCCTGCAATGTGTTCAATGACAACATATAATTAGGAAAATTAATTTCATGTTTTTTTATGAGATATAATTGACATATAACATTGTATTAGTTTTAGGTGTTGGTTCTCTTAATGAGGGTCCTAATTCGGATCTCTTTTAAAAATGATGATTTAAGCCAATAAATTGTTTTAATAGAATTCTCAATTCTTTTTCCACAAATTCAATCCCAGAGTTCCTTCCTTGAAAAATACATTTAAATATCAGGGGAAGGAAAAATATGTTACTGTTTTTAAGTGGCATTTTTCTGTATTGCTGATATGATAAATTTTAACCCAAAGTTGAAGGAAACTAAAGGTGAAGGGGTCAAAACCAAGATTTTTCAGTGTGATGTGGTGACTTTACCTTTTTTTCTTAAAATAAATGTTGTAGAGTCTCCAAGTAAGAATTGGGTGAGAAGCACATTTACAAAAGTGAAAAATTAACTACTCAATTTGATACCTGCTCTAAAGTAAAGAGTAACCATTGTTTTTATTAGTTAAAAACAAGGGTGGTGTTCTTACCAATCAATAGTCAGAATGAGGGTCAGAGATTTATAGCCTTCAAGCATCTTTAAACACAGTGAAGCAAATATAAGCTTCATGGGCAGTTTGTTTATCTGGATTTGTCATTTAACTTTGTGTACTTTAGCTTATTAATGCTTTTTACACATGACCTCCATGGAAAATAAAACTGTTTCTATATTTTATATTATAAAGTGGCAAGATTTCTTGAATTTAAGGGGTAATATTTTTGTACTATTTGCTTTCCCCTCTCCACACACATATACTGATTTTAACTCATTACTCATTGTCTGGTTACCTCTATAATTTATAATATTCACTTCAACTCTCCACTCCCCAAAGAAGCTTCACTTAGAAAATATGCCTGAATATAGTATCAGATATGTTTTCACAGAAAGCTGAGTATTCAATTGCCTAGGGCGTTAGAAGTACTTGGACGTCAAACTAGCAGAGAAAGTCCTGGAAGAGCACACTGATCCTTCAATGAAAGATAATACTGTGGCATATCAGAGGTTCTTTCACATCCTGATGCTCCCCAGGTAGTATCAGGGAAAAATGGTCAAGAACTGACTAGTGAATCCCGGAAACCAAAAAGAATGGCTTGTCTTTGGCAACGCTTCGGTGCTAAGTAGCTTGCCCTAGTGAAACTGCTGTCTAGCTTTTCCTGGGCTCCTTGCAATTAAGAACATGAGACCATCAAAGATTCAGATAGGGAATACGAGGACTAAGAAGTGTCAGGATGACATGAGCTATGAGCTAATATTGCATTCTCCTAGGAAAGACATTACCCCAAGAACCACAGACTCACCTTTATATAACAGCTATGAAGTGGTTATTTAAATTTTTGTTAAAATATGAAGACAGGATTAATATAAAATATTTCAAGGTAGAGGCAAAGTGTCTGGCTATTTCAAACGCTTACTACAAGAGTCTGACAAATCTGTCTTTGAAACCACATTAATTGTGACAAGTTAAATAACTTTTCTGAGACTCATTTTTCTCATCTGTAAAATGGGCTAAATAATAGAATCTACCACAAAAGATTAATTGGACTAATGCTCATAAAATACTTAGCATGATGGTTTTTGACACATGGCACAGATTCAATAAATGGTAAATTATTAATTTTCATTGTTATTCAAATCCTATGGAATCCGTAGTATTATTGAAAGCAATGCAAAGTGTTCTTATGTGCCTTTACGTATAATGTAGACTGTTCTATTGCTAGAGCTGTCAAGCAAGCTAACCTAGGCCGGTGTAATTAAATAAGAATTTATTATGTAAAAGTAAAGGAAAAAAGCAAAATGTAGTAAATCATTAACTACTTCACTATGGTTTCATAGAAGCGACACAGGACACAATACAGTCTGACTATTAGATATAAAAACATGATTACAAGCAATTTCTAATTTGTGTTTATACTCATTTTACTGCTTTCATACAAGATGTCAATTATTTCTCTATTAACCAATGGGAGGGAACTGTTGATGTTTATTTCAGTCTGATTGTCTTTGTTTTCATAGACCAGTAGTAAGCAGTTATAAGAATATGAGATTTTTCTATGAAAAATTCTATAAGAAGAAAATATTTTTATTAATTTTCTTCCCACTGGAAAGTCAGTTAAATTAGTATTTAAAAATATAAAAGTTTAAATTTATAATCAGAAATTATTAATGTGCTGGGGATTTCTAATGCCTTTATAACTGCAAGGTTAAGAGGCAAGGTGCTTTCTGTTCTCTTTATTGTTATTGTAAGAAAAACCTGTACTTTAGCCAAAAGCACACTCAAGCTACTAAGCTGAATATCCAACTATTGATTATTGAACATCTCCAAGATGTACTGCAGGCACCTGAAAGTCGGCATGTACAGACCCGGAGCCATTCGCTCTATTCTCAGGTGTTCTGTTTTCCCTCCTGTCTTTACAGTCCTATGGAAGTCATAAACCTGGAAGTCATTCTAAATTCTCCTTCACTGCCCAGTCTCTCTCCATCACTTCCAGAGGGATCTTTTTGAAACATAAATTACATCCCTTCTCAAGATTCTTTTCTGGCCCCTCTGTGATTTCAGAACAAGGTCCAAATTCATCAGCATGGGTCTAAGGCTTTTTCCCTTTTTCTGCTTGGACCAAATGCTAATCAATATAATGTATATGCTCTTTGGAAATTTGTCTGCAATTGGAAGTTTCACCAGATTTTTAAATGTCAAAAGTAATCACTGTAGATACTAGAATTTCCTTTATGTTTTGTGGTCAGAATAGAAAGTATAAGAATATGAATGATAAATTGTCAGTAGAGATGAAATGCTTATAAGAATCAATAGCTTTGATGGCTCTAAAATATTTCAGGACATTAGTATTTGATGCAAGCAACATTGAAGGCAACCTTAGTTAATTGAAATTTTTGGCTCATTTCTCAGCCTTTCTAACATGTAACAAAGTGATACTGAAAGATTGAGGAGACAGACCTTGATAGACCTCAGTGACACATATAGGCAGATTTAACTGAGGCTAAGATTGTGATTTTTAAAGAGTTCATACAGAGAAATTCAGTAAGTGCAGTAAACTCTCTTCCTCTTCATTATGTGTCTCCTGTGGTTGACTTATTCTTACTCAGCTTGCCAGTATAAATGTTGCATTCACTAAGGAGTCTCTCCTGAAACCCCAAAGTATGGGTTAGTGTCCCCCCTACATGTTCTCCTTAGGTTTTATGCTTCCCCAGCATGACATTTATCATGTTATTTTTCTGTCTTCTTAACTAGACTATAAGCTCTGGGATGGCTTAAGTGATTGTTAAGTTGATATATTCTCACAACAAATATATGTTTACTAAAATTGCATGTAAGGAACACCTTTGAACTCAGAATGAATAATCACCTTTAGGTTCATTGCTCAAGATGCTATGTACCAAATAACATAATGAGGCCAGAGCCAGGATGGCTCAACAATCACTGTCATCTAACAGGGGCTCAGAATCGCACAAAGTATGAAAATGAATCTAGGCTTGTCCTGGCATAGTCACTAATCAGAAGCATTCCTTGGAGAAGAAGGTTGTGCTATTTTTTTTCTTTAAATTGCATTTTATTTTGAATCATAGACAGAGATGAAATGCAAGGGAATTCTAAGAGCTAAGATCTAGAAATTTATTTTAGTAGACTAGGCTCTCAGCAAATATTAATTCACTAATTGGTTGATTGGGAAGGGAGGGCATATGCCTTTGAAAGTCATGAAGTATGTGTCCTAAATAAATGCTTATACTTTTGCTCAAGAAGACATATGTTAGAATGTTCATTATGGCATTATTTCTAATAGGAAAAAAATTAGAATCAATGTAAATGACCTTAAATAGATGGATTGATTAAAAAAAAGAATTTATGCGATGGAATACTGTACTTTAGGCAAAATTAGTGAATTAAATCTACATGTATTAATAGGAATAAATCTTAAAAAGATCATGTTAAATAAAAAAAGCAAGTTCAAAAGAATAAATCTAATATTCATTTAAATTTAAAAAATCTGTTTAATGTGTATGCATGTGTGTGTGTGTGTGTGTGTGGTAAAAGTATAAATATGTGGTTGGGAGGTGTGTATGTTATCTTCATGAAAATGATTACTTTTGGAAAGTGAGGCAGAGGAATAAGACTGGATAAAGGTTCTGTTATAATTTAAACACTTTGTTTCTTAAAAAAAATATGTGAAACAAACATGGCAAATGTTATATATTTGTTAAAGTGCGGTGATGGATACACTGATGTATTTATTCTTTGTATTTTTTAGTAAATTTTAATATTTCATAATTATCTCTTAAATTACAATAGAAAAAAATAAGTCATTAAAAGGGACAGCCTATTAAGTTTTAAAAATGAAAACTTTACTCATAGACATTGATTCGGCAATGCAACAGTGAGTGGACTAAATATGTTATTGAGAGTTAAAGGGTTATTTAAGTCTTGATAGCAAATGTTCATATCTCTGGGAGGTCAGTTAGGCAGTAATAAATTGTTTTGTTAGATAAGATGGAGAAGAATGTCTCTCCTTTAAAATATATATATACTTTTTTTCTAACCACAAAAGCAAAAGTTGTTTGAAAATGCAAAATAAGAGGGAAAATCCACATATAATCCTGATTCTTATAAATAAAATTTATACGTACAATTTTTACACACACTCACGTGCCTAGCTCCATATGTGATTTATGGGCATCACTCTGTGCATACCGATTTACACTTAGTATTATAGGATGAACATTTTTCCCTCTGTTATTTAGTTTCCTTTGTCAGAAGATTTTTAGTAGCTCTGTAGAATTTCTTCATATGGATATGCTATAACTTACTTAACCAACTTCTTACTGTTAGATATTTAAGTGGCTTCTAGACTAAAAAGAATGAAATAGAAAATGATTCCTGGTTTGCTCGAAATAATATGGCCTAGAATATTTTTCAATCCCAGGATTGTTTTTATTAAACCCCAAAATGTCAACACATACACTTGATTTTTTTTTTAACATGAGGAATTATTCCAGATAATTGACTAAATTTCCTGGGTATTTTCAGCATGTCTGACATCTAGGAGCCAAAACTACAATAACATCTTTGTCAACTATGAGCATGCCTAGGATTTGACATGCCTAGGCTATGAATATAGCCCCACAATAATTTTTACCTGCCTACTTTAGAGGTGGAGAAAAGGGATACCACACTAAAAATGTTTAAAATAAAATTCTTAAGGGATGACTAAATTGTTTAAATATTCTTAAATTGAAATTATTTCCAAAATATTAATATTATTGATAACTAGATGCATTCTTTCAACCCTTGCAACTACCTTATGTAATATATTACATTAATATTCATGATGAATGTTTTATGATTTCTTTAGGATAGACTATCACAAAATAGCCTTATTGATCTAACTACCAAAAACAATCTTCTGAAATATGCACATCCTTGTTCATATATCTATGAGAGTATGATAATAGTCTAGGCAAAAGATGGTGAGTACAGTATACAACAGAGAACACAAGCAAGTGAGGGTAAATACCATTAAGCAACCATGCTTAGTGAAATTCAGGCATGATGGAGGTCATGATTTGTCCACTATCAATGTCAATGTCAATTTATTCTTTAGTGTTCAGTTATTATTGATGAGGTTATAAACACATGGCCTCCTCTCCTGAAATTATTTCTCCATGCAAACATACCTCTCAATAGCCTAGCAACTCATCTGCCTTCTGCTTTCAAGGCTAGATGTATCATACATTCCCTTAGATAAAAGGAATGATTCGAACTCATCTTCCATATGTACCTATAAAAGAATAAAATTCAACTTTCCACCCAAGTCAGTGCAAACAACAATGTCCAACAATCATGTACTTTTCTAAGTTATGTTAGGGAGACCAGCTCTTCTTTGGACTGAGGCAGATCAATGTGTTTGTGCTTTTTCTGGACTATGAATTACTCATGGGAGGAAGCCCCATGTGTAACAAAAGAAGGGCAGAGGGCCAAAAGAAAATCCCCAAGAAAATCCTGTATTTAAAGAGAAGACACAGAGAAAGCACCCATGAAGGAAACTGATGGTCAGAACTAGTAGCAGAAAATGGAGAGAGTTGTGACTTTACATAAAGGAAGTGAAGATTTTCAAGAATACATGATGGTCAATAGTGGCAAATGTAGTATAGGTTCCCCATAAGAAAAGGTTTGGAATATATCCATTGGGTTTGCAATATGGAGATTGGTGGGCTTTCAAGGGCAGTTTGAGTGAAATATTCTGAGCAAAAACCAGCTTTTATGGATTTGGACTGAGTTGTCAGTGGGAAGTGAGAAAAGGAAGACAGTGAGTATAGAAAATTCTTCAAAAGCCTTTCCTGGACTCCCTGCTTTTGAGAACGTGGGTTCATAGTGCTAAAAAAAGGTTGTTGGTTTTTCTTCTTTTGGGGAACAATTTAAGTATGCTTATGCACTAAAGGGAAATGATTGGCAGAAAAGAAGGCATTGAAGATGCAGGAGAGAGGGAGATGATAGATGGGAGTGATATACCGGATGAGGTATCTTTATCCAGGTAGGCTGCATCACTGGAATGCACTGATTGCTATTGTTTTTCTTCTCACTACCCTACTATGACTTTCTCTGGTCACATGCTATTTATTATCTATTCACATAATTTAGCAGGATCTGCCACATGACCCAGCCATATGAGCCTTGTTCTTCAAAGTTCTCCTGCTAAATTCTAGTGGAGGAAAAATAATTGAACCTGGTGATTAACAAGTGAAAGCAGACTCCAACTGGAAAGGTTTCTTCTTTTGGTTTTATACTTCTTTCTTAATTGCGACATTGGCAATAAAATGACCTCATGATATGATTTTCCTCATCCAAAAGACAAGCTCAGTTATCAAAGCAACACAGCCATAAAATCTTCGTATAAGGTGAAGGTTTCTGGAAAATCTAAGTGAACAGGCACATCTCAGAAGAACCCTTGATTCCCTGAATTGAATTAGGGTAGGTTTTAAGCCACTGCATTACATACAAAGACTATACTAAGATGTATTATTATTCTGGTCCAAAGTGAAGGAGGAAGTTCTGATATAACAATAACAAGCCATAGACACATTTAGGCTAGTCTAAAGACAGATACCAAACTTTCGGCTTTTTAATTACCTAATAAAATACACAGTGGACACACTTTCTCCATCCCTGACCCCCAGCTCACCCCTCAGATTCACTCCTCCACCCCTATGTGTGACTCAGAGAACAGAGTAAGGATTAGAAATGTGGCGAAGGTGTCCTGCTATGCTTATTATCTGGTAGTTCTTACAAGCTGAAAATTTAGTGCTTTGTCTTTTTAATTTCATGAATGTCCATAAAATTTAAAATAGTCATCAGGTAAAAATAGCAACCTCAAAATAGCCCTGTCAGATTCCTTTGTTCTATCTTCTCATTCCTAATAATCTCATGTTCTGTCAATGATCATCTCCTGCTTCTCTTTTACCATATTTCTCTTTGGAAGTTCATAGCTGACATGACAATTCTTTTAACCACTGTCTCTTACCCAGAAGCCAGCTACCTTCCAACAGCAGTTCTAGAAGGCTTTTCTGAAGTAATCAGTCACTATATCAACCAACAAGTATTGTTAAGCACCAGACATTATTATCTTGAGGGGCAGAAATATAGGGTTTCCAGAGCCAATAGCCATTGGCAGGTGTACCACATTTTCTGGTGTTTGTTTATACAGAGAACACTCCTCATTAAAATTTGAGTCTCAAGCCCCAGAAAAAGCATAAAGAATCAGACATGAGCAAGAAAGGTACTTGTAGCATCAGAATGATCTGGAAGCCCAATGGTGTTACATAAGGTGTTACATTAGAAATCTGATGTGTTAACATCATTCGAATGACTTGTATCTGAAAAATTCATAGAAATTCCAAGATACTGTAGAAAATTTTCTCAAGTGCTGGAAGAAATACATAAGTGTGGCAAATACATAGGGGGCAAATACATAGGGGGCCCTGGAATGAATTTTCCCTTGTTGTTCTTCACAGATGAAGACCATTTGTTCTGGAAATTATAATTAGCAAACATATATCGCAGTGCACATATGCATGTTTTGGCATTTCCTGGTATAATCTTGAGAATTCTGTCCTCTACTTAAAATCTAAATACATACATACATACATACATACATACATACATACATACATACAAAGACAAAAATGATGATACAGGAGAAGAAAATTAAAATTAAAAAAAGCAAGCAAACAACCAAAGCCACCCATCTATGACTGTTTTGATTAACAGAAATGAGTAAAGGACATATTTCCATTCATAGAGTGGCAGTCCCTACCTATGCATATTCAAATCAACTTTAAATATTCAGTTCTTGTTGTATTCAGTCCCTTTATTTCTGTAGATTTTTCCTTCTTAATAGTGGCACAGATGGACTCACAATTGGAGAGCACGTTAAAAGATTATATTTCGCAGGTGAACTAGGAAAGCTGACCTACCTTCCTCTGGGCTTGGTTGATCATTACCCTTGATCAAATAAAAAGCCACATGTTCTGGCTGCCCTTATGCCCTGGTTACCACAGTGAGAGAAAGAAAGGAAAGGAAGAACGAGAAAGAGAAAGAAGACTAGAGACAAGATAGATATTCTGATATAAATTTCCATATCATCTAATGACAAGCATATTCCATGCATTCAAATACTTCATTGTTTTAAAAAGAACGTTTAAATAGGATAGAAATGGCTCACAATAAATTACTTACTCTTGCTATGATGAAAATAATTTTTTTGCAACAAATGTAAACTTTTAAAATAAGAAATATCATGTAATACATACATTAAAAAATCTACCTGGTTAGAAGTAAAGAAGAAAAGGGTAAGGTGTGAAAAGAAGGGATTTGGAAGCAGAAACAGAGAACAATTACTCCTTATGACTTCATATTGAATCCCTGTAGGATACAGATATGCAGAAATCTAAACAACTTCCTCTGCAGTCTTCCCATTTGCACAATAATAAAAGAATTAATGTTTTTCTTTATCTTCTTAGAGCCTTTGCAAATGCTATCATTTAAGAAGGATTAGATATTCACTGACAACATTCGATAGATATTTGGAGTTATGTTAGATATTTCTTAAAGCAAACACTACAAAACAAATTTTTTCCTTCTAAATTAATTTTAAAACATAGTTCTCTTCTGAAATACATGGAAACATGGAAACATTTCAATGTGGTGAGGATGGGGAAGGTTAAAAATTATTATACATGATGTAACATTTTTGTTGAGAACATATTTTTCTGGTATACAAATAAACAAAAAAAATGTCGGTGAGGGGATTAGGCCTTAAATTGTTGATAGTGATTTCCAGGGTGGGGAAAATTACAGAAGACTTTCTGTTTAATGATTCCCTGTAATTAATAGTAATTAAACTTTAATTACTATTGTAATTAGAAAAATATAAAACATCTTGTGTTATAATGTACATATTATTAAAATTTAGGAGTTGATGATTAAAGTGTTGAATATTTTCTAGTGTACAAGGGCTAATGTGTGTTTTCTTGAGAATTCTACTACTGGAGCAGATCCTGTTTAAACTCGAAGAACCAGATTTGCTGACAGAAAAACTGTGACTACTTGCCTTGTTTTTAAGGAGCCTCTTTGCATTATCCCATTTTATTGATCCTAAATCAAGGAGAAATGACAGGCATTCTATTGGCTGATCATATTATTGCAACTTTCTGATGCAAGATGAAAACCAAAATCTAGCAGACTATTTGTACCTTTGCAGAATTAGAACAATAGCTGTTTAATTTAGACAAGAAAAAAATTTTTTGGACAATGTGTCTAGTTTAGGTAAACTTAGAGTAGAAAAGCTCTCAAATTGAATGACATGAGGGGTAACTGGAATGATGCAGGGGTGAGAAGTATTGGGCTAGCCCGAGTGACATCATTCTGAATGTGAGATTTTGTGTCTCAGAGTATATCTCTTTCCATTTTTTAAAGGGAAACGAAGCTTAGAAAAGACTTCAGTTTTATATATTAACTTGAAAAAATTAAAGGCTAAGATTTTCAAATCTAGCATAAAAGAAATGTGATTGGAACACAGCGCTATTTTATTTGACATTTCTAGGGCTGCTGATACAGGGAAGACTTGACCACTGTGCAATGTACCAAGCTAAGCATTAAGGGTAAAACTCACAGTCCATTCATGACATCAACAAAATCATTTGCTCAATTCTGATAGTATAATTTGAAATTACAAAGAAAAGTGACTTGGACTTTATGGCAACTTGAAGCCACGTGTATCTGTTAATAAAGATTACTTTGAATTAAATTCTTAAAATAGCATTTTGCCTTTCATAGTTATTGACCAAATCAGAATCTCCTTCCTAAGTCATGGGGATAGCAAAGGTCAAATAGCTGCAGGTGGATGTGTTCTGGGGACCAAGGGGAGCATATTTAGCTGCCTGCGTGCATCATCATTCCTTTTAGCTACTCCCTAGAAATAAATCTATATGATTTTGTGGCATATACAATTGTTACTTAGTTGTTGTTGTTCAGCTTGATCTTTTTCAGAGAGATTTTGTAACTCTGATAAATAGATGCCTTCCATTCCACAGTTGTCTCATTTCTGAGACCCCTGGAACAAGCATATCCCAGAATAAAGAGATAGCTTTCAGTGTATCCATGGCTAGAAGATAGCATTTCTTTAGCATGTATTGTCTGTAATCTGCTGTCTCCATGAAGAGCATCTGCAACTCACTTTGTCAAACAGAGTCAGATTGAGATCAAAGCTGAGGCTTTTGTGACTGACTGGCAAGATGAGCACAGTCACAGAAGAACAATCGAGTGGCTGATGCACAGCTGATGGGTTTCCGTGCTTTCTCTCACGTCTGGTTTACCTCATTTTATCTATGTTGATAAGGACAAGAAAAGTATGTGAACTGGACAGAGGCTAATGATAACATATTATTAACATATTCACATAAAAATCTAAAGGAACACTTGTTACTTCCAAGCAGTATCAGGCTGATTTTTTTAGCTGTGATAGTGTTGGTCACATTTTCCTCTCCAGGGGGATTTTAAGGCTTTCCACATAACCTCCCCCACCTCCCATGCTCAAGAAGAAGTTTGTCCATAGCTCAAGAGGACACCCTCGATCTGTTGTTAAGCTGTGGTAGGAGGCTGGATGCTGGTTCATAAAAACACTTACTTCTCAACGAAGGGGAATTTCCTACCCTATGGAGATTGTAAACCAAATTAAGCTTTAAGGAAGATAGAAAATTTTCTACGATATTCAGGTTCTAGATACACTATTTTCTGAACTGATTATGGAATGTGAAACAAGATTTTTTTATTCTGAAGAATTATCCAAGCAGTCAGAATCCCTGTAGTTGTCAAAATATTTTTACTTCTTTGAAATTCTTTGCCTCATGTTAAGCTTCTTTTCCAAACTATGTAATTTTACATGTTTTTCATAGATTTCCTATAAATTTTCTACCAGTGAGAACAGTTACATATCTTAATGTGCCCCTGGATTATGCATTTACATAATAATTTCACAGGTACTAGAGTTTTTGAAATTATTTTATATACTTATTAAATTAAATATTTTATAATTAAATTACATACTTATAAGCTCATCATAACAAATTAAAAATAGACTTATACATATCTTGTTTCTCTAAATAGGATAAAATTTTATGAAGGTTTTGCTTATCTTTTCATATAATTTTTAATCAGAACCACTGTGTAAACATTCTCTAACATCCATGGTTTCAAGGCAAAAAGGATCATTTACCTACTGGTTATCTGGCATAAGCATGGTTTTTATAACAGCTCTTGTTAAAATGGTCACAATAACATCATAAAAGAAAAATAAACCTTGAGTGTGGCAGAGGATGAGTTAAACTTGTCAGAAAAACTGGATGCTCTTAACTGTTTCTGAACCTTCATATCAGTGACAACTCTCTTATTTTGAATCCCAGTGTTCAATAGGTAGTCGTATTATTATGGTCCTCTGGTAATAAAAAATTACTAATAACTTCACTGAGTGTTTCCTATGTGTCAGTACAATGCTAAGTGGTTATACGCATTATCTTAGTAAATTGGCCCTATGAGATAGGTACTGTTATCATCCTCACTCTACAGATGAATTAACTGTGCACTGGAGATGTTAGGCGGGTTCCTCAAAGTTACACATCTGGTAAGCAGCAGAGTTGAGAATTAAAGTTAGGCACCAGAATAAGGTTAACGCTACTATTCTGATATACTACAGTTCCGCCTAGGTTGATACTGTGCCTGGCTCCTGCTCACCCCCTCTTCTTCTTACCCCCACTTTAACCCTGTCCCATGTTATCGTAAGCTATTGTTGGTTTGCCATGACCTGTTTAAATGGAATTTATAAATTAGGCCTCAAAAATCTCAAAATCATTTGTAAAATATTTTCAATTAATAACAAATTTTATGATAGGTGGAAATTATTTTTATGTTTTGTGTCTCTCTCCAAATGAGCACATAAAATCAATGTCAGCCCAAGAGAACTGTGAAATGGCTTTACAAGTACACTATTAAACCATATATCTGGTTATTTTTATTGAACTGCAATGAAACTTAAAGGTGAAATCCCTCAAGAATTTGTTCTCAAGTAGGTCAGCTGATTGAGATAGAGAGAGATTTAATATTTTTATGCTTCTTACATGCTGGGCACTATACCAGGTACTTTCCTACATTATTTCATAAGAACTTCAAAACAATCGTGTGACAGAAGAACTTTTATTTTCACTATTTTATAGACAAGGGGACCTCAGTTTAGAGAGGTTAAGCAACTTTTCTAAGCCCACAAGCTTAAAAGCGACAGGGCCATGGCTTGGGCCCTCTGCTGACTCCAAAGCTCATATTTTAAAACCCTTTTTTACTAATCTCCTAAATGCACAAGGTAAATTTATGGTAGTTTAGACATTACTCACGTCCTCGGTGTGGAGGTGAAGAATGAGATTGATATCATTCTCTTTAAAAAGGTTTAGCAGAGGTGCGAATTAGGCCATTCTTAGGTCTCTTCTTTCTGGGAACATAAAACCAGGGCCTACGGATTCTATATTACTACAAAGCTAATACATTTCACAAGCCACTTATTTAAAAAACGTTTCCTATTCCCTGAACATTCTGTATGTGTTTATGAGGCATCCCTACTCGCTCTACTGAGCAGCACACTATCTATGGCAAGTGCATATGCTTAGAGTATTGACAATATCATGGTAAGTTAGCAAGAAAAGTTTCTAATTTGATGAAATATATTGAAACCTATCTTTAATAGCACCCTATTATCCTCTAATAAGTTAATAATAACTCTGCATATAGAAGAGGAAACATATATCTTTGAAAAAGAGCACCAATAAGAAGGTACTTTCATCTACATTTATTTTGAATTCAGTGACAGACTTCCTTTTTCATCACTCAGAGAGAGAATTTCCTCCTTTTTTTTACGATTAGTTGGCAAATCAAAGCCTTAAAATCAGGACTCTGAAAGTTAAAAAGAAAAAAAAAAGGCCACTGTAGGTTTTTCTTTACCTTGAAAGGAAAAAGTTTACCCTCTCATCAGAACAGATGGTTTTAAATGCAGTGATTACAAAATTCTGAGGGTAAAATGGTTTAATTACAAAGTCAATACTGCCTCCAACCTGGGCTGAGTCTTTAGCGTAAAAACAACAGACGGAGCAGTGCAAACGCTAGGACAATGTTTAACCAGAACTTTGCATAGCTACTGCAGTAGGGTTTTCCATGGGGCTTTAGTAAAAGACAGAGCACATGATTCTGGGTTCCTATTCATTGAATATTCTCAGAGGACGAAGAGTTATATTCTTCATTTCACTATGCAATATTTATACATACACAGACAGAAGCCTAATGAGATCTACTGGAACCCAATATTATGAGGTAGCATTTGATTTTGGCAAAAATGAACAATTAGGGAAAGTTAAGGATACACAAAGAAGGAGTTTGTCATTAGAATGAGTTTGCAGTTGATGAAAAAAAGACAACATTCTGAAATTATACATTAGAAAATCATGTTACCAAACATTAAATGGTCAGTTTGGGCTGAAAACTCAAAGGAAAAGCAATGACATACCAAGAAATGATTCAATTGCTAGATATTTGTAAAGGTGGTGGTTTTGTTGTTTTTTAATCACATAAGATGGCAAAATTTAAGTTGATTTTCTTTATAAAAATTATGATGTTTTCCAAAACAGAAAGGATTGGGGGATACAAAAAAATTATTCACAGATTAAATCCTGATTCTAATTAAAGTTATAATGATGAAAAATAAGAGTGTCTGGTGAAAGCGTTCCTATATGTCTAACAATATGCTCATATAACAAATGACTCAATTGGTGAAATTCTTTTTATTTTGATGGAATTAGAACCATTCATAAAAACTGATGCAAAAGAAAACCACATGCATTTTCCTTATGTTGGTGTATTCTTCCTCATATCCCCTAAACATTTCATATTGGCAATTACAAGATAGGGGCACTGAGCTGAGCAGATGTGGGAGGATCTAAATAGTTAAGTAAAGTAAACATTTCTGATGGTTTTATCTTTGCACCTTCTGATCTTAATAAATGTCAGCAGGATAACCTAAAACAACTCTTCTAGCAACTCTCTGAATTAAAATCAGAAGCATTTCTAATCTGTTTAGGTTTCTGTTTAGAAGGAAAAATGCCTCATTCTAGTGCAAAGTGCCTGGGATTACATTCAACAACATTTGAAAAGGTTGGTGTTGAGGTTAAAATGTGCAGAAAAGAAAAAATAAAGAGAAGTTAATACTACATTCTAAAAATAAAAGAAGCTAAAAAGGTGCAATTTTTAAAACATGACATTCTAAGGCAAAGTAACCTCTGAATCATAATTATCACACATTAATTTCACTTTTGGAGAAGTAATAAAATTTAATTGCCCAAATTCATAGTAACAAGACTTATATCTAGTTGCTTACACAATTTCATTCTCTGCCACAAATTTTCTAAAAAGCCCTGAAGCAAAAGGTAAACATCATACTGTTCTAAAAGTCATAACAAAATTAAGAAATTCTTTGGTATTCTTTAATGATTGAGTTCTTGAAAACCATACATTTGAAATTCATTCATTTACTCTCTCTCATTTCCCCTTTAATAGGCAACCATTCTAATGTATTTAACATATAAGCTTAAAGAATTCCTTTTATGTTGCAATATGATAGAAATATAGATCATCCATTTATATAATCAGTCCCAAGATTAAGAAGGAGGCATTGCTAGCACCCCATAAGCCTTTCTTGTGCCTTCTTCTGGTCACTGTCATCTCAGGGGAACCACTATCCTGACTTTTAACAAAAGAGATTAATTTTGCTGATTTTGTACATTAAATAAGCAGAACCATACATTTGCAGTTGTATGTGTCTGGCTTTTAATTCGATATTGTGTTTTTAAGATTGATCTATGTTTTTGTGTACAATTGAAGACTGTTCGTCCTTACTGCTGTGTGATATTACATTTTATGACCTTACTACCACTGTTTATTTTCATCCTACTGTTGGTGGGCATTTGGATAGGTTCCAGTTTTGTTCTTGCCAATAGGGTTGCTCAGAATCTTCTGGTTTATCTTTTGGTGAAGACATGTCTGTATTTCTGTCAGGCCTATGCCTAGAAGTGGAACCGTAAATCACAGTATATATAATATGTTAGCTTGTAGTCAATATGGTCAAATCTGTATCACAAAGAGTTTGTGCTGAGCTCCTTGCTTCTAGGTTCTTGAACAGAGTGAATTGTTATTTTACATGCACACGTTTTTTATTCATTATAAATGGTTTTATGTTATTCATTTCATTCTATTTCCTACTATCTTCCCATTCAGGATGTGGACTTAAGATTCACGCATGCTGCTCTGTGAACATCAAGTCTGTTACTTCTAACTGCATGTTACCACGTGAAGGATAGTGACATTTTTATAACTACAGGGATAATTTCATCCAGACAACAAAATACTATAGGCTCACTTAAAGCCCACTTTTTAAAAACTCTTTGATTCTGTGGGAAACATTCACAAAAATTGATATTTTGGGAAAAGAAGAATATAAAACTTCATAAAGTATGATTTAAATTTTATTTTTAAATGTATATATCTAGAAGGAAATATACTAGAAATAATATTTACTATGGTGAAAGATTTAGGGTACTTTTTTGTTTCTTTGTATTTTTCTGTATTTTCCAAGGATATTACAATCAAGAAAAGGTACTTAAAAAAAGAAAATATATAACTTATGAGTACTATTTTTACATGAAGGATTAGAAAATCTTATTTTTTTATATTTTGATCCCTTGTTTTCACATCATTGTTTTTATAATCAATATTTGTAGTTTGTGCTAAGTTATTGCCATCTCCTTGAATACTACCTTGTTTTAGTATCTTTGTCATTCCTCTGCATTTAGTTTCTCCTAGTCTCCACAATTCTTCATTAGAAAGGCTAACTAAAAGTCAGCACATCCTTCTCTTCTTAAGGAAGAAGCCCTCTCCTTCCCAAAGCTAACAGTTGATATTTTCCATATTGCAAAGTATTATTATGGAAAATCTACATCCTGTAGTTTTATGATGTCTTTTTTTAAGTTCATTACTTAATTAACTCAATCATTATATCGAACCCACATTAAGGATATTTTAAATTATAATTGTCAGTGTTACTAAATAGAAGTAGGGTCTCACACAGGACAGAGCCCTCCTATACTTTTAATTCACATTAGAGCAAAGATTCACGTTACTCAGTTTCGGTTCTACTTTAACCTGTCCTTTGTTCTTGGATACAAACCAAACTGTAAGTGGACATTCTCTCAAGCAGGAACAAAACCCAAATCTTAGAGTCAGAGAACTTTCCACACTAGAGATCATACAGTTCCACTGATGACCACATAAGCTTGAGTAATCTTCCTGACCTTTCAGAACTGGACGACTCACCAGGAACAAACTGGAGATAGTATCTTGACTTCTTTCAAAAACTCTTTCAACCACGATATTGTGCTCCTAGTTCAGTCTAATTTTAGAGATGAAGTTGCTCTTTCTATTGTCGTTGATATCTAATTTATATGTCATAGAAAATTCACATCCTAATTTTGTTTTAAGGTGTCTTTCTTGTCTTGTGTTCATTTATCAATTAACCAAATTATTATATCTAACCCACACTGAGAATACTTTTTAGAACAGAATAAAATTTGTCAGATGGGAATGTACCAGCAAGGTTTCATCATGATTGTCATGAGCCTGAGGCATTTTTCTCTTTGTGGGCCCCTTTCTCCATACAAAAATATTAAAAATTGCAAATCTTGAAAATCAGATAGGATGAGGTAAAGAGATAAAGGAGAAGAAATGGGGAAACCAGGACAAGAGATGGGACAAGAATATTTCCATGTAGCTGGCAGTCTCCTCTTGTGGGTTAACCCACATTTATTCACCTTCTTCGTTGCCACATCCCCTTGAAATCACTCTAGGGAGACCCTAGAAGGCTGCAATCATCATGCTCCCAAAGTATCCTGCTTGCTTACTTTTCTCTCACAGAGACTTTCCTGCCCTGCAGCTCATTCCCTTAGGCCCCAGTTCTCTGTATCTAGCAACCTGGAGGCTGGATAATCACACACATAAATCTCCCAACTGAAGGAGCTGTGCCATGTGAGAGTCACCTTTTTATTATTTTTTGCCACTGTAGTAAAAGACAAGCCCTGGTGTTGACTTGTGACTCTCTAGAATTGTCTCATTCCCCTTGATTGTCTGACTTGCTGGACCAACTAGAATTGAAAACCGAACAGAAAGCAGGGGCTCTCCCAGGCTGACCAGCATCCTTCTCACACACTGTGAGGCAGCTGGTCAGCTTTGCCTACACTCAAGGCAACAACATCCCTGCACAGCGCTTCTATATATTTTTAACCATTGAAAAATAACTTTAAAGCAGTGTGTAGCTCAAGGATAAATAAAGGAGAAAACCTATACACTTTTAAGGCTTCTCTTAGTTAACAACTTTTACTAACGATGGCAACAAAATTATTGGAGCCTGCAATAAGCCATCCAGTGGTCAAATAGGTCACCTTATGACCAGTATTAAGATTTAAATATCCTTTAAAATTAAACACTTTGGGGTTATTAATGTTTCCTTTCCTCTCAAAATTTTTGTGTTGAGAGGAGGTATGGGAGGAAATGTATTAGCAACAGTAGGATGTGGAGAATAACTCTAAGTACATTAAACATCTGTTGATGGAGCTATTAGCACAGTTTGTAGATACCACCACCTGGCCCTTATTCCATTTTGCTCGAACTTTAGTACCTGAAAATACACTGTAGCAATCATGTTTCACTTCTATTAAATCTTTTACTACTGCATTAGGTGGAACGTAAGCGTCAATCAGTTCTCATTAAAAGAAAAAAAGACCTACTTATGGCAAAACTCAAATGCCAATGAGAAAATGCCAAGGGTTAAACATCACTTAGCATCTCAAACAGGCTGTGATACTGTCAGTGTAAGAGGAAGTCCTTAAAACAGCAAATAGAGGTGAAGGCAGCTTGAGTTTGTATAATCGCGTTAGTCAGGTGAGAGAATTTTAGCTCCTTCCTCTACTACTTCTATAGGTTATTTTCAAGTGCAACATCAGATTTATCATGAACAGGGAGCTAAATAAAATAGAATCTCAAGAAAGAAAGTTTCCATCTTACTTCAATGTTAAGCCTAAACCGATTGTTCTTTTCTAGAAAAAGTATGTGAACAAGAGCTTGTTCTCAACGCTCATCAGATACTGAGTTTGAATGATGGCATAAAATGTTTTCTACTGAAAGGACAATTGACTTTCTTGATTTAAGGCCACTCATCCCTGGTCTTTTATAAAACAAGACCTATAAGCTATAAAGGAATTCTTTCTCTCTTTGTGACTGAATCTGGCTTTCTTCTTTGCTGGCATCTTGGCTCCCCCTATATTACCATTTTCTTCATATACAAAGAAACTCTACTAAAGACATTCACCGTGTTTGCAGAGGTGCTTCAAGGGACCTAAGGGACCAGGATTTCATTTTTCAACTCTTTTATGAAGTGTCCTTGTTTTAAGTTTGGCCGTTGAAATTTGAGGCCTCAATCTCTTAACATTTATTGAATTAATGGAGTCAGTGATTGATGCACTTCAGTTTTAAAAGAGACCACTGTGGGTCACCCTCATCCATGTTAAATTGTTCTGTGCAGCTGTTTCTGTAATTTCACATACCATAGGTATGTAATGTTCTAGGAAATTGTTCTTCTCAGCTCCAAAAAGAAATGTCCCCTATGTGTTCCCTGTGTAGGCCCTCTGTGTTATTTATTAGATATCGTAGAACTCTATGGCTGGACATCCAGCCCAATGTTATGACTCAAAGGTGTGTCTTGGTCTGGTGTCTGAGTGATTTCCAGGGCCTAGCAAAGGGATTGAGTTTCCAGAGCTCTGAAGACAAGGAGTAACACCCCAAAATATGGACTCATTTTTCACTTCACCTTCATTGGCCAAGCAGCTGCCAAGAACAAAGGCTGCATCTCCCGATACCTGGCAAACAAATGCAGTATTGCCTCACAAATTGATTGCTTCTCTGAGGTACCCAAAAATGTATTTGGGGAGAAGCTTCAAAAACAAGTTGAGGAGCGGCTATCCTTCTAGGAGGCCAGAGAGATTCCACGGAAGAATCTGAAGGTCATGAAGGAGGCCATGGTTCAGGCAGATGAAAAAAAAAAAAAAAAAAAGGTGTGTCTTGAACTGAGGTTTGGTGTAGTCAGAATGGTTTATCAGTCATAATCATGTCAGAAGCATCTACTTTCTTTCACACTGCGAATTAATGGTATATACTGTGGTAACATTTATGTTTTTTATATTCTTTGACAGCCTAATCTAGTTATTGAATTCATTTTCATATGGTTTTCATTAAATAATTTGTACTTCATCTTCCATCTCCATGAAATGAGGAAAACGATGCCTGGATGATAGGCATAAAATTAGAAAAGATGTATTTTGAAGCAAGATACAGCTATTGACAGCATTATCTCTCACTTTTTTCCCTTTTTCCCATTCTCAATGTCTCTATTCTAGTTTAGAAAGTTTTTATGCCTTACCTACATTATTCCTGTGCTTGATTTTTAAAAGAACAACAAGAAAAACAACAAAGAAACTTTCTGTTTTTTCTGCTGGTTGACTTACTACTGATTCCTTAAGACTCAACTGAAATACTTTTTTCTCCCTAGATATTTCTCAGTTCTCCCAGAATTGTTTACGTACCCTATTTTATATTACATTGTTAGCTTCTGGTAAATCTGTCTCTTCACTTAAGTTCTTTGAGGGAAGAAGTCTTGTTTTCATTACCTTTTGAGTCTCCACAGTACCTAGCACAATATCTTGAAAATCTAAGTTTCTTAAATTAATTGAATAAGGCTAGTGAAGAGGCCTGACTCTTCATTTTATTAAGACCAAAATACATCTCTTGCCAAATTCTGTGACTATTTTTTTATCTTCATATTCAGGACCTTTTAGCAGCATAAGACACAGCTGATTACTTTATGAAGCACTTTTTCCTACAGGTTTTTGGGACATAACATTCATTCTTCTTTTCCTTCTACTTTACTGTTTGTCTTATTCTCTGGTTCCCCTTTTTCTGTTAACACCTAAATGCTAGAACATCCCAGATCTTCATCCTTAACTCTCACCCTTTCTACTAACACTTCCTAGATAATATCATCTTGTCTGATGACATTAAATACCATCCATATGCTATCAATCCCATGTTTATATTTCTAGCTCAAAGTACTCCCTGAATTCTGAACTTATATGTCCATTTGTCTTTAAGATTTCCACTAGGATGACCATTTTTCATCTCCAATTTAATGTGACCAGTGCAAAATTCTTGATTCTCTTTCATTTCTTCCCAAGTCTGGTTAGTTCCCAGTTCACACTCCTCCTAAGTTGATTAGACCTAAAATCTAGCAGTCATATTTTATTCCTCTTTATCTTTCATATTCTACATCTCATCCATCAGCAGATCACATTTACCTGCAAAACATATCTCACTCCTGACCTCTTCCCTTTATCCTCATGGCTACAATGCTAATCCAAGCCTCTATCACCTCTTGCTTTGACAGGGCATTCTTCTGGCTTCCAAACTTCCTCACAGTCTCTTCTTCATACTCGTGTCATAGTAAACCGTTAAAAAAGTATAAATTTAATTGTGCAAATTACCCCCCCCCCATTTGATTAGAAGATAATCTAAACTTTTCCTTCAGTCTGCAAGGCTTCGAAGTCCACTTAAGTCTCTTGGCTCAATTGCTGTGCTTTCTTCCTTCAACGCTTTGCTCCTGCAGGGCACTTGCACCATAAGCTACCTGGAATACTCTTTGCTCAGACCATCACATGCTGCCTCCTTGTCATTCAGGTTTCAGCTCAGAGAGACCCCCTCAGAGAGACCTTCCCTGACCACTCTAGACATGGTAGCCTTGCCTCCTACCCTATAACCCTCTATCCCACTATTTCATTTTATATTCTTATTGGAAATGATCACTGTCAGGTATTATTTATTTATTTATTTATTCTCACATTTAGTGTTTGTCTCCTCCAGCCCCTCTTTGAACCAGGGACATATTCTTGTCTGCTGTTGTAACTCTAGCATTTAGAATGCATTATTCTAAATATTGTAGATGCTCACAGGTATTTGTTGATGAAATGGAACATCTACTTTACTTATTTAACAAACAATCATTGAGCACAATCTATGTACAGATCCTATATATGTGTCGATGATATAAAGATGATAAAATATGGTTTCCACTGTCAGGAGTAGTAGAGGAGACAGTCAAGTAAACAGAAAAAAAATACAGCACAGTGGGCTAAGTCCTTGATGAGAAACACATGGGAGCCACAATAGCATCTAAGTGAGATATGTAATAAACTTGAAGTGGGAGGCTGTAGGAAGTTTGGGAAAAAACTTTTTATAAGAGAGTCTGTTAGGTCTCTACTGCTGCTATAACAAATTACCACAAACTTAGCATCTTAAAATAACATTCATTTATTATCTCACAGTTCTGTAGATCAAAAATTCTACTAGGTTCAACTGGTTCTCAGCTCAGAGTTTAATAGGCCAAGGTGTCAGCAGAGCAGTGTTCTTTCCTGTAGGCTCTGGGGATACATTGCATTTAAACTTGTTCAGGCTATTGGCCAAATTCAGTTTCTTGTGGTTGTAGGACTGAGATCCACATTTCCTTGCTGGCTGTCTGCCAGGACTGGTCTTTGTTCCTGGAGACTACTCACATTTTTTTTCTAAGCTGTCCATGTAGCCTGCCTCCAGTAATGGTGGGTCAGATCTCCCTCACACTTATAATCACTTCAACCTCCCCTTTTACTGCATCTATCTTCTGCCTCCAGTCAGAGAAAGTTCTCTGCTTTTAAGAGTCCTTGTGATTATAGTGGGCCCACCTGGATAATCCAGGATCACTTCCCTATTTTACGGTCTATAATATGTTATATTTGTAAAGTCACTTTGGGTAAGTAACCTATTCATATGTTCCAGGGATTAGAATATGGATTAGGGCATTTGAGGGAGTATTCTTCTGCCTATTGTAGAGTAGCTATCTAACCTAAGTCTTTCAGATTAATTAGAAGTTATCTAGGAAAGAAAAATGAGAAGAACATTTCAGGCAATGAAAAAAAGCAGTCAGAAAATCTCGAAATCCTCACCAGTCCACATGGCTGGAACATTGAGATGCTAGTGAGTGGGGGAAGGGTGTGGAACAAGATGTGAGGTTAGAGAAGTGGGCAGAAGCCAGATGTTGGAGGCCTTCTGTACCACATGGAGGAGTTTGACTTTATCACAAGGCCAATCAAGGGCCACCAAGGGCTTCTGAGCTGAAAGCTTATGATAGGATTCATGAAGATGAGCAATCTAGACAAAGCAGGGTTTACTGAAAGAGCAGAGGAACTTGTATGTAAAACTATATAAACACCTTTGTGACCAACAAGTGAGGAAGAGGAAGTGGCTGATTGTGCAGAAAACTGCATCAAATGCTCCAGGTAGCCTGGGAAAGCTGGAGTGCTTTGATTTCCTATTCATGAAAGGAACTTCAATCCCAAATTATCTCACTCACTTATATCTGAAGATCTTCATTTAGTTTTAGTATCTAAAATTCCCCCAGATAGAGAATGGCATTGATTAAAATGCACCACTTTTTAAAATATGCTCTCCCTTCCATCATGGTTCAATTCATTCAATTGGCAATTCCTTTAATAAAAATACCTTGAAAATCTACTCTGCCAAGCACTAGGTTAAATAGTGGAGTGGCCATTCATACCTGTGAATCAGTATTACCAACGTTGATTTAGATCAACCAACAAGAAAATCACCAGGATTGAAAAGTAAAGCCCATTTCAGAAAGCAGTTAGAAAGATTGTCCCTAGATGAAAGGAAGGTGGGGGAAAACAATGAGGAGTTCAGATGTGGAACTTGAGAGTGCTCGAACTTAGGCCAGAAAGTGGGGCTCCTAGTACAGTCAGATCCAGGATTTGTCAAGGTGAGGTCTAATGACCAATTTTGCCAGATTTTTTTTTGTGCTTAGTTAAAAATATGTAGGTCTGGATCTTGAGAATTTACAACTTTTCCCAATCCTTGGGATAATTTTTATGCATACCTAAGTAGAAGAATCCCTGACCTAGACCAGCCCTAGTTCTACTCATGTGACAGATGAAAAATTCTTATCAGAATCACCAGATTGGTGAGTGACGGAACTGATGCCTTGGGCTCAGGGCTTCCCACTGAGTGTTCTGTTCACTGCTCCACGCTATCCATTCATCAGAACTAGAGACAAAGTCTGAAGAGAAAAACCTGGTCCCAATTCAAAGGACCTAAATAAAAGCCACAAACTGAGATGAAGTGGGAGCGGGAATTCAGGAATGTCCTTGAAGCATAACCAGAGATGATAATGATAAAAATATCTAAACAGCCAAAGTTAGAATGGAAAGTTGTATCAAAACAGGTCAGAGAGCCTATCTCCTCTCAGAACCCCAATAAAGATAAATAGAGGCTCAACCTGACTAGGAAAAATATCCCCATGTTTCAGGGAATTATAACTATTGATAGAAACAGTAGTTTCAATTGCTAAGGGGTGGAAGAGAAGGTTATGTGGAGGGACATAATTGAATCCAAGGCCAGAGCTGAGGTACTGGGGAAATCCTGACCACAGTACCCCTCCATTTGAATGATGTTTTCAGGGGTAGAGAGAGCTGTGCTCTTACTGCTTTCTCACCACACCGTTGTCCCCATAGCAATAATAACCAAGAGTGTTGTTATGAAATCTGTTGCCTCTTGAGAAAGTAGACCTGTAAATGCTTTGAGGTCCTGTGGGGGAAAAACTGACAGAAAGTAAAAATATCCTTTTATTTATGCTGGTACCAGTTAGTTGACCTTGTATCAAGTTTGAATAAAAGAATTCCAGATTAAAACTCTGTCTCAGTGACACTTCCCCTGCAGAGGTTGATGGGTGGTGGGGAGGAGGGCTGCCCCACCCTCTGAGTTGCTGCTTTGTGCTGAGATATTGGTAGGTGTGCTCTCATGGAATCCTACACAATCTGCCTCTTTATGGGTAAGGAAACTGAGACCCAGGGAGGGGAAGTAATTTAGACTTGGAAGTTGCAGCACCAGGATTCAAAGCTAAATCTGGGGGCAAATCTAGGGGGTTTCCAGGTTATTTAACCTCAACAAGATGAGACCATGTTGTAAGGAGGATCCAGAACAATTCAGAGTGGGCTTCAACTCCTTAAAGCAGAGATGATGCTTCTTTAAAGCAACTACACAAAACAAAAAAGGCAACTATACTGTACTACTCCCTTCTTACAACTGAAAGGCTATGTCCGCGCCAGAAAAGATAGGAAGCAAATAATTTCAGAATAAGGAGTTTTCCCTGCCAAGAAAGAATAGAGAATCATTTCAATGGAAATATATCTTCACAGCCCTTGTTTTTCTAATTTCTCCAAAGACAAATAAAATTTGTAGGTTTGATCCCACTCTTCAAACTGGCTGTATGAATCACTGACTGACTAACATTTTCCAGTGGTTTCTAGTGCTGCTTTTTTTCAAACTGGCCATTTCAGACATGGTTTCAGGTATTATTTTGAAATACATTAGTTCAAGTATCAGTAAGCACTCTATTTTTATATACGTATAAATATAAAATTATATATAAATGCATATATATTTCGTATACATACTTATACATAAGTACATGTAAACATATATATTTATATTCATGCTTAAATTTTATATATTATATAAAATCAAATGTGTAATTACATATGCAAATTATACATGTACATAAATATGATTACATAGTCATAAATTATAAATTATACATATATAAGTTAGATGTATGTGTATAATTATGAGTAAAATTATAAAATATTATTATAATATATAATTATTATATACTATGTAATATAATATATAATTATTTATACATATAGTAACATATTTATACTTAAGTATATAAAATTATACATATAATTATATATATATAAGTTATAGATAACACATAATTTTATTTGTACATGTAAATACATATATGTGCATATATTGTAGACACATACGATTTTATATATAATTATATATTACATAATTAAAATTTATATCACATAATTTTATAAATATCTTTAAAATTTATTAGAGGATTACTCTGACTATATTCTGGATGTTCACTTTCTAATCAAGATTGTCTAATCCAATTGTGGTTGAATTTTAGTGTTTACATTTGAGTTTATGTATGTAATTCCATGGTTTATGTTTTAGTGAGAAAATAACAAAAGCAGACCTAAGTGGTTCATTTATGCCAAGTGATGTTGTATGTGCTGTATGAAAGACAGTGTCACAGTAGGCCAAAAAACAAAAAGTGATGGGAAATTGAGTCTTCACATTGCACACAGTAGTGAGAGCATGCCCAGCACTAGAACCAATACTCCAGCAATCAGCATAATTTCGTGTTTCAAATAGAAACTGGT
The DNA here is from genome assembly GCA_028627145.1 of Eidolon dupreanum. NCBI lineage: Eukaryota > Metazoa > Chordata > Mammalia > Chiroptera > Pteropodidae > Eidolon > Eidolon dupreanum. The sequence continues at coordinate 142,066,738 of CM053502.1, forward strand.
TTGAGTAAAACAAAACCGTGTTACAGTAAATTAAATGTTAATATAAATGTGTTGGTTTCATAGTTTTGTTTATATATAATTTAAAATTTCACTGTGTTTAAGGTTTATATCTAGCTTTCTAGCTCTACATATACAAGTAACATTATTATATATAAAGTCGACTTAAGTTGACACTGGGGAGGGAGTCCTTAAGAATAATATTTATTCATAATTTAAGTTTCAGAAGTTGAGGGAAGATTCATGGAGGTAAGGACCATGAATATTTTACTAAAACTCTATTCTCAGGCTTAGCACAAAGTCTGGCATATTGTATGTGTTCAAAAAAATATATACTAAATAAATATATGTAGGTGTTAAGGGAAAGACTAGGAAAGTGTTGCAGCTAACCCATAAGAATCCATAAGTTTTCAGTCAAGTGATTCATTAGTCTATTTTTACAAGAAAATCAAAACACCTCTTCATCAAATGGGTTACAGCAAAACTGCCTTGAATCTGATACTGCAAGATGAGGATTTCTCTTTGTAAGAGAGAATACAAATTAAAGCAGTTAATGAGAATGTGAAAAAAATCAAATTAAATACTTTAGTAAAACACTAGAGAAAGAAAAGTATTTCCTCTGAAATAAAAATTAGCCAGTTGGTAAACTCCTCAAGAGGACACAATGATCTCTCCCAAGGGAGCCAAGTACAGAGAAACTGCCCCCAAGAATGAATAACTGCTCTTAACCAGCTGTGTTGCACAAGGTCACATACAGATGTTGCAGACAAAGCAAGTACCATGAAAAAAAAATCTGTGGGAAGAGCAAGCAATGAGTGCGTCTGGAGAAGAAGTCAGGGAACCTTGTAGGGGTCAGTGAGGGATGAAGGAGTTTGGTTATTGTATCATGGAGTGGCAAAGAGGGTCCAGGCTTGAAGTTGGTAGAATTGGATGGGGGCACTTACCAGCTGACTTTGGACAAGTTGCTTATCCTCTTTTAGCTTCAATTCTTTTTATACGTAAAATAAAGACAGTGATATTTGCATTAGAGTTGATATGTATATGGTTGCTGGCATGCAGTATGCCATCAATGAGTGGTGTTTTAAAATAATAACAGTAATTATCATCATCATCATTATCAACATCCTAGTATCAGGGATCTTTGAAGGTACAGAGGGAAAAATGATAGCATTATTTCGCTTTTGCATTTTCTACCAACCAAGCTCCCAGGTGATGCTAGTGGAACTGGTCCATGGACCACACTTTGAGAAGCCAAATTGGACTCTATCAGAATCTCTGGCCCTCCTCTCTTTTCCCCCTCACTCCAGTTCCTTGTCTCATCCCAATTCCTGGCAATATTGGGGTTCACACCTTTCCTCTGAGTCTAAATGGATAATATCATTGAGACATGAAGGGGAAATATGTTTGCTTCCATTTTATTTATTTAATTTTCCCAGCCCTCCTCAAGAACTGCAGCTTGACAAGCTCTCCCAGTGGTTCATATGCACTTTAAAGTGTGAGAAGCACTAATCTAGAATATAGATTTTCTGATGCAAAAGAGGGTTCTTTGTACAAGAGCGACTGTGAGGATTAATTTACACTGTTGTGAAGAGAAACAACAAAATGATTTTAATGGGGCATATTGTCTCGAGTTTTCTTCTCCCTGGGTTTTGTGGGAAGAATGGTCAATAAAGGAGGCAGCTGATGCTCAGGAGGGGCTAACCTGTTCTCACCAGGGGAAGGAAGCTAAGCGGGTGCCAGTCTCCCTTACTTTTTATAGAATGGTGATTTGATAGAGCTGGGCTGGTGTGTTCTTAGAGTGTTACTAGTGAGGTCAAAGTGGATCAGTTGTTACTATGGTCCCTCTAAGCCTTTCTTTCTGTGACCTGATTCATTTTCAAAGACAGCAAGTGGAAAAGGTGCCTAGTGACTCAGCCTGTCCACCAGAGCTAATTGCCCCTCAGAAATTGCACAGAAAGCACCAGCTGTGGCCTTGTACCTGCTGACTGAATTGTACGTGAAGGAGCTGCTGACCCACTTGTCTGGAAAGGTTTATATTTATATTTATATTACAAGGGAGCATGTAAAGGGACACCTGGTTGGAAAGAGCAGAAGCTATTTTCCTATCTGAGCCTCTGCCCTTAACCTAAAGTGGGCAGTACACAAATGCAGAGTAGCTTCTACTTCACTACTGACCAGACTTTCGGGAAACGGGAGAATTAACTAAGGGAAGAGAAAAGGCAGTTTCTAGCTCTGAAGAAGAATTAAAATCACACAAAAAGGAGAATCTTGGATTCATGTCCCCTGGCTCCACATCACGGCAAGGACTTTTGTATGACTGTGGGGTAGGGACTAAAAAAGATCCACTTCTGGATACTCACGACCTGAAACTCCAGGGTCTGTGAAATAGAGCTGAAGTTGGAAACAGGAGCTTAAAGGAAGGGTGTATCTAAATACAAACTATCTAATTGAAGTAGGCTCTTACTCTTCTGAGTTTGTAATTCCATGCTCACTGCTCCCTCTGCTGGACCTAGAAGCATAGATTCCCAGATCTATAAACTCCAAGTTAGTCATTTATTGAATCTGTCCCTTTTGAACCAAGTACCTGTTCTGAAGGACGAAAGGACATTTTGATGGGATGAGGAGAACAAAGCCAACTGTCATTTTCCTGGGAGTTTATGATAACTGGTTGAAAAAAACCCCAGCATAACTTATTTTCCACAGGAAAGAAAAATATAAAGGCCCCTAATGAAGATACTTTTTAAATAGCAATGATATAAAATATTTCTAGTAAGAATAAATAAATATTTTCCAAGTGATGGAGAAGCAACACTTATGCAACTATCTCCCCACTTTTTCTTTTCCACAAACCCCACGGCAAGGACAGTGAGTGTTCCCTTCTTCCCATGGCAAATCAAAATGCTTAGCCATGCTGGCGTCAATGGCAATACTACATTATTTAAAAGGACTTTCAGAGAAAGACAGTAAGAATGAACAGTTTGCAATGGATACAGCATCATCTGTTAAAAACATTTCCCTCTTTCCACCTCCTTCTTTGTTCTCTAGTTTAAAAATTGCTTATGATAAACATCCCTTCCCAATCTCCCACATCCTAGCAAGGAAGCACTTTTTTCAACAGGTAATTTAAAAACATTTATAATGGACCATTTCAAACCTACACAAAAGTTTTTTTAAAAAAAGTACTACTCCCCTTGCTATACTCATCATGCAGTTTTAGCAATTACCAGCAGATCATCCAAAGTGTCTACACCTCCACTGACTTCGCTCTGTTGCATTATTTTCAAGTAAATTTTACATATGTTATTTCAGCCATAAATATTTCAGTATTTTTTTCTAAAAGATAAAGACTATTTTTTAATATAACTATAATGTTATTATTATACCAAAATATTAACGATAAATCCCTTATGTAAAATATCCAAGAAGTGTGCAAATTCCAATTGACCATAAATGTCATTACTTTTTTTATAGTTTGTTTGTTTGCATTAAATTCTAAATAAGGTGCAAACATTGTGCTTGGTTGGTATGTTTTTTAAGATTTTAATCTATAGATTCCTCTTTGAACTTGCCTTTTTCTTGCAATTTATTTTTGATGAGATCAGGTTATTTATTCTACAAAATTTCCTTCATTCTGAATTTTGCTGATTGTATAGTTTAATAAATTTGGTGGGGGTTTTTTTTGTCCTCTTTATTTCTGTATATTGGTATTTTGGTTTGGAGGCTTGGCAGATTTATGTTTAATTTTTTTTAACAAAACTGCTTCATAGGCAGTGGTGTGTTCTTCCACCTAGAGGCATCTAATGTCTGATTATCACTCTTCTTGTGCTGTTAGCAGCTGTTGATGCTCAATGCCTAACCATTAATTCAGTGTGGGTTGAAAAATAATGATATTCTAATTCTATAATTTCTTATTCAGTTATTAACCAGAATAGTTCCAAATAAGTACATTAGTATTTTGTTACTCAGTGATGTAGTTTGGATAAGAAAGGCAAAATAAATGACTAGTTATTTTTCTTTGTTTGCCAGTTATCAAAATAATGAGTTATTCTCTGGAATCCTCCAAAGGTGACCAATTACTTAAAAGGACTTTTAGAGAAAAACAGGTTTTTTTATTTAGTTATGTGTTTCTAAATAACCTCTAAGGCCAATCTTGGAGTAGATGGGTTTTGACATAATTCACATGTTTCTAAAAATTGTAGATTTTTTTTCATTATTCTCATTCTATAATTTTTTAGCAGTGACATATATTTTCAGTCTTTCAGTTGGCTAGGTCTCTTCTTTCATTCAGCTTGGGTTTACCTGTTCTTATTTGCACAACCTTGAACATTTATTTGTAATAAGCTCTCTCTCAACCAGTCTCACATATAAGTCTAGTCTTTCATGCATTTATCCATTTATTTGTTCATCTATTAAACAATGTCTATTGAATGCCAACTATGTGCCAACCATTGTTCTGATAAAAATCTCTTTCTTCTTGGAGTTGCATTCCAATGGAAAAGACAGAAAACCAGAGACATACACAGAAATGGACACACACACACACACACACACACACACACACACCTTGAGATAAAAATAGGAGGATGACATTAAAACTGAAAACAAGGAGAGGTTTTTTTGTTTTTCTCAACAGAGTTGACATCAGTTTTAGAGCCTTCTGTGTTGTAATAATGAAGCTGTGTTTTGTCCGGAAGTTGGCAAGAAGATGAGGTGTAGAGGAAGCGAGAAGAAGAGCTAAATTCCTCAATTGTGAATGTGTATGTGTTTCTGCATGCATGTTTGAACATAGTGCTGTGTATATGTAGCGGCCTGTCCTATGGTTAACCAGGGAACTTTTAGGACCAGAAACCGTGTCTCTAAAAATGGCAGTGCAGAGACAAGTGATCACATTGGGTTGCTAAATGCTTTGGGGACAAGGGTACACCATTTTACTAGAAATACTTTATTTCTGTGTTTTAACTAGCATTTCTTAATGTTAAAGTAATGATTTCTTAACTGAAAGCTGCATATTTAAATATCTGAAGAATCTTTGAAAACGGCCGATGCCAGGCCATAGATAATCAATAAGTTTTTTTTTTTTTTTTTAGGGATTGGAAATGGAGGTTGTTTTAAAAGCTTCCTAGGTGATTCTAAAGTGCAACCAGGGTTGAGAACATGAGCCTAAATTAACAGGCTTTGTGCTAGGTAATGATAAAGCAAGTTCTCCAATGCTATCAGTAGAGGGCAGCACTTCCCCAATAATTAAGTAATTCAACCCGGTCATTGAAGTTCTAGCCTGATAATTTTCAGCATTTTAAATCAAATAGTTGACTTGAATAAAACTGATTTTGATTCCTTATTTAACCTTCAATTCTTTTGTAATTCTATGTAATTTAAATGAATTAAAATTCAAACTTCTAATATAGATTCTGAATATAATCCTGCACTTTCAACGACACCAAAAGGTTATTTTAAACTACTTTATTTTAAATCAACACTACTTTAAACTACAGTTGAACAACTCAAAAATATTACCGTAATAAATAACACTTATTTTTTGATGAAAGTCAGGGAAAATGTTTCTGGATTTGGTAAATCGTATTTAAAAATTTTTTAATAACATAAGTTTTCAGCATGCTTCTAGAGGACCCTAAATGCTCAAGGTGCAAAATTTGACAAGGCGATCTGGAAAGAATTCCTATAAATGTATCTAACAAAAGTGCATCAGTGTCTTAGAATAATCTATAAATGCTTGCCATATTATTTAGATTTAGAAGATGGAAGAATTCTTGAGCCAATAACCCATTCTTATCTTATGCAAAGAGTCTCGCTTATTTAAAACACATAAAATGTGAGATATCTTAAAAATGTCTTTAGCTTCACGTTGTATTTAATATGAGTGGGGTCCAATAATAATACAGCAGAGAGCACAGTCAGTCTGGTAAAGAGTAGGTTGAAAGTGACTATTCCCTAAATCTCCTTAGAGAGAAGGGGTGTGGACATCAGCTTGGTGGGATATTGTTTGAGAGGCAGAATTAGGCTTGCATATACAGATTTTATGGCACCATATGGATCTTCCTTCCCTCTTACCTTCACTCTTTGTGAATATGCAATAATTTTAAAAAATAGTATTACTTCTAAGACCTAAAAAATCCCAGGACAGGAGTCTGAAAATCAAGAGCCTGGTTTTACAAGGGGAGCTGTTATTTACCTCATTTCTTTGTCATATTTTGGTTCTATTTGAGGTGAGTGCTGAGTAAATGTAGTTGTCTGAAGAAATGATATATCAAAACCTAGCAAAATTTGTATTTTCTTATATTCATATATGTACATTTATAGTCATTTGTGTATAGAAACCATCCTCATACATACACATGCACACCCCACACACCCTTTACCCGTTGGCATTAAACTTCAATAAAATGGTGTTTCTATTAAAATTTCAGTTCCATTCATGGACTTATACTGAAAAACTTTCATTAATATAAAATTTATCATTCAACAACATAGCCTCAAAAGTCACATAAATTGCAGTAGTTTTACTCCAGAGCTCCTAACAAATGCAAGCAAAACTTAAGATGTTTCACTACAGCCTTACTGCACTTGAACTACACAGATTGAAGATTATAAACTAATCATACCAACAGTTATTTGGTGGAAAGTTGTTTAAAGCACAATAAAAAAGGTTAGGTAACCATCAAAGACAGTTCCCCTCTGAATATAATTCTTGATCAACATAACTTTGTAGCCGCTCTCTCTAGTGGAAAGAAGTACTTTTCATCTCTAGAGATGCCAAATAGCCTGTCTGTGTACGTGTGGTCCTCGTGTTTTAGCCTGTATAAATAAAAACAATATAAAGTACAATGCTAAGAGATAACAAAAGGGACTTCCACTTAAGGATACAAGGACAATGAGCATACGTAATGACATGTCTGGAACATTCTACCACTCCCAGGTTTGCTGGTCTCTTTTCCTATAGTCATGGAAGCTCTTTGGTCATTTTGCTTTAGCGTACAAGAGTCAACTGACTCCCCATTCCCTTTGCCACAAGCCTGCAAGCTTAGGATGGAAAACAATTTCGACATTCACCACTTGGACTTTCGCCCTTAGCAATCACATTTGTTGTTCATACATGGTCTTTGGCTGCCTTCTCTCCCAGCCATCTGTTAAGAAAGGCATTGTGCCCGCTCAGATGGGATGGTGCCACTATTTCTAAGAGACTCTCACAAAATATATGTGTCTTAACTACTTTGACTTCACAAATTTTGAAGTACGTTTATTGACTAGAATTGCATTTTAAAGCTCAGCAGAGCTGAGTAGTTAAGGACTAAATTCTGTGTCTCAATGGCTTGTGAGATTCCCAAAAGAATTATTCCAGACTTATTTTCAACGGGTGGACAATGAAATCAAATGCCACGTTTTCCATGATTAAATACAGGATATAAATACAGCTGTACACATCATTACTTTCTCCTTCCGTGTGACCAGCTCTGAGAAAACAGCGGCTGTACACCAGTTACTCTCTTATCCTGAGGCCACACATGTCTCATCGGTACTCAAAGATGTTTAAACGCTTGAAATATTTGATTTGTGAATAAAATTTGTTTTGACTCAGACTACGTGAGCCCTTGTTATTACTAACAAGGCTGTAGTCGTGAAAATAGATTTACTCTATGAAATCCTCGAAGACAGATTGCCTTTTAAAGGAGGTTGGGCAGAGCCTTTTGCACTTTTCGGCTAGTACATTTTCAAATTCATCATTTCCCTTCAAGCTTTAAATGTGCTTCTTACTAGATTCTTCAACATCCCGGGTGGAGTCTGAGTCTGTCTCCAGGTCTTTGGCAAGTTTCATCTTTCCGCTAGATAGGTCATCGTGTTTGCAGCCAATTCATGTATCCTTCTGCATTTGGCTGATGACCATTCCACATATCTACAGGGATAGGAAAGTAAAGCTAATTTGGGAAGCAAAAGCCTAACAAAGCCAGCTGAATACCACCTGAATGAGCTCTAGCTCTGAATCATACAATAAATGTTGTTGTTGTTTATGAATATCACCAGACTTTATCATTTCTAAGTCTTTTTCCTCCAAAGTTCCAGTTAGAAAAGTAATAATTATTTAACTGAAAGCTAACATTAAAAGAACTACCTAAAAATCATGTTTGTTTGTTTTTTTAAAAAAGGATTACCAAATTTGTACTATCATGTCCCTGCTCAAGACTAAACGAATATTAGTAATTTGATTTTAGGTAGGAAGTAGAATTCCCCCCCCCCCGCCCCCCCGCCCAAAAGGATGTGGTAAGTAAAGAATAAAACTCTCACTTGATCCTGGGAGGATCTGGGGCAGGCGATGGGCAGCTTTGCGTGAAGCAGTCACATTTTACGTGAGGAGCATTCTGTACAGGGCGAGGAAATTGTGCAGGTGAGGTAATGAAGATCCAGCAGAGGGATAACTAGATGGAAAGGGCAAACAGCAGAAGGACATTCTCATCAGCTGAACAGGAGTAATGCGATAGGGGACACAGTGAAACGAGTTCACTGAATCATTTGGGAGAGTGTAATAGGGGCCTTATAACTGAGGATAAAGAGTCTGGCACTAAAGCTCAGCATGATGGGAAGCCACACTGGTTCTGTGACCTGGGCTGTGGTGTGGTAATTCAGGCCAAGGCTCAGGCTGAATGTAGCCTAAAGAATTAGTCACAGTGGGACAGGGCCTAAGAAAGGCTAACAGCTGATTGGAAACTAGAGATGGGTAGGTATTGCATTGACTCCAAGCTCTGTGAGGGGAAGTATCTGTACATCTTATACAACGTCGTATTTACAGGGCTGAACGCAGAACCTACTATACAGTAAGGGCTCAGTAAACATAATTGACCAAATGAGGGGATAAGAGAAAAGAGTATTATGTGATGGCTTAAAGAAAAGAGCACTGACATTTGGCAATGGAATAGCTTTTCTTTGTGAAATCACCGTTACCATGACAAAGCTCCTTGAATTAGAACCAGAGGTGGATTTAGACAAACTGCATAAGCTACAATTTCAAGGCCCTTCACTTGTACAGGACCCCTTCCAAGATCCTGGAGTGACCCTAGCAATGTGTATATGTGTGATCTGGTTTTGTAAAATTATCAAAAGAAAGATATTTTAACAACAATAGATGAGACCACTATCCTTTTCCACTTTGGCTCTCCCTTGGTCACTCTTACCTTCACATTGGGGTGGCATTGCAAAGTAGCTATGAGCCACTCTGGAATCTGACTGCCAGGAAGTTGAATTGAAAGTTATGGTTAGTTTTGGTTTGTGGAGATGCAATTAAGGGATTTGCCGTTATTTTTGAGTGCAGTTAAGTCCTAGGAATATTCCTTCTCCCTGTGTAATAACTCACTACATGTTGTGACACAAAGGCCGAGGACAGAAGAAATATCAAACAAAATCACCTATCAGAGACAACTCTCTGACTGTACACTAATGTCAGCACCTGAAGACTGTGTAGTAGAGGAGAAATAGGTTTGAATTGTTTGGAGGTAGAAGCTAGTTTATGGAAAACTTCCTTTTATTTGATGCGTAAAATTACAAGCCAAGTTTTTAATTTTCATTAATACCTAATAAAAAGAGAAGTTATTCCCTGAGAATGTGTTCAGTAATGCAGTGCAAAATATTATAAATTCACCACATGTTTTTTTT
>CM053502.1:142076894-142138877 GCA_028627145.1 Eidolon dupreanum
AGTTCATAGGTACAAAATATTAATCATCAACACTTATTTTCATATCTCAGTTTCTGTGTCCTTTATTTACAGCGAAAGTTACACAAAGGCAAAACGTTCACTTCACAGTGTATCTTCCAAGGTAGCTTAAAAATACAAAGGTTCTAGCTTGTGTTTTGAAAGGCAGGGTATATTTCAACAATTTTCCTTTTTCTAAGGATGGTCATTCAAAAAAAAAATCATATGGCATACGAGGAAGACTTTATGAAAGATGGTATTCTGTAGCAGGGGGTTTAGCTTTCTCTTATTTGATTCCCTATTGGCAACTATTCATAACACAAATGCTTTTGTCCTTTTCTCCCTCTCCCTGCCACAATAGACCAAGTAATTAACCAAGTGAAGAGGCTGTCAATTAAACACTGATACTAATCTAGGCATAAAAGCTTCTTTAGGGAACATTGGTTTTGAACATATTTTCAGCATTATCAGCATTGATTTTATTCAATCCAATTCTCATACAATTGAGTGCTCCAAATGTTTACATGCCATCCAGGCAACGCTTGCAACATGGATGACCCACACTGCAGAAACAGTGTTCACAAAGAATGCACGGAGAATAAGCTCTCTATTGTGATTCCAAGGCCTATTTTTCCAGGAATAGATGTTCTATCATTAATTAATGTCTCACATCTTTAATGATAAGATTGCCAAGAACAATTAAGGAAATGATTACAAGTGTCCTTGGAAACTGGAATGCCTCACTAATTTTAGCTTACTTTTCCTAAGTGTGGCTTAAAGGTCATCTCTTTGAAGTGTGAAGATTTTAGCATGCCTTGCATTGGTGTCATTATGTATAAATGTTATATAAAAAAATATCTTTTTAGCTTGATTTCTTCAGCATGAATAAGGAGATATTTAAAAATGGTTAAATTTTGAGCCATTGCTTAAACAATTAACTAATATCTAAAAGTAAATGATCTTCAAGACTTGCTAGGGTTTGTTTATTACTTGTCTTATCAACTTGTTTGATTAATTCATATCTTGCACACTGTGATTAGTTTCCTTTATATAAATCAATTTTTGTCTACCATTAGATATTAATCATTTCTTCCTTTTTCTTACTTTCACTTCAATCTTTGATGCATCCATTCAAAGAAATAGACTTGTCCAAGCCTATAAGCCCTGGGGCTTCAAGAAAAGCCTTCTCTTGCAAATTATTGTTGAAAACTGTGAAGATCTGAAATTTTACCCTATTTTCAAGCTAATAAGTTAGCCTGCCACAGTTTTATGGATGCTACCAGAAGACATGAGTCCTAGGTAGCACTTAAGAACTGTATTACTCATGGCACAGCAGGCTGCAGATGCATCTTGTTTACCAGGGTTCTCCTCATCTCTCAAGTCCCATGAAGGTCACATAAGAGGCTCAGGTGGATGCTGCACTCACAGCGAATTTTAATCACAGCTGAAGAACCTCAAGTTTATAGAACCCTAACCTTTTATAATGAGCAGTAAGCAAACCCATGTGACTTTTGCTCCAGAGGGAAAAATTATCTTTAATGTACTGGACAAGAACCAAACCTGTCCTCTGCTCTTGGGGGAGACACCATCTTTATCTTTCAATGTTGTTTGCTACACAAACATCTTGGTAAAGATAAATATGATCAGTACTTCTAGTTGAAGGACATGCGAAACATGAGAGACCCATGGAGTTTTCTCCAAACATTCATTCCTAGAAGTCAGACACTAATTATGTGCAAATGTCTAGCAGAGAAGTATTAATCATAATCACCTTTGAAGAGGACTTCAAACTGCACATGCTCTATTCCCCTAACATTCTAATAACCCTTTCCCCACTCACTCCTAGCTCCTTCTCAAACATGGCCTTTTCTTCCTGATAAGAAGACTTAAGACATTTTCAATGGTTTTTCTTTTGTGTTAGCCACAAATATGAGTCAAGTTAATTCTCAATTATGTAAGTTATGGTAATGCCTATTAATAGTTTATTTGCTTCTTCCTTTTTTTACTAGCCCTGATTTTTCATTCACATTTTATAACTTATTGCACATATTCTGTATTGTAAACTATCTTAAGTTATTTTAAGAAAACCCTGCTATTTATTTTAAAAATACCAAATAATATAAAAATGCACAAGCCAAAATAGTACAACCACTTAAAAACTTTCATAAACAGTTAAATCACCAACAATCTCTCCAAAGACATTTCAAAGTACTTCTTTATATTCATTCATTATATAGCTACTACTCAAGCTATTCTAAAATATTGAAAAAGGTAAGAATAAAGAACATTGTGACAATGAATGAAACAGGTCATATAATTAATAATACATATTTTTTACTGATAATAATAGTGATGTATATTTATCGAATTAAAAATATAAGAAATATAAAGGAGAAAAATAAAATTATTCACAGAACATCATCTCCTGATATAAACAGTGCTAACTTTTAAATGTAGTTTCATATCAACTTATTTATATATATATATACATATATATTATTTACTGATTTTTTTCACTTGACATTTTATCATGAGCATATTCAGATTATGCCATCGATGTTATTTAAAAATGTTTTTAATGGCCTCATATGTTTTTGTATTACATGGCCAGACTATAACTTATTAAATTATTTTCTTGTGTTTACTATTTGAGTCATCTATACATTCTCCAGTAAAAATTCTGCAGTGTATAACTTTATACTCTAATATCACTTTATACTCAAATATCTGTCCATGTTTATAATTATTTCCCTGTGATAGATTTTTAGAAACAATTTAATGAGGTCAAATAATTAGGCTTTGGCCTCATGAAGTATATTGGCGAGCCGCTTTCCAGAAAAATTGGATTAGTTTATACTTCTGCCAACCACAAATAAGAGTGCCAATTTTTACCACAACCAGCATTGAAAATTATTTTGCATGTTGAATTACTAAATTAAAAATAGGTTCCCAATGTTTTAAATCATGTTTTTCTTATGAATGAGATTACTTTAAAATATACGTGCATATTGGTTATGCACATATATTTTTGTGGTAAAAGATTTCATTGTTGATTTAGTCCCCTTTTTTCTTATAGAGACTCATGGTTTTCTTACATATGATTATTATTATTAAGCACGTTTTGCCTTACCTATTTACAATTAATACATTTTACAAATTTTCCTTTTCCTTTGAAGTTTGTTGATGTTCAGAAATGTGAAACATGTATACGGTCAAATATGTCTTTTATTATTTCCTAGATTGCTTTTATGACTTCAAATTCCTTGTCAATTCTAAGATTATTTAAATATTTTCTGGCATATTCTTCTAGTTTAGTGAGTGGTAAAAGTGCCATGTTTTGTTTAAATATTTAATCCATCCTAGGGCTGGATTCCCAAATGTTAAGACAAAAAGGAATTATTCAGCCAGACTCCAGGAACAGAAGAGTTGAATCCAGCACCAGGAGGAATGCAGGAAACTAATCCTGAACCTAATTCCTTTCTCCACAGTACTGACTTTTACAGATATGAGCTCCACTTCCCCAGCCAGACCTTCACGTGACTCTGACTTTTAAGCATGATATGATCTAGAGTCCAAAAACTGTATTTGGTCCAAAAGCACCAGCATGTGCATTGTGGTTTGGTAAACATTCTCTAGGTCATGAGACCAAACAGGCTCACTTTAACCACATTTTCAGCCTCATTCTGTGTTCAGTTTATACACTGGTAGAGGGAGTGTCTACCTGCTTGCTTTCTGTGGCAGCTCCTCTTCACCATGCCCTTTACTGAGGAATCAGCATCAGGAATATGAGACTTCTCTACTAAATTTCCTATAGGTAGGTTTTGCGTGTGCTTGACATTAGCATGCCTAGTGTAGACTGTGGAGTCAAATCACCTAGCTTTGAAGTCTATTTGCCTAATGCAGAAATTTTGTGAACTTAGGCAAGTAAATTAACCTTTCAACCTGATTACTGAGTGACTTCTCTACAGTGGGGTCCATGTGAGAGACAACTATTGTCACTGTCTGCATCTATCCAAAGAGATCCATCCACAAACATTTTCATTAGGCCTTCTTGTCACCAGTCTTCTCTCTGACCTCTTTGACCCTTGAGAATTTGTCAAAATGATTAGCTATTGGTCATGAGTTAGTATAGATTTGTACTTTAGACCAATTCTTTTCTCAGAAAAGTAAATATCCAGATATACAGTCATCTTCTGAAGCATTTATGGTGGTTTCTAAAACTTTAATGTACATATAAATCATCTGAGTATCTTGATAAAAAGAAGACTGATTCAGTAGGCCTGTAATTCTGCATTTCTAAGAAGTTCCTAGGTGCTGCTACTGCTGTTGCTGATGGTCTGAGAACCACATTTTGAATAGGGAAGGCCAAAGATACCCTCTATTTCTTTCTTTTCTGATTCTATCATCATTACTTCCTGCGGGATGGCAAAATGATCAAAGGCCCTCAGTCTAGACTAATTTATAGAGCCACAGTGTTGACATAGCCCTGAAGCAATATGGTAAAAGCATACAGCTATCTTTGCCATGTGAAATAAACCACTATTAGGATTACTTAGGAATTATTATTAGGATTATTTTAGGTTTATTGGTTTAGAGAAGATATAGTCACCATATCAATAGCTGTTTATGATGTGCCAGAGTCTCCGAAGCAACAGCAACTGTAGTTGAAGTCACATTTAACTTGTGATAATTCATAGCCATTGTCTAAGATCTGTCATTCATGTTAACATTAACAGGTACTGTCACCTGATTTCTTCAGGGATAAGTATTGCTTTGGTTTACTATTTTGTTAATTAATGGGAACTCCAAAGACTTCCAGTTCACACTTTCCATAGTGTACTAACATGATAAAGAGACAAGGATGGGACTTGGGGATTCTGTCAGATGTTGAAAAAAAGTATATTCCAATTATACATTTGGGAACTGGTAAAACAAACATTGAATAGTTTCATGGATACTCTTAGCTCGCTATGAGATAAACTCAGACCCAAACTCCACCTATAGCCTGAATTCCATAAACTTCCACTCTAAAGTGTACAGCACAGGTAACATTCTGAATCCCAGGAAGTAACTTCAAACCAGTATTCCATAATCTTCCAAAGCTCTGACTATGTCCTCCTCTAATCCTAACCCTAACCCTCAGTACCAGTCTTATCATGGAAGTAATTAAGTTAGGAAAATGTTATAATTCTCTTGGAAGATAAGCCTTTTTTCTCCTAGATTGGTTTATAATTGGCCCCATGGAATATACTGCTAATCTAGCTCTCCCTATTGATCTGAAGATACTGAAGTTGGATTATGTGGAAACTTGGCACCCTTCCAAACTACCTACCTTGGGTGAAGTCATAATAGAGTTACTGAGCAAGGCAATACCAGTCTCTCAAACAGAGGCTATTTATATTGGTATAAGAAGCTTGGAGGGATTTGGGGGTCTGAGGTACTTTGTGCTACCCAAAAACTCCAAAATTTAACCAAATCTTTCAA
The DNA here is from genome assembly GCA_028627145.1 of Eidolon dupreanum. Lineage (NCBI taxonomy): Eukaryota > Metazoa > Chordata > Mammalia > Chiroptera > Pteropodidae > Eidolon > Eidolon dupreanum. Next base: position 142,082,376 of record CM053502.1, read on the forward strand.
AGCTAAATCTTTCATTCTTTCCAGCTAAAGTCTTTGTTTTTACCCAAGACCTGACAAAAGTGTCATATCTATCAACCATGCAATTCATCAACTGCAGGATCAGTCTGATTTAAGCAACATCAGTGGTGTGACTACAAGAAGGAGCAGTCCCATTTAGAGCCAATGTAGAAACTTAATAGTTTTTTTTTTACCTTGTCTCAGCTCAGAATTTAGTCTTTATATAATCTGTTTTCCCTGAAGCTCTCTAGTACAATTTTAAGTAATTTTTAAGTAATTTTTAAACCTTATAATTTTTTCAGGATTATTCTCCTGCACCAAACTTTCAATATGATATTTCTATTCCCCTTTACTACAGGATTTTTTCTTATTAGTAAAGGTGGTTACTTTCTTTCCTTGTCTTTATTCTTCACTCTTTAATTATGTTTGAATGAGGAGAAATTTGTCTGGACTTGGAATTTGCCAACAGAGAGAACACATGAGTTGTCCTTAGTTCTTACTCTCTACCTGGGAGTTGATAAATCCACTTCTTGGATCTATAGTTAAAAAACAGATTGAAAGGCATAATTCCCACTTCCCTTCCCATCGAATAATAGCGTTTTATGTAACACAGCTTTTATCCTATCATCCTGCATGGTTCTTTAATGACGCTACAAATGAAAAACTGTTATCTTCAATATATTCACTGCTATCAGTGGATATATACCAAACATGCTGCTTTCCTTGTTATCCCTTTCCACAAAATTCCTGATGTAATAAACCATAAGTAATCACAACTCCCACTGCACCCCGATTTCTGCCTTGGTTTCTGAGAACAATTCATATCATAGATATATAAAGGTAATGAGTGGGGAAGAAAATTACTCTAACCACTTCAAGCTCCAAAAGTGAAAATATGCTGTCTGGTTTTACAGTTAGTATACAGACCAGCACTACCATCCAACCACCTTTCTCTCTATCATTTATCTATATCTATCTATCTATCTATCTATCTATCTATCTATCTATCTATCTATCTATCTTTCTATCTATCTATCTTAAAAGCCACACATGCAAGTCACATATGTAATTCTTAGTTTACTAGTAGCCATATTAAAGAAAGTTCTCAATAGTTGCATGTTGCTGGTGACTACAGTACTGGACAGTGCAGGTCCCTGTAGTCAGGGAATGTTATTAAAGAGTCTCCATGCATATGATTATCTGCAGGTGACTCTTTTTAATGAGTGAAAAATGGGTGAGTGTCCTACTGTCTCCTAATCCTATGGCTTTCCTCCATGGAAGGAAGTAAGACTTCTAATTATCTATTAAAATGATTGGTTGATTATCAATCTTAATTTTCAATGTTGACATGATTTTTTAATCTTTCTCTGTATATTCATGCCATTTGTTGAAAATTGGCAGATTGCTACCCAGATAATGTTTAAAATGTTTAATTAAAAAATTAATTTTAAACTTTATTTCTTCCCAGTAGCACATCAGTGGAGCTCTAAAACAGCTGAGAAAACAAACAAACAGACAAAAACTACCTTTTAAAATAAATTCAAAATCTAATGAATGATAATAATTTATAGTAGCAAGAGATCTGTTTCGTAATTTTCATGTTTCTAACAAATGAGTGTGTTTGGACAGATTTTAAGTTGTTGCTCTCATTTGTATTTTCTCTTTGGAGAGATAATGTGCAGTCATGCATCTAAAGGTTTTCAGGAAGCTGAAAACTGTTCCCATTCTCTCCATTTATTTACCAAACATGCTGCTTCACAGAAAACAAAACAATCCTGATGTTTCTGTTTCAAAATGTGGCTATTCTACAAGAATGTGAATAGGTTAGAAAGACAATCCTGTTTTTTCTTTTTTAAATGTTCAAAACCAAATATCCCTTCTCTACATTAAGTGAACAAAATTAATTCTCGAAATTTCCATTTTACTCGAAGTTGATATCCTTTCTAATGGACAAGCTTAATAATTTTTCTTCTCAGCATTTTTAATAATGACAAGAAATTAAAAATGCAGAGAACTCAAGTGTAAAATTAGAATAGAAATGTCAAAACTTGAGATGCTTTGCAATGTAAAAAATCTTTAATTCCTAATACTGTAATTATGGTGAAAAATCCAAACTACAGAATTACAATAGTTTAAATAACAGTCTTACTATGAATCAAATAAAAATTATTAACAATAAAATATATATTTAACATTATAAATAAGTTGTGTTCTTTTAAAAAATAAATTCAATTGATTAAACAAAGAGTGAAATTTGACTACATTATTGGCAGCCCATGTATAATTGACATAAAATCTTGTACATATAAAATATTGACAGTGATTTTTTAAATGAAAATATCATTAGTGCTTTAAAAATACAGCAGTAATGTATGTTTGCTTCATTCATGGTGTAAGGCTGAAAAGATCTTGATAATTTTGGAGGGGAGAAAGTTGTTGCTCTCATTTGTATTTTCTCAAAACAAATTATTTTTTGACTTTTTAATAACATCATTCTAAACCTTCAAATGGAACAAATATACAGAATCTAGTCAGTGTCTTCCACTAACTCAGTGATGCTTGACTTTAATTTTGTAGGTAATTGTACATTTAAAAAGAGATGTTACTTATAATTAAAAATCTACTACCAGCCAACATTTATTGAGCATATGTCATCTACAAGGAAGTGTTCTAATGTTTTACGTGTATTAATTTTTCAATAATCCTATGCTAGGCATGACTATTATTCCATTTTTCAGAGAAGAAAAGTGAGGCACAAAAAGTTTATATAATAAAAGAACATTGAATGAAAATATCCTGTTAATATTTAATCAGAAAATAATTGTTATAAATAATCAGTAGCTAGAAATTTTTTAAAAATGCAGTCTCATAGAATAGATGCGTTAATAATTAGATGGATGTTGAGAATTAAGCAATTATTACTGATGAGTGCATTTAACAAAGGCAAACCAGGGGAATCTCATGAAAATCCTGTTTAGAGGTTTGCAGGAAAGCAGATATTTTTTTTCTTTAACTCAGGAATGTCAAAAAGTTAGTGATGGGAAACATCTAGAACCAAACAAAAACTCTAATTCTGTGGAGGCAAGGGGCTTATTTCTTTATATAAGAATTTCCACTGTGGATAGAGGCATCACAGGAAGAACGTGAGATCTTGTAACTGACACAAGAGTCTCTGTACTGAAGAAATGTTCCATGGCTCTCTTTCATTCCCTTTTCCCTATACCTACCCTATTCAAGAAACTAGACAAATAAACTTAAGGTATAGCTATTGGTGCACTTGTTATAGCTATTAATACACTTGTTCCCATGTCACTATATAAAAATTGTTTTACCACTACACTGTACATCTGAAACTAATATAAAATAATACTGGATGTCAATTATAATTGAAAAGTAATAAAATTGTTTTACTTTACTTAGTGCCCTTTGAATGAATGAGTAAATTAATCGAATGGCTTAATAAAAATAAAGCAACATGAAAGAGTAACCCTTATTTTCAGCTTTTAAGACTAAGAATGAGAATGGGAAGAAATTAACACCTTCTGTAAGTATTCCTTCAACACTTGACTTTGTTCAGAATGTGAGTGTGTCTATGTTATTGTTTGTTTTAAATTGCTTCAATTGGTGTATTGTGTTTACTTTGAACTTCTTGGAATTCCAAATCTGTAAATTGCATTCCAGTCAAACAGCAATGTACCATTCACAGAGTGAAATCCCTCCAAGAAGAATGAGATTAGCTCATTTTAGTGAAAGATAAGTTCATTAAGACACTTTGAATGTTGGTGGATTATCTGGAGTTAGAGTTCCTTTCAAGTACCTTGAGTTCAACAATTTAATTTAAATTAATTGAATGCAATGTAAATTTATCGAACACTTCCTATGAGTAAGACACTATCAAGATACATACAGATAAATGTTGCTGTCTTTAAGACTCGTGATCTTAAAGTGTAAATATGTCCACTATTAAATATAATAGAAAGAAGAGTGTAGTTAGTTCTCTGAACATAGAAGATGGATAAGTCAAATTGGGAACAGAGGACTGAGAAGAATTCATGCTCAGTACCACAGCAGCTATTTTGTGACTACTAGAAACACACTGGGAATGGCAGAGCAGATAGTAAGAGCTTGTGGGTCCTTGATGACATCATTGAGCTGCTAACCATTCCAGCAACTACCTACCTCTGGATTAGGAAGATAAAAATTTAATTAAAACAGTGCCACTTTCAGGTCATCATTTATTCTTGCAGTTGAAATCACTCTACTTTTGTGTTAGGTCCCAGAAATCTAGCTGAGCTATAACAAGGGATTGAATGAGAATAGAAAGGTGGGAAGAAATGCAAAAATGTAGGATAGAGAGGAATCTGAATTTCTGAACATAGAAGGTTGGAGAAAAGGAAGAGTTAAAGATGTATACATTTTTAATGGATTGCATGTATGACTCCTATCAACCTCAACAGTGTAAGAGAGAAGGAGTAAGCTTGAGAGCAAAATGCACTGACTGTAATTTTGGTATTCAATTAAGAAATGCAGGAAAAATCTAACATAAATTTTGCTAAAAACCTTTGAACCAAATTGTACCATAATTTACATGGAAATTGGCATGGCAGTATACCCAATAGGTTAAGTAGGCCTTGTTCACTCTACATCGAAGTCACATTTATTCAATATTGAGTTGAGTATTACAAAGAAATCACTGGTCTCCTTCTTACTGGTTGAGCAAAACAGATTAAATAAGCATATTAATCTCTGTTTTCATCTGAAACCTGACTAAACTGAGAGCAAAAGAATAAAAAAATAAATGGCACTCTACTTCGGGGTGTTACTTGAGCAAGCCAATCAGCAAAATGAGGGGCTGATTCAAAAGGACAAGGTGGGATTCTGGAATCAGGGCATTCAGAGGAAAGAGGGGAAGGAGATTCCTGAGTTGATGATGAGGAAAGCCCTAGGGAGTCAGCAACATGCCCACAGAGCAGCAGCCAGTACCTCGCAGAACATGAGGGTGTTCCTCCAGCAGGACTGGGCCTGAGAGAAAAAAGATTTTTAGAAAAGTGTAGATTCATCTGCTGTGTTATTTTCTGCTCACATGGGTAGATCTTTCTTGGCTCTAGTGTAACCCTTCAAAAAGACTCGGAATCTTCTCATGTACCCTGCAAGAAGAGAAAAATGAGTATGGTGAGAACCAGCAAAATTGAATTATCAAAGTGAGCCATAAAAGCTTAGATGGAAGTAGAATAGGCAAAAAGTTGAAGGCAATTGGCCTGGGAGATTAGAATCAGCAGTAGGGACTGGGGGGACAAGGAACTGATGTACAAGTTATTATCATAAGGCTGCCAGAGCAATGTGATCTTTTAAACTAATTATATAAATAACTTGGATGAAAGTTAAAATTTAAAAGAAAATGGAAAGGTACAGAACTCATGCAAAGAACTGGCTCAGAAAAAAAAAAAAGATAACTGTCATCCCACTGAACCCTTTATTTAACAAACTCTGTCCCTCCACTTTGCTGCTGGCTAGCCTAGGGACTTATCTGAAATGCTGATTTCTTCTCTCACAAAATCTTACTAGAAAAGCCTAAACAATGAAGAGCACCTTGCAAGGATACAGGAAAAATTTGCTTCCCAAAAGCATCTCAGCCACAGACTCACAGTGTAGGCGGCAAAATCACACTTCAAATCTCTATTCAAAACTATCATTTACATTTTAATCTAAATATTCTGAGCAGTGTAAATCATTCTGGAAATGAAATCAGAGGTAGTTTGAGTTGGATGAGACTTTGCTAAGTCACTGCTAAGTTCTTGGGAATACATAAAAGCCACATTGTATGCAATTAAAATATTAAATTACATATGAACAGAATCTGACTCTTTAAAAAAATAAAACAACACATGGAAAGTTATCTTCTTCAATGAAGGGATGTAAAAAAAGGTGCCAAAAAGAAAAAAGGAGGATTTCGAATATAAATATTGCCTACTGATACTATTTTGCTATGTAGCAATCTAAGTTATAGAGAAGGAATGTACCTTAAAAGTCGACCATTCCAACATCCTTGATTTACAGATATAGAAGCAGAGGTCTAGGGAAGCAAAGTGCTTGCTTCTGGCCAAAAACTATGGAAAGGTAGGGGATAGAATCGAGACTGACTACCAACCTATTGTCAATTTATTTTAAATGTCAGATTCAGTTGCCTCAACCGACATGTTGTTGCCAGGCTGGAGCAGGGGCTCCTGGCACAAAGGCTCACAAAAGGTGAAAATATCAACCAGACAGCAGAAGTGCAGAATAAAAGCCTAGGTAATGCACTGCACACAATGCGACTCAAATGTGTGTGTCAGGGGGAAACTTCACAGTGTTTTCAAAAGACAGTGAAGTACTGGGGAGTTTGTTTTAAAGGATCAGAATGTTCCTACCTCTTCTCTTTTTCTTTCATGTGCACGGTAAAAGAACAAAACCTTCCACGGTAGGTTTTGGAGTGTGAAACCAAGAAATCTATTAATGCAAAACTATGCTTTAATGACATAGTGCTTCTACTATGTGGAACCCAGGATGATGGCCATTTGAGCCTCCTTTTTAAGTATCTGACATTAGCTTTAAGACAGCCTCGCCCCAAATGCGAGTTACAAATGTTGCCTGTTTACATGCTCCAATGGAGGAAGTCGGCAGTTGCAATCTGTGTACAGCCTCCACTCTCCTTTTCCACATACCCTCTTCAACCATAACTGATTGTTTTTCCCCTCCCTCTGTGTTCCAAAGCTCAGAAAAAAAATAATTTGTCTTTGTTATGTATCAGTGCTGGCTCTTTGACCCTTATCTACCAATTTCCCTTTCATTCAATAAATGCAATAAAGTGTTCTGATACTTGCTTTAAGTTCCCTGGTTCTTAGGAATGTTTCATTGTTAAGGGTTTTCCTTCACCTCTAAGGTAAATGAGCTTACCATCGTCCATCAAAATTGTCATTTTGTCTGAGGACCATGGACAAACTGTCAGGTAGTATTTCACTCTTATCTCTCAATCGATCAGAGAGGAAGTCTTGCTAGTCCCTCTTTAGAGTGAAGCTGATTATTGGCCTAACAATCACACAAAAGGGGATGCGGTTTTTTCCACACCTGAAGGCATTTGAGGTGCAATTTGTGTGGTACTTACAAGCCCTGCTAAAAGGAATGGCTTCCTATTTTCCTAATCTGTTTGCATTTGTAGGCATTGAGAATGCACACTAAAAAAGCTAAAGTGTAAATGTTTTTACAGGTTTGTGTTGGGCAATAACTACTGGTAACAAGGAAGAGAAAAAGCTCTACCCAAATCTGTATTTTATTACCTGATATATGTTTGAGGATATTTTTTAGTAGACTTTCTAAAACAGTCAGAACTTGCTATTTCCACAGATAGGGACTAAAATGAATGTAATAAGGAAAAAGTTTTCATCTTCTAATTTCAAATATTCTGTCCTTGTTTGAAAACATATAATATATAGTACAGAAATATAAGATGCTGATCTTAAAGTAAGCAATAGAGAAAAAAGTGTTCCGTAAGGAAAAATTGATTAATGCATTTCTATAGGATTTATAAAAGGAAAACTGTTTTAACTCTCCACAATGTCCTAGTTGTTGTTCTGCTTGAAATTTAAGATGAATGAGAGTTGAATAAAGTACTCTTCAGCACCATGACTTTATTATTTTTCAAATCTTTGTATTAAGTTGGTGCTTTAAATATATAAAATTTTGTGGAATCCTTCATCAGCATCTCAGGGAGTAAGGCCTGAGAATTCACACTGACATAAAGCTGCACAACCTTGTGATGCCCAGCTTCTGAACAGTTGCCTCCTCAGTGCTTTAGATATAATCCTGTAATGCTGACGGGTTAGAGTAAGATCTTATGGCCACTGCATCAATGATTAAATGACTTGTATCCAATATTTTATCATTGATTTATATGTTTATTCAACAAAGTATATCGTGAATTACTATGTGCCAAGCTCTATGAAAAATTCTGGGAATTCAGTAGTGAATACAACAGATATAATTTTTACTTATTTCACTTTATTTTATTGGAGGAATTGAATATATCTGGAAGTTCTAGGATCAGAAATTGTTCCTCATGAGTGTATCTGTATTAATTTCTTACAAAGATACTCAGAAAAGAGCTTTGACGGAGTCCTAAAATAAATGAATCTGTTACACTCAACCTAAAGTAGTATCTCATGAAACACAAATTCTGTAAAAATATGTAAATTTTTCCCAGTAATCTTACTAATTACATAAAATAGGGCACAACAATTACTAAGGGAAAAACCAACCTTTTTCTCATATAAGATGTGAGATTTAAGGGTTTGGATTTCCACTATTTTTAGAAGCAAGATGCTTTTGAATTTTGATGAATTATTTAAATTAACTATACTGAGTAGAATTAGCAAATTTAGTTAAGGGGCTTTCTGAGTCTACAAATCATCAGATGACTATTATAGAGCTATAAAATTCAGTAGAAACAAGTTCATAAGTTGGAATAGAAATATCAGTGAAAATTTGTTAATCTATTCAATGAATATTTATTGACCTTCTAATATAAACTGTGCAATATACTAAGGTACTGAGAATATGAAAAATAAGACAGTTCTTCCTTCAAAGACTTTGCAGATTAGTAAAGTCTCTAGCAGATATATATAGATGATAGATATAGATATATATGTGTGTATATGTATGTGTGTATATATATTATATATATTACATATATATAATATATATATGAAAGAAATGGATATTGTGTACAAGATAGTTCAAAGAAAATGATGATTTAGGGATGGATTCTCAGAGGAGATATCAATCATCCTTAAAAAACAAGTACTACCTATTTAACAATTGGATGAACATACTGGCATAGAAATTGTCTCAGAAGAGGGAGCCATGTGAGTGAAATAAGAGATGTAAGGAGTATGTTTAGGCAATAGGAAGTAGCAAGTTTGTCTTGAAGGTAAGATCCAAAGAGAATCATTATGAATAGTGGATCTGGAGAGAATCCAAGATATGAGAGAGTAGGGGAGAAGAGACAGTAAAGCAAATAATCTGAGCCTTTTTATCCACTGAAGCATTTATTGAACTCAAAAGTAATGCAGATTGAGAGTCTGGAAGCAAAACATAAGGAAACTGTCAGGAGGCTAAGAACCTGAACAGAGCTACTGGCAATATCACAGTGCTAAGGAAATAAAAACTGGACTGCAGAGGCTATCAGGGAAGGGGAATCTTGATAAATAGCCAAAGCTTTCCATTGAGAGTCTGAAGGATGACTCTCTAGCAGTAATAGCAATCAGAAATATAGATAAGGCCTTACCAAGACTGGAAGACTTGGCTCAATTTCTGATTAGATTAAGGCAATATATAATCATGCAAAGTGCCTGCTAGAAATTATACAAGTCCATAATGGAGGAAAATAATACCATTTAGCAATACTAAGATTTTTCATACACACTGTCTGGGGTTTAATAAAAATTACCAGACAATCAAGAGAAAACAACAAAAGAAGGGAAAAGGGATAATAAAAACAAATTCAAAGTGATCCAAATATTAGAAAATTTTATTTCTATGGTTAATATACTAAAGAAAATAAAGGTTTCCTCTGCAATCCAAAAGTAGAACATTTCTGAAATGGCATAAAGAGTATCTCCAGATTTCCAAAAGTTCACCCTGTCCCACTTCACTTTTATGAAAGATCTACATTAGTATAGTAACAGCCTTTTTCTGTAAAAGCAAAAATCCTCTTCAGATTTTTTTCAGTTAGTGAAAACAGGTACTAAAGCAGGTCTTTCATATAAGCAAAGTGGCATAACATGATCTTTGGGGAAGTTGGGGATATCTATAGATGAGAAGAAAGATAATTTCATCAAAGAACTCGTGTCTACAAGAAAATATAAAATGAAAATTCCACACTGATTAAAACCAAAACTGAATAAGGAGACGAAAGATGTGTAAACAGCAGATTGGATACAGCTAAAGAATATTCATGACTTTGAAAAGAGATCAGTAGAAAATACCCAGACAAAAAAAAATGGAAAGAAATAAAGGATGGAAAATACAGAAAAGACCATAAAAGACATGTGGAACATAGTAGAAAGGGAAGACATACATGTAATTGAAGTCCCAGGAGAGGACAAGATAGAGAGTAGCACAGATACAGTATCTGAAGAGCTTATGGCCAAGAATTTTCTAAAACTGAAGAAAAACTAAAGAAAGTCACAAAATCAAGAAAACTTATAAACTTCAAGCAGGAACAGTACAAAGATATATCTAGACATTTTAAAATAGAATCTCTGAAAAACCGAAGGAAAGAAAAAATCTTGAAGAGCAGAAAAAAATCGCCTCCCAAAAAAAAGACCACCACCAACAATTAACTTTTTCCTAAAGCAACAAAAGTGAGAATCAAAAAACGATGTCTTTAATTTGTTGTATAAAAAAAATCTGCCATCAGAAAGCAAAATTGTCCTAAAAAAATTAAGGTGAAATAAAGAGATTTCTGATTAACAAAAACTGAGAGAATTTATCATCAATAGAGCCTAAAAGAATTCTAAAAGAATACTAAAAAGAGTTGTTCAAGTAAAGGTAAATGATCTCTAACAGAAAATTTAAAATACAGAAAAGAATGAAGTCTGCAGGCAGACCAAATTTGATGTTCTGTGAGCAACTAAAACTCTGAGAGAAAATCTATAGTCTTTCCAGTTTGAAGAATCACAGGACAAAGTTCAGGGCCATCACAGCCACTGAAAATGAGATGGAAATCCTATAAAGAAGAGATCCAAAGAGACAGAGCCCCAAATTCTGTCTATAAACCTTGCCCAAGTCTCTTCCTAATCCCTGAAATATACATGCACAGGACAGATAACAGATGATGGTGATGATGATGATGATGATGATGATAATGATAATAATAAATTTTATCAAAAGAAAAAATTGATGTTAGAGTCCAATCAAGTTAATTGTTTTATATAACATTCTTGAAGGTTAAATAAAACAGAATTCAGAGTCTCCACAAGATAACATTCACGTTTCTCTAGATACAATAAAATATATATTAAAATATGAAGAAGCTTTGGATTTGGGCTTGTTCTCCCTTCTATAAAATAACGTTTTATTTAAAAAATCTTTTCTTTAATAATGAATGTCGTTTTGGTTTGAATGAAATTATTTTAGTAAATCATTGGTAAGCTATTTTTCAAAACACTTCCCATCCAGTTCTTAGAATGTAATTTCTTAAATTATGAAAACTGCAGTTAACAATTCACATAAACATAGACCCTCAGGGACAAAGTGTGAAAACTATTAGGAAAGAACTACAAGGCCATTTCTAGCAGATAGTGTTTTTGAATAGAGAAATAGAAGCTTCCTTCACAAAGAACTGAGGGGATCTATTTGTGGTTTCATGTCCACATTTTGAAAGCCCCCAATTGTAGTCTCAGTAGAATAATGAAGTGTCAATGGCATTTCTACTCACAGTAAAGAATTAATTAAACAGCCTCTATAACGATCTGGCTTCTAATAGTGCTATTTCTGACATGAGACCCTTTTACCTTGGTTCTGAATTACTTGAATCCTTGTAAATGCTTTAGTTATAAATACTTGTCTTGCTTCCTCATGTGTGATATGAATTTCTATGATCGTAGGATCACAATTATCTCCTTAGTCCTTTCAGAGAATTTGTATAGCCCTTTTGATAAAAGAAACTCAAAGTGTTTTGCAAACACACCATTTACCCAAGCCAATATGAATCACTGCCCTCATTTTAAAGTGATAGAAATATCATCTTTCAAATGGTTAGGCAAAAGAAAGTTTTAAATCATATCTGGGGATAAGCTACAAACACAGGAAGAGAGCGAAGTTCTGGAAATCAAGTATTTTTTCCATTATCAAATATACTTTGTGTTATGCAATAGATGAAATTTCTTTAAGAATTTTTATAAATTCTTTTCAAGTCAGATCAAACTTTAATGCCTTCTGAAGACTTAGTCCATAACAATGAAGCCTGTTGATTACAGCCATTATGTTTTCAAAAGAGAAGATGAAATATGGACAACATATTTCAAAGAAAAAAATTCACTTTGAATGTGCCAGGAAAAACCTAAATTTGCAATTTGTTTGAAACATCATACAAGAGTGAGAATATCCAATGGTTATAAGGCAAGGCAGGAAACACAACCCAAAAGAATAAGGCTAGATATAGGGTAATAACACTCTGGCACACATGGAAGGTCATACCTCATCTAAAGGGACAACTGCTGCTCAGATCTCAAATAGTTTGTGTATAGTATTTGGAAATATAAGTTCATTTTACCATATTTTCTGAATTTTCAAGAGATAACAGAAACTCATCAGTTTATGTGAAATTTCCTGATATCCAAATTCAAAATCTTTTAAAATCACTGAACAGGATAGACAATTCGTGCTAACTAGATTTGAAGTAGATTAGGACACTGCATTGCTATCTCCATATACTAACACATTCTGAAAAAAACTGAACTACTCAGAAGTTAACTATTTCGATCATGACATTGAAAGGAAATCTCAAGAGGTCATTTAGCGCAGATCTTCTATTAAGGTAGGTCTATATCAAAACAATTGAAGATGTTCACTCAATGTACTTTTATTGTAAGTATCAACTCATGCTAGACATTATGCTAGGTGGCAGAGATATGACAATGAACAAGAAGTTGTCCTCCCTCTATTGAGGAGGTTGGGGGATAAGAGTCATTCTAGCCCATGGCTTTGTGTTGCCAAGTAGAATGGTGAGATCATCACTAGCATAATGCTTCTGGCTTCTGGTCCCACTTTCTCACTCCATTTTCCCAGGGTAGTAGGAGTGACTTCCCTGATTGGTGAGTTTTTGAGAAGAACCTGGTAAGGTATAGGTTGGCTTCTCCTTTTTCCTCTGTCCTTGAAGATTCAACTGCCCCGGGCCTCACCTGGAGGTGAGGGAGAGAGGTGGAGACAAATAACATTCTGAAGGATATGTTTAGTTTAAGGGAAAGTTAGAAAACCACTTGTTCTCTTTTAAGCCATGCCCTCCAATATAGTTTTAAAGGTTAAGAAGTTGAGGACAGAAGTTTGTCTCCTCTGTCTTCTTTTCTTTGTGGTTCCAAGCCAAGACAAACTAGAGAGATGTTAATTAATGGGTCTTATCAAAATGTCAACAATCTCCCTAGAATATAAACCCTAGTGGAAAGTGGTGATCACAGTGGTAAAGGAAGTTTATTATAATATGAGAATATAGAAAAGGGGGGATCCTGACCAGGACTCAGAGTCAGAAAAGGCTTGTTACAAAAAAAAAAACAAAAAAAAAAACAAAAAAAAAAAACCATGAAGAATAATTGTGTATTTATCCAGGTAAAGGCACAAGTAAGTATGGTAATACAATGTTCCTAGAATAGGAATCTACATGCACAGAGACACTGGGGTTAGCATGGCAATATGGCAGAGTCAACAGTAGTTCAGGAGGGTGAAGGTATGGAGAAGAGCAATGAGAGGCAAGGAGGTGAGACTAGAGAAGCCAGCAAGTTCTGAAGGGTCCTATAAACCACACCAAGGAATATGACTTCTTGAGAAAAATGAGAATGCCTCTGAAGTGTTTTCAGTGGGAAAGTCACATAATCAGATTCTTGGTATTAAAAGATCAGTCTGAGAAAAAGAAAAGCTCGTTCTGGCTATAGTGTTATAAATGGATTGCAAGCAGCCAGCCTGGAGAGAGAGAGAGAGACTAATTATTGCTACAGGAATCCATGCAAGAAACAAAGGTTCTTATTCCAGGCATAAAGAAGAGAGGTTCAGGAAGTATGTGAGAGAGATAATCATCGGGTCTCAAGGGACCTTATGACCTCAGAATGAAAAGGTCCTTGGAGCCAAGCAATGTTCGAACGCTGTTCCCTGGCCCCTTATTACTAGCACTCTGCTGGCTCCAATGCTAGTGTCAGTAGCTAATGTAACTCAATACCTGGTCTCTTTCAGTTTATGAGAGCTCATGACACACCTGGACTGACAGCCTTCCCCATGGCTCTTGGTGGCACTACAAATCCCTGAGTCTCTTGCAAGGGCTCCTTGGGTCTCCTATGCTGGGTGGTCCACCCTAGCCTCTGTGCAGGACTCATTAGCCTTCATCATTATCAGCCTAGTGGTTTTCAATTTAATTCCTTCTCCTTCCTCCTGGGGCACCACTCAAGAACCCAGAGTGGCCGAGGTTCATATTCCTTCAAATTAAGTCTCCAGCTAACTTACCTAACACTCCTTTAATTTAGGAATCCAAACATACATCTAATCATTTTGTCCCCCTACCTCTGACTCTGTGTTGGTTTTCTTTTTTCGTAGAACTGGGATCCTTCACTTCCTCTTCTTGCCTGGGCCTCCTTTATGTCAACTCTGTGGTCTAGACCAGTGGTCCCCAATCTTTTGGGCACCAGGAACTGGTGCTCCTATGAGAAGCTTATGCCTGATGATCTGAGGTGGAGGTGAGGCAGTGATGCTAGTGCTGGGGGAGCAGCTGCACACATAGATGAAGCTTCACTCACTCTCTTGCCGCTTACCTCCTGCTGTGCGGCCCAGCTCTTAACAGGCCATGAACCAGTATCGGTCCACAAACCGGGGTGGGGGAACCCTGGTCTAGACCACCAAATCTGTCTTTCAAAGTAAAAGTGTCAATCATCCAATCTCATTTGCCAGGGTTTAGGAAAACTGCTGAGGGAACAAGTTTTAAGAGAAGAAGTCAAACATAGCAATAGCAAACGTTTATTAAACTTTTACAGAAAGCCTGGTGAGCATTGTTCTAAGAGCTTTTAAATTTAATTGTTTTAATCATCAAACAACTCTAGTATATTCCCCATTGTGGAGGAAATTGAGGGGCTAAATAATTATGGAACTCACCTAGGCTGACATAGCTGATTGGTAGAGGAGCTGAGTTTAAAACCAGGCATTCTGGATCTTTGCTAAAAAATAAAAAACTTTTAATGTGATACATTTCAAGTTAAGAGAAAAATTATTTCAATAATGTTAGAGTGGTGGTCAGTGCTTCAAATGCTGCTAAATAAGGACTGTAAAGGTTTGATTTGATTTGGCAATAAGTCATCATCAGCCTTGGTGTTTTTAAGTTATAGGGGAGAATGAGGGCAGTTACAGGAGTAGAAGAGTAAGTGAGAGTTGAGAAGGGACAGACTTTATACTATGCTTCAAGGAGAGTAGCTAGAGGTACACGTGGGGTTGAGGGAGTTTTTTGTTTTATTTTGTTTTGTTCTTTAACTTGAGAGAACATTAGGCATACTTAAATATCAATGGGAAAGAACCAATAGCGAGAGGATGACTAAGGTTAGAAAGAGTGGTATCTCTCCATATCTTATCAGAAGCAATCCTGGGATCTTGGAGGAGGCTCTTTTGGTTAGTTTTGGGGATGAGATACGCAAACAGATCATAAGTATCAGGATATAAAGGCAAATCCAAAATTCAGTGATGCCTCTTTTAAAACTGGTTAGCTAGGACCCAGAAGCTCATCATGAGAACTGTACAATTTATTGAGTTTTTAAAAAAAAAACAACAAAAGCCTCATCTTTTGTCCTTCAGGAAATAAAAGCCAAGGGGGTTCAGAAATACACATATGAGTTTCCATTTGCTAAAATACAAAGTTCAAGGTAGGCTTTGCTTTTGAAAGTTGTTGTTTTCATGTTCTAAAAGATCTCAGGCTATTAAACCTAGTGGCAATATGCAAAGGGAAGGAAACCACTTAAATACTGTTATAGTTCTACTAATGGAAGCATTGTTCAAAGCAAGTGCTTTGATTTTTCTCCCAATGCAACATTTACCAGAGAGAAAAAATATTGACCTTTAGTTCATGTTGGGCAAATGTTATATTGCATTTTCACAAAGGATCATTGAATATTTCTCTAGTTTTCTATTCTTATAGTTTAAGGGATGTTGTTTGTTATTATTATTTTCCTATTTTAGATGTATGGTGATTTTATTTATTTTTTAATTAAATTTATTGGGGTGACATTGGTTAATAAAATTATATAGGTTTTAAGTGTGCAATTCAATAATAAGTCATAAGTATATTGAATTGTGTGTTCTCCACCCAGTTAAATTTCCTTCCATCACCACATATTTGACCCCTTCACCTTGTCTACTTCCCCTTCTTGCCTTTCCTCTAGTAACCACTAAACTTGTCCATGTCCATGAGTCTCTGTTTGTCTTGTTCGTTCATTGCTTTCAGTTTTATATCCCACATGAGTGAAATTATATGGTTCTCAACTTTTTCTGTTTGGCTTATTTTGCTTAGCATGATTATCTCAAGATATATCCATGTTGTCACAAATGGCAGTATTGCATATTTTCTTATGGCTGAGTAATATTCCATTACATATATGTACCAAATCTTCTTTATCCAATCATCTATTGATGGGCATTTCAGTCATTACATGTTGATTTTAAAATATTGCCAATGCATTACAATGATGTAATATAGGCATTATATGTAAAGGAAGCCAAGAAAGTGTAATGTAATTTATAAACACTTATTTGGGAAGTTATTATCTGAGTTGCTCATATTATTACTTTTAGCACTTATTGCCTTATATTCTAGATTTTTACTTATTTTTCTAAGAAAATGTATTTTCTTTTACGTCATACCCCATGCATAATTAACATGAAATAGAAATATCATAGCTTTAGTTTAATAAATTACCTTTTTTAAAAAAAATAAAAGTCCTGTTCTTAGAAAACACTAATGAAATTGTTTCATGTTTTATTTATAACTTCCAGAAAAAAGTCTTAACCAGAATGGAAAAGAAATTCTTAGGAGATTACAAAAATCGTACACTATTCCTACCAAATAAATATTGCTCATATTCTAAGACTGCCACCACATTTCTTTTCCTATATATATATAATGATAATTTTGCTTTGTACTTTCAAGTTGCAGTCTCAGAAAGAGTTTAATAAATTTTAGATCTAAGGTAATTTTCTAACAGCAACTGCACCTGCCATGCATTGAAGCTCACTATATCTTGGGAAGAGCTTACCCACTGAGGGCAATGCTTTAGGGCCTGCCTTGTAGCTGCTACATGTCAGTACAACAGGCATGAGGAATTCAAGGTCTCCAGGTGGGCAGACCTGCTTATAATGACTCTGGACAGCTTGAAAAAAGAACAAACCCATTCGTAATTCAAGAGCTAGGCTGAAACCCTATGATTTTCCATGTCCATGCAAAAAAAAAAAAAAAAAAAATCTATCTTTCAAGCTGTATGACTAAAGGAACAAAAACAAAACTCTAAGTTTGACCCTGTGAGTCATCAAATGTGAAGAATATTTAGACTGGTTCTTTCACAGGCTCTTTTACTATACTTGAACTTGGAGAATAACCCAATCAGGAGCCAGGCAGAAAATACACGGCACATTCAAATTGAGTAATTTGAGGATAGTTTAATAAAGGAATTATTGACAAAGTGGGCAAGGTAAAGGAAAAAAACAATACCACAGAATTAGTAAGAACTGGGTGCCCTTATCATTCATAAGACTGAAAGCGAAGGGATAGAGACGTTACCAGAATCCAGAGACGGGAAGAGATATTTGGAGAGAACTACCAGATAGGAGCTACAATCTTTGGTTAAAAATGATGCAGGCAACTCATGACAACCTCACAGAGAGGGAACCAGAGGAATAAACACCTTGACCCCACTAACCTCCCCAACTCCTATCTACTCCTGGCATCCCTCTTTGTCCAAAACTATCTGTAAGTCACTAGACAAGGAAGCTTATTAGCACAGGTCAGAAACCCAGGACACAAGGTAGGATAGAGAAGGTATTTAGCCCAGAGAGGTTGGAAAGCTAAAAAATGCATCTCACTAAATTCTTGGTTCTATCAATTAGTTGCACACATGTTATAGAATAGAGGGGTAAGTATGTGAGTTAGCTCCCACAGATGAGACTCTTAGCAACAGCCAGACATTCAATTCTATTATGTGTCATCAGCTTCAGGGATGGAGGGCAGCTAAGGCAGCAGCAGAGTACAGTGGTGGCAGCGATAGTGATTTTCTGACCTTTGAATCACAGCTACAGTGTTTCTACTATTTATTTATCTAAGGCCAAAAACCATGATTTCTACTCCCCTAAGGGTTTTGTTTCTGCTTAAAATTTCTAGAGTATTTGCTTTTACTGAATTGAACTTTGACATCATACTAAGACATTAGGTGAAAACAGTGTAATTTGTTTGCCTCAAGGAGTTTTCCGTATATTTCACTTTCCCACATGTTTTCAGCCTTTTCAGTTGGGTTAGATCCATGAAGGCTCTGGAGGGCCTAGTTTATTAACGCAAAGACTTGAGGAGAAGGCACACACACCAAATTAACATAAATGGGCGTGATTCTAATAGTTTACTTGAGTGTTTATGATAAGCTAGCCTTAGCTATACCTTATTTCAAGTGAATAAGAGATTTTACAGATTTTCATAAGATGTGGGGAGAAATATAACATTTAAGAGAGATGATGTTGGCATAAATTTATAATGCATGTTTATTCACCCATCCTCTGTGTTCCTCAAGACAGATCAGAACATATACATGTTATTTTCCAAGGCCTTAACCACACATTTGCATAGGGTAAAGAAGCATTTTGGAAAAGCTTTTTAATTGGCTATTCTGAGTAGATCTGAAATGCTGGTAAAAGATAATGCAGCTGAAATGAGCTGGTTGATTACTATGTAGAATAGACAGTCTCAGCATGGCAGAGGCAAAATAGCATCTCTTCTTGCAGAGGCTTAATTTGTTTGATATTGTAGTAAATAGCAAAGCCAGTGCAGTTATCAAAATTTACTGGCCCAGAGAGATCTTTATTGTTAGTGAATTGATCATCTCGGAAAAGTCATATTTATGCTGTCCAATAAAACCGAATAAAATCTCCTAGCATGGCAAAGAGAGACTGATGTAATACACTATGATAGTTTTATCTCTTTATTCCTAGATCAGAGTCAATTCACAATCTCACTATCTTTTCAATAAAGAGGAGGCCATGTACCCTTGAATAAGAACCCTGAAATACTATCACAAGAGAACTATAAATATTCCTTTGTATCTTGTTGAAATAGATCTGCAGCCATTTACCAAGGTAACTGTACACTAGAAAATAGCACAATATAAATACCCTTTAAGAAATACTATATACTGGCTCTGAACCAACGTGAGTCTCTGAATATCATTGCAGTTTATCAGTTAGAGTGAGGTCAATAAAAGTCATGAAATAAATGAAATTTCATTTTGGGCATACCTCCTAGCAGACCCAGCAGAAAATAAATCCTTTTCCAAAGTTAATTATCATGTAATTGGAATAGAAATGCTCATCAACTTGCTAGAATCCTCGCATGGTGTTCCAATCGTAATGATAGGAAAAAAGGAAGACTCTGAAGCTCCAATATCCCACCAAAAAGCAATAGGTCAGTCTAGTCCTGGGGTAATTTCAGACTTAAAGACTATCATTAAAGATTAAAAACAGTCCGAGATTATAAAATACATCCTTATGTTGTTCTATAGTTTGTGGTGTGTGAAAGATCGTTGAATACTTTAGCACAATAGCTTATTTTATACTTATGTAACTTATTCAGTGATTAATTTGAAGTTCTAGCTGTGGTCTCCTTCTTGGAGCAAATCAGTACAGAATCTGTCATCTAACATATTGATCTGGTAAAGGATTTTCTCTATTCTAATATTCAGAGTAGACCAAACACTCTCTTCCATCTGGTCAGGGCACCAGCAAATCTTCACTATCTTGATTCAGGACAATGTCAACTGTCCATATCTCTTACATAACTTAGTCCACAGATACTTGGACCATGTAAGCACCCTTCAAGATATAGCACTGGTTACTGAAGTGATCCTAATGTGCTGATAGGATTCGAAGAATAGAATAGAGAGTATCTAATATCCTTTGGTAACTCAACTGAGAGTTGGAGCAATGATACTTAAAATGTGGTCTAGTTTGCAAATTTTCTTCTCCTGCTTTACAGTGAGATAAGAGTCTAGAAACTTTCATAGCAATTTTACAATGCTGCAACAGCCAAGCTTGAGATGAGTGGACTCATCTAGTTGAGTTAAGCAAGATATACCAATCCATGACAGATTAGAAATAGACATAAAAACTATCCCTTTACTACAGGCCATTGGAAAACATTGTGCTAGAGAATAGAAAATAAGCCTCAGAAGACTACAATGGCCTGCTTCAGTGAAATTTCCAGGATCCAGATATGAGACATGCTAGATTATTATTTTCAAAACAAATTTGCGAAACATTTCTGCACATGACAAAAATATAGTATATATTTATTGACTCATTTGTTTTGTCTTTCTTTTTTCCTCAAAGTAATTTTAATTATCTGTATTAATCTGTCTTTGGCACAAATTAGTATGAGGCATAGTGCTAATAATAAAAATAATTCTGGTTCTGCTTTATCTTCCACTCTTAAAAAAAAAAGTCTCCCTTTAAATTCATAATCACTTATCTCAAGTGGGTCCTTAGGTTCCTCTTCAGACACATTCATTTCCCTTGTTCATTCCCTCTGGCCTCTTATGGATCCTTATTTCACACTGTGTGCTCATTCTTCACATTTAGCTGATGGCTTTGATTCCATTTCATAAGAAATGGATGCTGTCAAACGAGAACTTCCAAAGATTCCACCACAACATGGGCCCACCTATTTGGACGGGTGTCATATATTTTCCAGCTCTTACTGTGGTTGGATTGTCTGTACTCCTTTCTAAGACAAGCCCCTCTACTTCTTCAAAGTTTATCCTCTCTCATCTATTTAAGGAAATCACTCCAGCAATTAAACTCCTACATAAACTCTTATATAAGTTGTCCCACTTGATAAGATTCTGATAAGTACATAGCTATGCTAAATATTATTCACTTTTTAAAATGCTCGCCTTCACCTCAGAGTTCCTTCCAGTAGCATTTTTATTTCTCTGTTACTTTTTATAGCAAAATGTACAGAGTTGTTTCTATTCTCTTTCTATCTCCTTTCTCATTCTCTCTCAAGTTTAATACTCCACTGAAACAGCCCTCATTGAAGTCACTGATAATCTTCTTTTGCTAGATCCAAGGTCAGTTATCAGTCATGTGGCACAGTTGATTAATTTAGCCTTTTGGAAACACTTTTCATTTAGTATCCAAAACACTATTTCCTCGTAAGTCTCCATCATCTTTCCAGGTTGCCCCTTCTTCTTGTTTTCTTGATTCTTTCCCATCTCTCAGAATTTCAAATGTTGAAGAATTCAAAATTTATTTCTCTTACCTTTTCACTATCTGCTCTCACTCTCTAAATGAACTCATCCAGTCCAACATATATATTTACTTATTTATTTGTAAACTCCATAAGGATAATGACTTGATTTGTCTTCTCTCCCTGTCACCAGCTGAAGACATAGTATCCTTTACCTGGACCACTTTTTTTCCTGCATAAACATCACTATTAATACAATAGGCATGTTTAATGGTACTTGCCTCATCCGCAGTTTTGAAAAGAAGTTTATGTATCTAGCAGAGCTGATAGATGGCTTAAAGAATGCATATTCAAAAACCTATGTCTTAACTAATTAATAAGATGAACATTGATTTGAAACTTCTCTGTTTTCCTAAATCAGGCACCAGACATGTGAATTAAGATACCTTCAAGGTGACAGCAGTCCCAATCACCATCTAACTGAAATGGCAGGAGAGACTCTGAGCAAAAGCTATTGAGTTGATCCCAGTGAACCCTCAGATTTGAGAGCAATACTAATGGTTGTTATTGTTTTAATCACTAAATTTATGTGGTTTGTTACACATCAGTAGATAATGGACATAGCAGTGCTAACATTAACAAAAAACATACAAGCTGTATATAAAGAAAACTTTTAAATGAGACTGAGGAACACAAAAAAGAGACTTAAATTCATGGAAGGTATGTCCTGTGCATGGACAGAAAGATTTAATGTAAAAAAAAATCATTTCCCCCCAAATTAACTTATAAATGTTAAACAAACCCCAAAATATAAAATATAAAAAAAGCCTTTTTAAAAAAAAAAATAGAAGAGCAGATTTTAAAATTTATATCAAACAATAAATGTGCAAGAATAGCCAGGAAAATTCTGAAGATCAACAAATTCTATTTTAATACTATAAAATATTGAACTATATTAAAAAGCAAAAATAAGACAGTGACACTAGCACATGAGCAGATACTTATATAAATAAATGATTGGATAAATTAATAATTGGGAAAAAGGAAACAAATCTCCCATGCAAAAGGATTTCAAATAACTTAAGTAAATATTCTACCCTCAAGGAAGGTGTGTGTAACTCCCCATTTTTTAAGTGTAGGTTCCGTGTAGTAACTTTCTTCTAAAGAGCACTGTATGAAAAGTGGGAAAAAGAGTCACTTTACAGTGGAAAACATAACAAACACTACATCTTAGCCAGGTAATTAAGTGAACATTATCAATAATTAGTCATAATGATAGTATATATCCTTGATATGATGTGATGATAATGGCACTTTACCTCTGTGATCTTCTTCCCATAAACTCATACACCCAGTCTAACTAAGAAAAAAAATTATAAAAATTTTAATAGAGGGGCATCCTACACAATACCTAGCCAGTATTCATCAAAATTCATCAAGATCATCAAAAACTAAGTCATAGAAACTGTCACAGCCAAGAACTGCCTAAAGAGACATGACTGGTAAACAGAATGTTGTATTCGGGGTGGGATCCTGGAAGAGAAAAAATACATTAAGTAAAAACTGAGGAAAGGATGTGTGAATAAACCTTGGATTTTGGTTATAAATAGTGTATCAATAATGGTCATTAATTGTAACAAATGTGCCATACTAATGTAAGATGTGACTAATAGGGAAAACTGGGTGTGAGGATATGGGAACTTTGTATTATTTTCTCATTTTTTCCTGTAAATCTGAAACTTTTCTAGAAAATAAATTTCATCAAAAGTAGTCAAACAAAAAAGCCTAGACAACAAAAAAATATTAAAATGTATAATTTAAAATATATGCCATCAGATTTGATATACATTGCCCCATTTTGTTGTCACACTCAGTTACTGTCCCTTTTTCAGTTTGAATATAATATCTGACTTGGTGACTTCCATTATCAGTGACTTCCACATCTACGTGGATGGTCCCTGAAATGTGCTGATTTCTTTCAGCCTTCTGACCTGCACAGATATTTTTTCCTTTACTCCATCTCAGTTCTCCATTCTAGAGTCATACCTTTGACTTTGCCATCACCAGTGACAGCATCATCTTCAAAAGATATCCCATTCTAGGAACCCTCGAGCCTGTCCTTCTAGTTCATTTACTTTAGAACTCTTACTTAAGCAATTTTTGCTCTCATCTACATCTTGATTCCAGGAAATATACTGTTCTTTCAATAGGCATTAGCACTTTGCATCCTTAGTTCCCTCTTACCCAGCTTAGATTCTATCTCTCCCATGACAACACTGTTAATTCTCTTTCACACTCTCATTCCATCAGTCTAACTTGCCAAAGGACTAAACATGTGTAATCCTACCTGCCCACTTCATGCCTGCAGCAATAGCTGAACATTGCTGGAAAACAAATGCAACTCTTCTTACTTGTTTTAAATCCAGGACCCCTATCTCAAATAAACCCTCAATACTATCTATCAATTCTACCACATTTGACTAGAATTTTCAAATTTTCGACTCCCCAAATAAACTATTTCACATTTTTTCCTTTCTCCTTAAGCCACCTATATTCCCTCCCCTATGCTTTGTTTACCTCTGAGAATCTTAGGCTTCGCGCCTTACCACTTTTACTAGAGTCAAGCCACACTGGTCTTTCTGTTCCTTAAATACCAATCTCATTTCAAACTTAGGCCATTCTCTCTACCTTGAATGCTCCTGCCCTTGATCTTCACAGGGCTGGTTTCCAGACCTTCAGGTTTCAATTTTGATGGAGCCTCCTTAGAAAGAGCTTTAAAAGTATCCTTTCAATCACTTTCCATCACATCACACCATTTTAATTCTCTGCATAGCACAAATCACTATCTGACAGTCCTTTTATTCATTATTCATTTACTTGTTTGTATCTATCTCTTGCCTCTAGATTGTAAACTCCATGAAAGCAGAGACCTTGTCTGACTTGTTCACCAGTATGGACCTAGAATAGAACTGGCACAAATTAGGCATTCAAGAAATATTTTTGAGTGGATGAATAAATGAACACAGTCACCATTTGTTTTTAAATGTAATATTTAAAAGTAACATTGTTATAGGTCACATTCCTCAAGAAGTAGACTACAACATGGAAATGAATGTACAAGAAGTTTATTAGAGGGTGTTTTTAAGATCAATGCTTATGAGAGGAGAAAAGGAAGCAAGACTTGGAAAAGCTGGCTGTCATGTAGCCATAACAATGGTTTCAGTGAGCCCTGTGTGGAGCTCTGGACCTTGGATGACCCTTCAGAGTTGTCCTAGGTTTGGGCAGAATGGCCAGGCTTTTATATCCCATCTCTCTCTTGTATCAACCAATCATTGGATGCAGGTCCCGGGAAAGAGATATGACCTGAGCCAAATGGCTCTTTTCAGCCAGGGACAGTTTCCAGAGATGACTGAATGCCATTAACTGGAAGCACTCCTGGCAACTGCAGGGGACAGATCCACCATTCCTGAGTGGGGACTTGCAACATGTGGATCCATTTCTTTCTATAAGTTCTGAGAGCAGCTTCTCCAGAACTCTGGAAAGCCTCTTATCTAGAGGAAACTTGAAAGGAGAAAGGGAGTTGGCCAGTCATACACCCTTTCCTTTGCAGTTGTTCTCAGGGCTATAAATAACACTCATTTTATTCCTCTAATATCCATTCTGGATTCTCCTCATCATTAGCAGTACTTCTTGGTCTTGGTGGCTTACCTGGAAGGAAGAACCAGACACTCAGATTTTAAAGATCTGAGTTTGTGGTTTCATGTTGTACTCAGACTGAGGTTGCTGCACTTGTCCATTTATTGTCAAAATTAGGCAAAGGAGAACCCCAAAACACCCAAGTGGATCACTGGGGTGCCAAATATATTCTTCCTGCTACCCCTGTGCAGCAGAGGCCCTGATTCCTCCCGATGAGCAGGGTAACGTATGCCTGGCAGGATGCTGATGCCTCTTCCTGTCTGCAAGTCCCTGGCATGAGGAACCTGAAATGCCTGGGCAGCAGCCACAGCTTAAAGTTCAATGGGATATTTGCTGAGTCCTCTGTTGGAAGTATTCCCTCTTTGTGAACTAAGATCTTAAGTCCACAGAGCCCAGAGTTGTTGAAATGCTGTTAGAAGAGCCCTGTGAGTGGTCCTCGATCACCACTTCACTCATAGTGGGCCTTGGGGAAGTAGCCGCTGCCCAACAGGCTTTCCATGCCTAGAATCTCTAAGGTATAAAGAGTAAAGGATTAGACAGAGTGCCAATTGCAATACTGTGCTTAAGAACATGTTTCCTTCAAATGACTTTTTCTTCTTTTAAAATCAAACTTTTATGTAGCATTGGCCTCATCCATCCTATCCTCACAGTAGCAATGCACTCTACTTTGGCTATAAAATTTGCATTGTTTTTGAATAACATGTTGCCCTTCAAAGTCTCCAATCAGAAGGCATATTCATTTCCTACGGCTGCTATATCAAAATGCCACAAACCAGGTGGCTTAGAATAACAGGAATTTATCCTCTGATAGTTGTGGAGGCTAGGAGCCCAAAATCAAGGCATCGGCAGAGCCATGCTCCCTCTGAAAACTGTAGGGGTATCCTTCCTTGCCTTCTTCTTAGCTTCTGGAGTTTTATAATCAATCTTCAACGTCCCTTGGCTATTAGCTACATAATTCCAATCTCTGCCTCTGTTGTCACATGGCGTTCTCCCCGAACATCTCTCTGTCTTCACATGGCTGTCTTCTTATAAGGATACTAGCATACTGGATTAGGGGTCCACCATACTCCATTATGACTTCATTCTAATTACATCCACAATGAACCCACTTTCAAATTTAATCACATTCTGAGGGACCAGGGATTAAGACTTCAAGTTATATTTTCCATTGATGGGGAGAGAAGGGCATAATTCAACCCATAACCATGCAAAATTGGTGAAGAGGATTTAATTAGATCTTACTCTAAATTGTACCTCCCATCTGCCCCCAACCCCACATATTTCAAAATTAATATGTCTAGATTTACTTGGTTTACATATTGGGGCTTTCCCCAAGCTTTCATTTGAAAGAGTTCCACAAAATGAAAATTATTGGATTAGATAAATTTCCGAGTTCACCAATAACACCTTTCATTTAATAACTCAGAGACTATGTTGCATGGCATAGATTTGAATATCAACTTAATCAATTATTGCCCTGTGTCCTGGGAAAGTTACTAATTTCTCTAAAACGCATTTTCCCATTTATAAAGTGAGCTCACTAGTTATCTACTTCAGAGAGCTGCTGCAAATATTTTTTTAAAAATCCAAGTAAAGTATTTAGCACTATGTCCAGCACACAAAAAGTGCTCCATTGCTATTAGCTCTTATTACTATTTTATCTGCAAATATTGAAATGTCTTGTCAATAGACTAAACTACAAGGACTCTAACATGAATGTGTTAGGTGGCAGTAAAGAGTCAAGTAAATTTCTATGTGACTAACTTAAAAAATGAATCATACTAACAAAATGAGAGTGACTGACCCAGGAAAGGAATTCAGAAGCTTTGTAAGCCACTGTCTGAAGACATTGTCTCATTCTCCTACAGCCAAAGATACCCACTAAATGCTGAAAAACACTGAAAATGTATTGGAAACAAAAGGGAAATCCCTCTTAATCCTATGTAAGGGAAGTCCCTTGCTTCTAAGGAAGGAGATGATAGACAAATGAGGAGATAGTCAAAGCCAGGACCAGGGCGAGCATTCACTCTCAGCCTCTGCAGTGCCAACCCTGCAATTGCACAAGTCTGAGAGTGAGCAAGCATCTCCTAAGTGCAGGGCCCAAGATGTTTTCTGCAGATAAATACATAAGTGTGGTCTTAAGTATTAAGAGAGAAAAAGAAATTGTTTAAAGAGAGGAAGAAAGCAAGAAAAGCTGACGAGAAGCTCTTTCTTTCAATAATGAGGATATGAGGCCAGGGGCGGTAAGCGAGTCCTTCCAGCTCACACAGCTGGCAGTGGTCAGAGCCAGAACTGGAACTCACTCGCCTCACTGGCAGACTTCCTTCCACTGTAACATGTTGACACTGTGAACCATGAAGAGAATGTGCCAAGAATCCCAAGTATTTTATGTGGGAATAAAATGTATTTGTAAAAAGAGTTTAAAAATATGAATGTTAATAATAGGTAAATATTAGTAGAAAAAAATCTTTGAAAAGAATAAGGTTTCCGATCTACTAATGTCCTGTGGACGGGATAAATTATTTTTTTTCTTTTACTCAGTCACTTTTGACTATGTCAGGGACCATGGCCTGGACACAGCTTTGGCATTAATTGTGATATTGAGAACATATGCCAGGAGCTGCACGTTGATAATCTCTTTGGTTTCTCAGTGCAGATCTATGAGGTAGGTGTTATTACTCCCATTGTTACTAACGAGGAACTAGCAAGAAAGCAATAGTAAATAACTTGAAAAAAATAAATGAATAAGAGTACGAGGATTTGAATTCAGTTCTCCCTGACTCCAAAACCTGTGCTCTTACCAAGGATGCCCTGCTGCCTTTCCAATATCTCCCTTCTCCTCCTCTTCTCCACGTTGGTCTATGCAAAGGTCTTCTAAAATATGCCCAGGCTCGGTCTCTCATCCCACCATTTTATGATCTCCACACTCTTGCGTTTTCTACTTTCCTTGGATTTTAAGACCTTTCCAGCAGCCAATCTCATTGCTGTTCCCTTTCTGTAACTTTTTCCCATCTCTTCTGGTTATTGCTTTGTGACCCTACTGGAATGCTCCATGGTTTCTTCTGGTCTGGGATTTTTTGTTTTTGTTTTTGTTTTTGTTTTTGTTTTTTAATTCTTAAGACCACTCATTAGGATTTGTACCTGGATACTTTCACTTTCCCTGGTTGTAGAGGCTCCTCGCATGTCTACCATCTCCTCCCTTAGGAGTAAGAGACTTTCCAAACTTGGGAGCAAAACACTTTGTTTTCAATACTTTTTCAGCTTTTTCATGCAGGAGTTTATAGGCATGTTTAGCTACAGGGGCAGAAATTGAGCCTATTTCTGAAGACCAGTGAAACTCTGAGAGTCACCAAAAGAGACAAATGAGGAGACATATAGAATGAGTGCTATATAAGTTCCTAGTAGAAGGGGTGGTCAAGGAAGCCTTCATGGAGGAGGGAGAATTTACATAGACATTAGAGGAAAGAAATAAACATCTAGGAAGGACAGTGACACAAAAATTAAATAAGTGGTTCAGAGGACAACAAGCAGATTAGTACATTTGAAGCAAAAGATTCACAGAGGGGAACTTTAAAAGATAAATCCGAAGAAATGGGTTGGGCATAAGGTACAGTGCCTTTGAATGTCAAACTTATACTACTCTAAGTAGAAAAATTTAGCTCAGTGCCTCTTTTGTGAATAAATTTTATCAGAGCGCATCTGTGCCCATTCATCTAGATGTTATCTGTAGCTGTTTTCTCATTATATCGACAGAGTCAAGTGGTCTCAGCAGAGGTAGGTATGGCCACAAAGCATAAAATACTTACTATCTGGACATTTACAAAAAAAGTTTATTGACTCCTGTCCTAAGGAACTAAAAGATGCCAGCATTTTCCTTATTTATAGGACAACACATAATAATGACACAAAATTGCACTTGATGTTTTACGAATTACAAATTTTATTAATAAAATGAATATCAAGGGAAAACAC
Organism: Eidolon dupreanum; assembly: GCA_028627145.1. NCBI lineage: Eukaryota > Metazoa > Chordata > Mammalia > Chiroptera > Pteropodidae > Eidolon > Eidolon dupreanum. The sequence continues at coordinate 142,111,258 of CM053502.1, forward strand.
ATGTTAAGATTTTTCTTTATAAGTAAGAACAGAAATTTCTTTATATGTTTTTATCTTTTCTAAACAATTATTGATGAGGAATTTGTTTTCCAGAGGTCTGCTTTTTGTGTGTGATCTAGAGTATTTGTCAGAGAAGGGGGAAGGATACATTTTAACTGAAAAATAAATGCTGTGGATAGAACCAGTCACTGAAGAATGGAATGACCCTAAGATATGGTGCAGTTCCTTTGTTTTGCACTGAATGCACAGGAATCTTAGGAATATGTTACCTAACCTGGCAACTTAATCCTTTCTCTGCTGCTTCTTAAAGACTTTATTCTTGTTGGCTTGAATTAGGCCTTAGGAACAAAAACAAAGGCTTTTCCTTGAGGATCTATAGCTAAGGCAAGGCCGAATTATGTGACAAGGCTAACCAGGTAATTCTGTGTTTTGTCTGCCAAGGTTTTCTCTTGACACAAACAACTGGGTGTGATTGACTCAAAGGAAAGATTCAATTGAAAAAGATTGCACTCTTTTCCTAAACAAAGGATTCATTTATTTAAAAATGAATATAAATTTCAAAATTAGTTTGTTTTGTTTTCTTTAAATTTTCAACCCATAATTGGAAACAAACGACAACAACAGTAAAACCAAGAGAACAGTATCAAGAGAAAAAAATGCTAAAAATGATCAACACAATTTATATTTTCTCTAGTTCTCAGGTTGTTACAAAGATAAACTCATGATCTGCTAAACAGTCTTAATAATTATAACGACATAGAACTAATATGCATTAGTCAGATTACAAAAGAATAAAACATAGGACATCTGCTTCTCATAGAAATTGAATATAAATGGGTACTAAAGAAAATAGAAATAACTATAAAAGTTGTTTTAAAAAATAAATTTAGTAAATGTTTTTCTTATTACAAAATGTTATGTGTTTATTGTAAAAATTTAAAGTGGACAAATAAAAAGAAGAATATAAAAGAAAAGAAGAAAAGAAAAGAAATTTTACCCTTGAAGCCCACAACTTATAGATAACCACTCTTGCCATTGTGCCAATCAACCTCGTGTCAAATGATAGAGAATAAATCAATATGACATATTTTTGTAATATGAAAAGTTATGCCAACATTAAAGTAATTTTTTCAAGAAATATTTAATGATATTGGCAAATTTTCATGATATAAAAATAGATGTTAAAAGCCTGATATAAAATTGCATATATGGTGTTATGGGTTGAAACATGTCCCACCAAAATTCACATTGTTGAAGTCCTAACTCTCAGTACCTCAGAATATGACCTGATTTGGAAAATGTGTTGCTATAGATATAATTAAGATGAGGTCACACTGGGAAAACGTGAGTTCCTAATCCAATATGACTGGTGTCTTTATAAAAAAGAGGATATTTGGAGACAGACAAGCACACAGGGAGAATGTCATATGAGGATAAAGACAGATCATGATGATGCTTCTGCAAGCCAAAGTGCCAAAATTGCCAGCCAACACTAGAACTGAGAAGAGAGAAAACAGATTCTCTCTCATAGCATTCAGAAGGAATCAACTTGCTAACACCTTGATTTTAAACTCCGGTTTCCAGAACTGTGAGATGATACATTTCTGTTGTTTAAAACACTCAGTCTGTGAGTATTTCTTTAGGAAAGTACTATATACAAAGTATCAAATGAATTGTACTAAATTGTATGTGTGTGTCTTTTTCAGTGACCCTTCCCTGGTGAAGTGTCACTTCTTCCCAGTAATCCTATATAAAACTGCAACTCTCAGCCCATATATTTTCTTTTTTATTTTATTTACTTGCAATTGTCAATATCTCACATACTATATATTTTACTAATTCATCTTTTCCATTGTTTTCTCATCAGACTCTAATCTCCATGAAAACGAGGATTTCTGTCTTTTTATTTTCTACTGTCTACCCGGTACTTAGAACAGTGCCTAGCACATGATAGACACCCAATAAATATTAAATAAACAAGTAAATAAATGGGAAATATCTTAAATTGGAAAAAACTAAACATACCATAATGTAAACAAGTTTTCTCTGGGTAGTGAGAATAAGATGTATTGGTTTGTGCATTTTCCAAATAATCTGAATATATTATCTTTAAAGCCATCAGTTTTAAGATATTTTATTGTGCCTAACTGTGAATACACAATTTCTTAACTATTTTGTTAAGAAATAGTTTTGTCAGTTGCACTATTATTTGCATGAAACAACTCATTTACTTCCACATGATCACGTTCTAGAAGTACAGAAGTGCACACTTTTGCATAGAAGCTGTGGAGAACAGTTATTTAGGAAATCAGACTGACTTCTGGAATTAAAATCTTGTTACGTTCATCACATGGCATGTAACTGCCATCCTTAATCTGATAGGGCTGCGAAGTCTGCATTTACACACCTGACTTACTACTAACCCACAGGTACAAACTTTTCTGCTCCACATGCCCACTCACCTATGTATCGCTACCTCTGTTGACATGAAACCAGTGACAAGCAGGGCACTGAACCAGGATTTCAGTATACACTAAGAGACGTATGCTCAGCCTTCAGAGCAAACTGGAATAGGTTGGAATTGTTACATGGATAATCACTAAATAGAGCAGCATGTGTGTTAAACGCCATGAGAGATACGCCAACAGAATTATTTGTTAGACACGGAGCTATCGGGGAGATCACACAGTGCTTTAGATATTTTCCTGCACAGAAGACCTCAGGGGCTTTCCAAACCTTCCAAACACCAGTCTGGCATTCAAAGAAGTTTGTTCTCTGAACCCATCCAACCTTTCCACCATTATCTCCTCTAAGTACAGTGGTCCCCCCCGCCCCACCCCATCATCTGTGGTTGTACTTTCTGTGATAATAATATTAATAATAATAAAATATTAAATAGAAAATTCCAGAAGTAAACAATTCATGATATGGTGTCTGATGGGTGCTAGATTTATCGGGGTTATCACTTTATAAGTTATATAAATGTGTAATCACTGTGTTGTACATCTAAAACTAATATAATATTATATGTCAACTGTAATTGAAAAATAAATTAAAATAGGTAAATAAACACAAACCAATAAGTACATAGTTCATAAGTTTTAAATTGTGCACCTTTCTGAGTAGTGTGACAAAATCTCTTGCCTTCCTGTTCCAACCCACCTGGGATGTGATTCATCCCTTTGTCCACACTGTGTGCACTCCCTGCCTGTTAGTCTCTTAGTAGCTGTCTCAGTTATTGGAGAGAGAAACCACATTCACCTAACTTTCATTAGATATATTATTGTAATTGTTCTATTTATTATTAGTTATTGTTGTTAATTTCTTACTGTCCCTAATTTTATCATAGGTATGTATGTGGAGGAAAATCATGGTACACATAGGGTTTATACTATCCACTATTTTAGGCCTCCACTGGGGGTCTTGGAACTTGTCCCCCATGGATGTGCTGCCGGCTGTTCCACTCTCCCTTGCAGATCTCTCAAGGCTGCTTCTGCTCCTCATTATTTCAGTTTATGTACAATATCACCTTATTGTGAAGTGAACTCTGGACCCAACTCAATGTGATCTTACATGTCCATGGATTCACCATCATTTCACTGACTCTAGTTTCTCTAAATCTTTAAAAATTGTCACGAGAAAGAATCTGGTTGGTATTGCTAGCCAGGGTTAGAGCAAGACACACAGAGGCCCTAAGCACTAGAATGGTTTTTACGTTCCACATTCGTAACATACAGAATAGATTATTGTAAACAATAAAATAAGTGTGAGAAAGCACACAACATCCTAATGTTTTCTCCCTGATGACAACTCTGATTCAAAAAAATCTACATTAATAATTATTTTTTAAAAAATTGGAGGTTTCCTCAATTTTGCTGGTGCCACAATCATTATCTATTGGATAATCTGACTGGTGGTCCACCCAATGGATTGTCTTCTCCAGAGCAGGTCAGGTTGCCATCCCTGCTCTGATAAGCTGCGGCCAGGAGAGAAGGCCTTGTAGTAAGAAGGGTTGCCCCTCCAAAGGCTGCAAATCTGGGAGGTTGATGTAAAAGACAATTAGATGAGGTAGGCAAAAATAATACATGTACCATACATATCAAGTGGTGTTCACTATAGAAGGATGACCTCAGCTTCCTTCTTCCAGGTAAACAATTCATGGGTTAAAAAATGTCATTCATTTATCAGGTAGTCCAGAAAAAGTATAGGTACCTACTTGACATCATTTTGTTTATGTAATGGAAATGGATATACTTCTCTCTATTAAAAAATGCCATGATCAGTTAAAACCTAATTTTTATATTTATCATAGCACTTTACAACCCAATCCAAAGGTTATTATGAAATTCTTCTTAAGCTTTATATCTTTGTAACTTCAAACTGACATCCACGAAAACTAGTCTTTACATTTTCAGACTAGACTTTCATTGTTTAATATATCCTCCCAGTTTTTAAAAGTTTATTTCTATATTTCTAAATAAGCAATAGCAAAATCCATCTTGTCTCTATTGCAAATATGATATTCCTAGGATATGAAATCCCTCAACATGTTTTTGGAAACATTGACTAAAGTACTACAGAGTTGAAAAATCACAATAATAGATGTGATAGGCATAATTACAAGATTCTTAACCTCTGTTATTCAATTAAACACTATGTTAGATTCTCCTGTAAAGGAATTTTTTAGATGCAATTAAAGTCCCCAGTCAGCTGACCTTAAGATAGGAAGATTATCCTGGGAGGCCCTGACTTAATCAGTGGAAGCCCTATGAAAGAAGGCTTAGGTATTTATGCCCCGAACTAAATTTCAAATAGCAGTTGGGATTATAAGAACTGGGTTTCTCTTTTCTCTGGATCTTTGTTTTTGGACTATTGCCTCTGGACAACAGCTTTGACCTGTGCTCACAGCATATCATCCTGCTTGTGATCTTCCCTGTCTGCCTGCTGCCAATCCTATGGATTACAGACTTGTTTAGCCAGCTCCCACAGTTATGCAAGCCAATACCTTATAATAAGTAAATAAATAAATATATGTATATGTGAAATACATATGTGTACATGTAATATATATCTATATATCTATATATCTATATATATATATGTATATCCTTAAAATATGCATCTAGAAGTCAGAGAAAGGAAAAGTCAGAGATCTGAGGCATAAGAGTCTTTGTTGCTGAAGGGAGCCACATGGTGTGTCAGGGAAGAAGGGCAGACTCTAGCAGCTGAGAGCAGCAAGCAAATGAAGGCCTCAGCCTCATGCCCACAAAGAACTGAGTTGAGCCAATGACATGACTACACTTGGAACCGAGTTCCCTCTCAGAGCCTCCAAATGGGAATCTGATACCTTTATTTCACCCTTGTCATACCATGAGCTGAAAACTTAACTATGCCATACCAGACTTCTGACATATACGATCTTGAGCTAATAAATGGAGTTGTAAGATGCTATACTTGTAATTTGTTATATAGCAATAGGAAACTAATACAAAAATACTATAAAGTTTGAGGATCGTAGCAAAGGAGATTGATTCTAGCATATAGTGAACAGTGTATTTTTGCTTGCCCACCATCCATTTTTCCTTTTTGTGGTTATCCTAGAAGATTTTCCCTTCCCCTTTCTTATTGTGATTCGTATGGTATTGATCCCTCCCTTCATTTCCAGAAGTAGGATCATGACCCAAGTCTGGCCAAAAGAATTCTCTTCTGGAGCTTCCTTTGGAACTATTGGAGAAGAGAAGATTGTTCAAGAAAAAAGCCCATCAGAGAATAAAGTTATCACAGGAAAGCAGAGACTAAGAGTTGGAGAGATACCTAATTCTGATTATATCATTTGCCCAATATCCAACCATGCTTGAAAGTATAGTCCCATTACTATTTACGTATGTAAGTCAATACATTTCCCTCTTTAAGTCAACTCTGAGACCCAAAAGAAGCAAACAACAGAAGTCTGCAACCAAAAGAAGCCTGGAAAAAGTACAGTCTATAATCTTTCTATTGCTTAAAACACACGCACACACACACACACACACACACACACACACAACCAAACCCTACATTTTCTAGCATACAAGTGTTTGAAAGAACAACATAAACCACAATTCAAAAATATAAACCACAGTTCAAAACTAAAGATAAACGTGTTAAAGATAATATTTAAACATCACTTCTTCAGGGAAGCTTTGGTGACACCTCCCACTGGGTCATGTACACCCGTTATATGCTCTCATGGCATTTAATACTTTTTTTTCCATAGCACATCACTACGATAATCATCAAATATTTGCTTATATAGTAGCTTACTTAATGTCTGCCTTCCTCAGACAGTCTGAAGTCCCATGAAGGAAAGAACTGTCCCTGGGACTGCTACATGACACGTGCCTAACTGTATTATTGATTGAGTGAAGGAGAGGACACTAATATGACTAAAGTTCATAAAGGAAAATCTTTTTTAACCACTTGAGAGAATTCATGGCTACTGCATATGTTTGAGGTATAAATTAGTTGTTTTTACTGTAAGTGAATTTTGTTTCATCACCATTCTTGAGATAATCTTACTCAGATTAGCTTCAGATTTTCTTCCATAAATTTAATTGAAAGTAAGAGCTAACACGTGTAAACCATTTTACAAATTACAAAGTGCGTTTAAAATACATTATCTTTCTTAATCCTCATAAAAACCCTGCGACTGAGGACCGGAGGCTCAAGGAAGCTAAACGCCCTGGCCAATGTCACATGCACATGGTGAGGGCACAAACCCCAGTCTCAACTCCAAATTTAGTACAGTTCGTCCGAAGATAATAAGCGTATAGGAGTCCACATTAATTCTTCTTTAACATTAGTCATTATGATATTATTTTAAGCTGTATGTGTGTGTATTAATTCAGACATGACAGAAAGCTGAAAAATAGGGAACACAGTGGAATTAAGTTACTCTAAAGGATAGTGTTACATTTTATATTTTAGCCAGTTGGATAAGGAAATATGCACTCAAGTGTGAGTGTGAGTATGTGTGTGCATGTTGCCTTAAAATGAGAGAGAAAATCTGCTGAGTTGTTGAGATCAGTCAGAATTTCCCAGTTACAGCTAGTCTTACCCCAATAAAAATGATTTTTCTTGTAATTTGCTTTTGTAAAAACTGATATATTTACCTTTTTTATTATGAGAAATAAATTATTCTTTAGGAATGAATTACTTTTAGGTAACAAGCCATTGCTTCTTTGAGGTTGCATGGTGAAAAAAAATTTTAATGGGTGAGGCCTGTTTTCTTCCTTTCATAATTGTCATAATCCACCAGAAATAATATATAATTCCATGTAACTCTACGGCTGTCTCACAGATGGATAGTATAATACGTCTCTGTTTCCTTCAACTCTAACCCCAATCCCTACTTCTGTTTTCTGCACTCACTCACAGTCCCTGTAATTGTCACTTGGTAATGTATACGAGTGAGCATGGACGGAGAGGTAACTGGGCCTGCTCACGTTCTCCTGCCAGTGATGCACTGCCTAATGTCATAAACAGTAAATCCTTTATGCTGAAAGCCTGTTCATTTTCACACCATTCACTTGTTCACTAACAGTTGTCCAGATTTTAAAATTCAGTCTCTTACACTAATCCTGCAACTGCTGGTCCCAGACAGGTGCAGGGATCAGACTGGCTCAGTTAAGTAAAACATCTGGCCTGAAAATGATAATAGGCTCTTTTTACTCCATCAAGTCACAGGAGGAATGTGAAGTTTTCAAATGATAAGTCACACAATTAGATTTTAATTTTTACTTAAACATTACATCCCTCCCACAAACACGCAATAAGCACTAATATGCCACCATTTCTCTTATAAAACAAGACCTCTGAAGGGTAAAAGCCCAGGAAATATGAGGATCTAACTCTATGTGGACAACATTATATCAGCTTTGTCTCTGGGTTTCATCAGGTATCATAGTGTTGTTCTTCTAAAGGCCTAAAGATAATTTTTGCAAGAAGCACTTCACTAGTTTCATTGACATTCTCATTTAATGACTTTATGTGTTCAAAGCAAATTATAGAAGATTCAAGATAAGAAAGATGATACCTTAGGACGGGGTTATTGATGGAAGGCCTTTTAGCTTATCAGTCCCATTTAGAATCCAGTCGGGGACAGTGGCTTGGTACGATAAAATTCTGACATTCATGATTCCTCCCAGTTCTAAATGTGTGGTGATTTTATGAATCCACTGCTAGGTGGTGGGAGATTGCTGTCTAGTTTTCAATAGGAAAATACATGTATTGCAAGGATTCCTTGTTTTAAGCAAAGTAGAGAATTTCTCCACAAATCCTACTACTAAGTGGCATCCGCAAGTATCTTTTCAGAGGCTGAAGACAATTTCTGCATTTATGGCCAGAACCACCACTGGAACATTTACCAATATCATTGTCCAGTGAAGAACAGTGTTTTTATTAGTTCAGTTAAGCAAAGTTTGATGAGGCTCAACCATCAGAAAAAGTCAGATGAGGCATAAAATGAAAGCTCTGATCAGGTTTAGTGTGAGGGCAGTAAAAACTGAATAAGTAAATTTGCTTAGGACTGGCCTCCCTGCCACTGAGGACTGATGGGTAATTTCTGTGCCCATTGAAAAATGTGAATGTAGGAACCCTTGTTGAAAAATTAAAAACTTTGACTTGGCAACAGCAGAACATTAAACCAAGCACAGGGCCATTCTAAGCACAGTAACACATGTGAATGCATAAGTCACATGCCCAGGTCCTTTCACCACCTACAACATAGCCACTAGACTGTGCACTCTTTGAGGTAATGTGAGTTACTTGTTCATCCTGGATCCCCAAAGTTACTGAGTACAGTGCCTGCCCCACTTTCATTCTCTGGAAATGTGGAATAGATTAGATATTGGTAAGAAGCTTGCATTCCCATTGTTAAGTAACTGAACAGCTAGTATGGAGTGTATGTGGCCCCTGAACCAGGACCCTCAGCATCACCTGAGAATTTGACAGAAATGTCAGTTCAATAGCTCCACTCCAGACCTACAGAATCAGAAACTCTAGGGGCAAGACCTAAAAATCTGTGTTTTAACAAGCACTTGAGGTGATTCTGATCACACTAATATTTGAGTATCACTGGATCGGGCAACAGATAAAGGGAACCTTTAATGGAACAGTAGTAGAAGAGCTGGAGGCGGGAGAAGAGATCTGCAAACACTGAGCAGGAATGACTGGCTATGTATAATGACTAATGGTGAAAAAAGGAGACTCTAGGATAACTGCCAGCATTTTGGAGGCAGTGACTACATTGTGGTACCACTTACTGAGACAAGAGGAAGAAAGCCTGTCTCAGGAAACAGGAAGAATTTAGTTTGGGAATAAATAAAGACACAGATAAAGATTCCCAACTCTTCATTTAGAGCACTTTCCTGCCTCCAGCTATCTAGAATCATTTAATGATAAATGATTAAAACATATTAGAAGTGTTTGTATTTTATCTGAAATAATCAGTTGGATGTAATAAGCTCAATGATACCCCAACCTCATTATCTTTTGGGTACCTAATCCACCTACCACAAAAGGAAATAAAAAGCTGTGAGTGGCAGGTAGTGAGAAAGGCTAGTTGGAACCAACTGTAACTACTGGAGGAAAAAAAGACAGGAAGAGAAAATGGGCTGGGCTCTGAAGAGGAGACAGAAACTCTCTAGGCAGGGAGCGTGGTATATTATATTACATATCATTCATCATGATTTTGTATCACATATTATTCATATATATTATTTATCTTAGATAATGTGAATAAAAATAGAAAATAAAAAATGACATAGTAGAAAATATTTGCAAATTGTATATAAAGAATTTACGTCTAAAATATATAAAGAACAAAATAAGATAAACAATCTAATTCAAAAAGTAGGCAAAAAACACTTCATTAAAGAAGAGATATAGATGCCAAGGACATGAAAAGTTGTTCAACATTAATTGTAAGGAAAGTGCAACTAAAACACAATTAGATACCACTACACATCTAAAAAATAGCAAAATAGAAAGACTAATAACACCAAATAATGGCAAGATAATACCAAATGTTGATACAGAACAAGTGGAACTCTCATCAATTGCTAATGGGAATGCAAAATGATACAACTACTTTGGAAAATAGGTTGGTACAGTCTTAAAAAGCTAACCATACAATCCAGAAATCCTAGTCCTAGGTGTTAAGCAAGACAAATGAGTATATAATATCCACAGAAAAACTAACATGTGCTGTTTATAGCAAACAATCCAATTGTCCATCAACCAGTGAATGGATAAACAAATTGTACTATATTCATACAATGGAATACTACACAGCAATATACAGTAGCAAATCTACTGATACATATAGCAAGGATGACTCTCAAAAGCATTTTGAACTAACAAAAGTCTGCCCTCTTCAGCCAAAGGACCAGGAAAGGGGCAGACTATTAAGACAGAAAGATTCTAGACAATAAGCTATCTACTCCAGCCAAATACCCAAATTAAAACTTGATCCTCTCTCCATGCTAGAAAAGACTAAGAGCCTAGACTTCCATCTTCACCAGGCTGTAATGAGATGCCCTAACATCCTGATAGGGTGGCATCAGAGAAAGCCGAGTAAGGAGCTGAGACTCTTACACCCACCAAGCAGTAATGAGGGCCCTGCCTGTGGAGTCAGCAGGGGCCATATGAAGAGCCTGGACTTCTGCCCTCACTCAGAAGTAATGAGGTATTCCTCCTTCTCCCTGCTGGGATGTTGCCGGAGAAGTCATAGTGGAGAGTTAAGACTTCATCATCACCCAGCGATGAGACCACCCCAACATGGGATCAGTCAATAGCACATGCGAAGCCAGAATTTCCATGTTAAAACAGAAGAGAAACTGGAAGCAGGTCAAAACAGAGAATCTGCAGTCTTGTAACATAATACCAAAATAATCAGGTTTTAATTTTTAAAAATCACTTGTCATACCAAGAACCAGAAATAAATCAAACAGAATTAAAAACAATCAATAGATACCAACACCAAGTGACACAGATGTTAGAATTTTTAATGACTATATTAAAACTACATTATAATGGGGTGAATTTTACTTTATATAAATTATACCTCAAAAATCCGACTTAAAGAAGTGAACTCAAAATGAGATGCAAAATGTTTAAAGTAATTTTATTTAACAGGTAAAAAACCCTTTTACTCTCCTAATAAAACTATCTCATTGAATATGTTTCATTATTTTTGAAAATTCTTGGTTTAAAACTTTGTGATACAATAATTCAAAGTTCTTTTCAAATTAAAACATTCTATATGATACTCTGGTTTTCGTAATTGTCAGAATTTTTCAGAACCATTTTCACTTGTATTTGCACAATCAGTATCATCTTCACTTTACATTTTGTTTTTTTTTATTGGAGGCAGGGAGCTTTTGAAGTACTTGCTCATTTTATTTAGTGACAATTCAATAATGCAGTCCCTAAGTCCACTTTATTAAACTATATAGCAAAGTGACTTACAAGGAAATAATTTAATAAGGGGAGCTCTACTGTCAACCCCTCCATTAACAAAACTTTTGCCTCTTCCTCTTAATACCTTGTATATCTAATGTAGCCTAGGGACTGAGGGAGAATGCTTGTGTCATTCTTCATGTTAAGTACTGGTAAAGTACACTGCTTTCTTATTTTTAGGTAAAATTTTAATGTAAATATAAGTTGTCCTTTTCACATCCCAATGGATTTTCTGAATCACCCCCTAAATATATGCACCTCTACATTGGAAACCACTAGATTAAACCATAAAAGAAAACAGACATGCTCCAAACACTATAATTTACTAGAACACTGTTCAGTTTGAATTTGATTAGATTGTATTTTAAAGGGGTGGGCTTTATGTCTATCTATTTTTGCTTATGAAAGTTTATTTCTCTGAATGTTCTTCCATAGTGATCTAAGGTGTCTGTGTGGGTGGATTATGAGATGAGTCCTTATAGTATCTCTTTCAACATTTAGTTGTATTCAGACTTGTCACTTCTCCAGTCCGAAAAATATAGTTTCGCTCTTGGCTTATTGTAATATCATCCTAAATAACATATGCATATTCTGTCCCACAAAATACATTGAGCCACACAATACTCCATCATGAAACAGCAGTAGAATCATAGAATCATCAAGCATTTAGAACTGGAACAAATCTTAGGGGTCAGGAGTTTATAGCACTTCGTCATTGTCCGTGTCTAGATTCTAAATGATGATTTTGAGGTGAAAGGCCCTTACTTAAGTAAAAGCTCTCAAATAACCTAATCCTCAGGCATCATGAACTTTTAAATCTTAAATCGTTCATAATCTATAGATAATAATGAGCCAAATAGTATACATTTATTTCTGTTCTAGCATTTATTTCCATGAAATCAGAATAGATAGAGTTCTTTTCCTTTGGCAAGTCAGAGGTTGAGAAAAAGAAAAAAAGGCAGTAGGGGATTCCTGCCTCTGAGTGTTATGAAGTATTTTAACTGGAATGTTTTAGTTGTGGCACCCTGGGGAAAGCTGGCCTCCAACTTGGGAGTGTGAAGTATTTCATGAATGGTGTAAAGAAAGCAGATGTATTGGCAAGAAAACCTTTGTTTTTTTCCAGCTGTGTGTTTTTTACTCAAAAACAAAAGAGATACACCAAAAGCAACTGACCTTATCAATTGAGATATAATATTATTCATTTATGAATATGTTTTACATATTTTCAACAAATAATGATGTTATTTAGTACACATTTTAAACAAATAAACGTTATTTCTAATGATGGGCATAATTTTTCTTTTTAATTTTATTTACCTTAATAATAAAAGATAAATTCTTACTAAATAATAGTAACATAAAACGATCACATATACACGCACACAACCAAGTCAATCCTCTAAATCGCCAATTTTACAAATTTAATATTTGAATTTTCCTATTATACATAATTTAATTACCTTATAATATAATGTATATATAATTCTGAGTTCTTTATTTTAATTTATGTTATTTCATTTATCTGTAGATTGATATTTGTCATGACAACATGATCGCCAATTTTATTAACGACAGTCTGCCTAATAAACTCTTTACCCTCGTGTATTTAGATTATATATAGCGCAGTGGTTGTTAACCTTTATCCAGCATCAGAATCATCTGGAAGGCTAGTTAAAACACAGATTGCCCTCACTGCATGTGCATGTACTTGCTGCTGGTCCAGGGACCATGCTTTGAGAAGAACCAATCCAAGCCTCTCTGTTGCTGTGAGCTCATCTGCTTTTATTACAGGATTGATTGCTAGACCCAAACTGGAAACTATTCACCTAAATCCAAAAACCCCTATTTCATTTCTCAAATGAAGTGTTTTTAAATGCCTATCAAGAAGCTAGGTCTTATTTATTAAATATTGATCATGTATTATTATTCTTTATAGACTCTCTTAAACCTCAGAATTAAGCTAGGCCTTAATTTAGTTTTGTTCATCACAATGGGATGGAAATTTCAGAACATCAAGGGGCAAAAGCTACTAAAAGAATTTCATAATCTCTTTAGTTCCTACAAAATACAATTACAAGCAACATTCAAATATTCCCTTACTGCTTCAAGTCCTCTTCCAAGGTGGAATTCAATTTCTGATCCGTTCCAGGCCTCCCACATACATGGCTCTGCTGGTGATGGAAAAACCCAAAGGAAGTCTGCAGAGCCCAGCCAGCTCTATCACGGAGACCTGACATTTGCTCCAAAGAAGAGAGGCAGTCTAATTCTTCTGATGCTGTCCCCTCAAAGCAGACATCATGGGTTCTAGTTATCAGTCTAACTTAGCATTTCAGAAAAAAACAACAACACTTTTTTTCTATTCTATTATAAAGCCAACATAGTTTCTAAACAAAAAGCTGTTTTTATCTTGAGCATTGTAAATATAACATTTTTTTTCCTTTGTTGCAGTGTAGAACTTATCCTTTAAATAAGGAGTTTCTTGGATGGAGCTTGCTTCCCATGAAAAGAGCAAATTATTGCTTGATGATGTCAGAGCATCTCATGTCCACTGGGATTTTGTAGGGTTCTCATAATAAAGTTTATGGAAATGTTACTGTAATAGTAATCTTTCATTCATTCATCATATTGGGAAGCCCCAGTCAAAAGAACTTTTGGCGTTATCTTCACATTTCCACTCCAGTTAGTAACATAATTATTATGGCTGCCCTTCTTTTCATTTTTTTTCTGGCAAAAATACCGTGCATTGTTATCATATATATTATTCTTCACAGTATCTAACAGCATCTGGATATTCTCCTAAAACCTCAAATTTCAGTTTTCTTCTCACTCTGGATTAGGCAGGTAAATTTGTCACACATCTTTATGAAATGCATTTCATCTTTCTGTAGTTCATCCTTCTGGAATAAACCAGAAACAAATACATTTTATTTTCTGACTAAAAATATTTTCTTGAATAAGAATTCACTGAGGCTATGCCTAGGATAAAAAATGAAAATATTAGTTGTGTCTACATATTCTTCATTTTCCTCCTCAAGCAAAGCAAAGTCACCAGTGTCACATTCTTTTGTTCTCTCTATTGTCATTTACTATAGCAAAAGTGAGCAATAATGAGATTAAACTACTCTTCATTACTCCTCAGAATAAGGTTTAAGGAAACAACACAATCACATACACTTTGTGATCGACCTGTACAACCTGCCTTCATCCTTCGATTGGGTCAGTGTCCACCGCCACCCATCCAAACTCTGTCCTAGGTGGACAGTGGGTTTCCTCTAGCCAGTTGGAGAGTAAGCATTGTTTAGGGGATCATGCATGTTTTATGAATCCTGGACTGCAGTTGCTGCTTCAGAAAGGCTGATTATAAGTGATGATGAAATATCAAAGTGAGATATCCTGGGCATATAAATATGAGACTGGAACCTGTGTGAGAAGACTGAGCTGAAGTTTTGAGACTTCTCAGAAAGAATACATAAGAAATTATGAAATTGCTCAGAGAAAGAGCACACTCTAGAACAGGAAAAAAGGAAAAGATTTGGAAAGGAAACAGAAACAGATAAGCTAGAGAGGTAGAACATAACTAGGAAAATCTGGTGCCATTGCAGCCTGGGAAAGAAGACCTTAAGATGACCGAGTACCCTCTCAAATAATTTGAAGAGTCCAGTCAAATAAAATGACTTTTAAAAGGCTATTAGGTTTAGCTGTTGGGACATCACTAATGACTTTATGTAAATTTCAGTGATGACATATTCATAAGTACTCATATAACATTCTCTTCTGCATAAACAAATTGAAGAAAAAGGAAAGGCACTTTTCTGTTTTTTCCTTGGGAGGAAAAAAAAAGAAATTCAAAAGCTACCTGAGAGAAAGAACCAAAGCCAGAGTTAAGGAAACTGATTGAAAATTTGCTCTGATCTGCCTTCTCTAGAAAGCCCTGCCTAAGAGCCCTGGGACAACAAGGTGCCTTTTCTCCAGGAACCCTGGAGCATTTCACATATTGCCCTGCAATCACTGACTGACTGAACTGGACTGGGCTGTGAATGCCTCAGCCAGAGCCTCAGGCTCATTTCTCTCTTTTGATCTAACACAATGTCTGATCCAGAGAAGAAGCACATTAAATATTTATGTAATAAATGAATGACTGAAATGCCTAAGGATTGGCATGGGGGAAAATAAAGGCATTAACGCTTATTGGCAAATCTCAGTGAGTTTTATGGAAAGCCTTTTTTAAAGAACATAATATATACACATTGCCAGGATTATTACACTTGCTCATATTTGATAGGCTCTTTTATGAAAGATTTTCATTTGTATTCACAAAAAACCTCACACATCAATAAGTGCTGAGACTGACCAGTCTATTTTCTCCTTTAACTGGCAGTATTCACAGCCACTTTATTGTGTGAAATAATGTTGTTTCCCTGTCCCTTTATCTTGCTTCTGTCTGACCTTCCATTAAAAGTTGCTTAGAAACTGCTTAACGAATAGTCAGGGGTGCTCCTTGCCGACATCTTCCTTTTGTGACTTCTCAGCTATTCTGTCAGTCCATTCCCATTCCATAAGCATTTTTAGGCTTCTTTTCATGTTCTTTCAACGGACAAGACTAAAGCCCAACATTTTCCCTCCACTGAAAAGAAACACCCGCAGCTTCTGAAGCTTTGCTGCATACAAGCAGCTCCATACACCTGCCGGTTAAGAGGGAAGTAGATTAGCAAAGCTTTCGTGAGCTTTTGATTTTTATTAATGGCTTTGCACAGTAGTACGCTAAGCAAGTCGTAAAGTTTAAAATAATAATGAAAAAGCAAAGTCCGTGATGCTCACGGAAGTCAACCAGACTTGGATTGGAGTACATGGATAGAAAGGCCACGGGGCTTCCTTTCCCTAACAGCAAAGATCGATTTACACTCTCCTGTGAACACAAGCCAACCTAGAATCTTAAAACAGAATTCAACTCCCAGGGAATGGAACCTTTTCCAAGACCATAGCAGGCAGAGCAAATCACACCTTTTTTTTGCTTTCCTCACATCAACATTTTCTGGTTGATCTGACCAAGTTGAACTGCATGCCAAGGACAAAATGAAAAGGAAAATGATTTTAATCAACTTCTTATATGCCAACTGCGGGTTAGGCACTATTCCAGAGTATATAGACAGTTGGTTGCAGTGGGCACTATGAACAAAATATTGAAGTAGCAGCAAGATGAATTCTACTCAGAAAGGGAAGAGGAAGTAGAAGGAGTTAGAGAAAACTACATGTAGATGAAGAATACAAACTAAGCTTCCATAAAGGGAAAGATATCACAGATAGCTCTATCCAGAAGCACAAAGGAGCAAACCCACCATTTTCCCTTGGGACTGGAGCATGATGGTGGCAACGCCTTGGTTGTCAGCCTTTGGCCTAGCCGCTGAGTAGCTTATCTGTGACCTGTTGCTTTACTCCATGGTACTGTGGAGTCTGGGGAAGTCTCTGAGATAATGTATATGGTGATGACATTTTCTCACTCTCAAACGAGGACAGATAATATGACTGTGATTTTTTTTCATATTTGTGAGATTCTTTTTATGAAAATTTGTAAGGATATTATTAAACAAGAACACACTACCCATCAATTCCATTGTGAGGACTCTTGGAAGAAATTTCTTCCTAATTTTAGTATTAGGGATGATTGTGCTTCCCATGAACAACTGGACACCGATTTAAGCATTCTTATTGACTGCTAATAAGTTTAACATCAACACTGTGTCAAGTAGCAAGTATATAAAAGCCATTATATATATTGTTGTGGGAATAGCAATCCTGGCTGCATTTTATATCTCTGTACTTGCTTGTTCTTTTCTTTCTCATTAATTTTAATTTTATTTAATTTTTTATTTTATGTATCCTTTAAATCCTTTTTTGAAAAAAAATATTTAAAAGTGTATACATGTATTGAATCATGTTTTCTGAAAATAACTACATTCAAGTAAATCATAAATGTCCAGGAAAACTGAAGAGATATAATTACTGGTTTAAGCCTAGCTGCTGAGAAATCATTAAACAATTGTTAAACATATCGTTGATGGTGCTTTATTACCCTAACATAAGTAAAACTGAATATTCAAGGTTGAAATTTGACTTTTCATTGCTATAATTCAGAGTTTCTACCCTACATAATAGAACTTAAAATAAGGAGGCAATCATGAGAAAAATTAATGGAAGAGAATAATTTTCAAGAAACTGCCTAAGAAGATGAGTGAGATTTGAAGCCTTTTTTTAAATTCTGGATCCTTTATTCCATAGAAACCAATGCTGCAGAGCCAGCATTCCAGTATTTTCATCACATGTTAATGTTCTGTTACTTTGTCAAATCCAAGCTAATACTTGACAATTGTCTTTCTAAAATTGAAAATAAAAATTACGTAGATTTGGATAAACATAGCATTCTTCAGAATGATATAAATGCATTTGCCTCTCAAATCCTCTCTTCTTTTACCTACACATAATTAGAATAGTCACATGTCAAAGAATTGGAGTTCTTCATAATTTCCAGAATCAGAAGTAGAAGAGTTTTTTTGTACAGAGCTACCCTATGTATACACATTACCAGTGCTGTCAGTTTTTTTCACTTTCTTGCTGAAAAAGAAACAGGAACTGCCATTCATTAAGCATCTACCCCATGGCAGGTGTTTTGCTGAGTGTTTTGTATATGTTCTCTCTTAATCCGCAAAGTAACCCTATGAGGAAGGCAGTTTTATCAACATTTTATAGCTCAGGAAACCCTAGCTCAAGGAGGATAAGTAACTTGCCCTGGGTCACCCAAGCACTGGATGCTTTATGACCTTGAGTCTGTCTGACTGCAAAGGACTTGACTCTTTCACAAAACGTATCGCCTCCACCTTGCAAAAACCTTACAAGAACTTTTCTCTTTTTACTCTGATATTTTACCCTTGTTCATAAATTTTAACTTTGAGTTATATAGATAACTTCAATCAGGGTCCTTTTGGGTGAGGTTTACATTCTTTATATTTATTCTAAGTCATTTTTATCCCCGGGGAGATCATTTTTTTCTTATGGAAAATTTTAGATCATATTGTCACTACGAAATATATTTCAAGGGTTATTGTAACCTAATTTAGAAATTAAGTTATTAATAAAAACTAGTATTAGCATCAAATTAAGGGAAAAACTACACAGCAGTAATTGAACAAATGTAGAGATTTTATTCCACCCCCCGCCCCCATTCTTTTCTGAGTATCACTGCTGCATAACAAATTACTCCAAAACTTAGCAGTGTAAAACAACAACCATTTTAGTATATCTCATGATTGTTGTTAGTCAGGTTTTTGAGTGGAGCTTGCTTAGCTGGCTTACATTTCTGCTCTACCTGACTCTGACTGAAGTCACTGGATGGCATTCAGCAGGCTGATTGGCTGACCTGGAGGCTCCAAGGTAGCTTTGCTCAGGACTGGGGTTAGGTGGGATGGTTGCAGGGCTGGGCTCAGCCAGGACCGTCAACTGAAGCATCTACACTAGCCTTTCATACAAGGTCTCAGTTGTTAGTCTTTTTACAAAGTGATTCAGGTCTTCCAGAGAATGTTGCAAGAGACAGGAAGTAGAAGCCATTGATCTTTTAAGGCCTAGGCTTGGAAACTGCCACAACATTGCTTCCACTGTATTCAGTTGCTCAATAGTCAAAGGACCATTCCAGATTAAATGCAGGAAGGGACTGTTCATCTAACTTCTCAATGTGAAGGTTGATAAAGATTTTGTTGCTGATCTTATCACTACCACTTTTGATATATAAAACATAAGAGCCTGATAATATCATACAGACTTTAAATTCATCAATGATAAACAGCAATGCAAAAGCTTTAATGGAGGGTTAGCCTAAAAGTGAAAGGTATTCAAATCATCAAACAAGACAAAGAAAATTTTAATTTAAAAAAATCAGTAAATTCTCCTTCAGCACATGGGCATCTGAAAGAACTCATGAAAAAAAATATTCTCCAACTTCCAAACTCAGTGCAGTTTGGAGAAACAGTAAATGAAGCTTTTTCAATCCCATTAAATACCATCACTTTTGTGTTAGTTATTTGTTTCTACTCTCTCTTTATCTAATCAACAAAGTGATTTACAAACCACTTACTAGCCTGGTATGGTTATTTACATGGAATTGGCAAAAGTTCTATTTACATAAGCAGCATAAGGCTGATTTTTAAAATTTGTTGCTGTGTTGGAAGAAGCCGCTGGCTTTGCACAAAGGTCTCTTTGCCACTTCCTCCAAAACAATGGGTTTGGTGGGAATGTAACCGTCTAGGTAAGAGGCTGGCAGTCTGGATGCCTGTTTCGTAAATCAAGTTTTATTAAAATACAGCCATCCTCATTCTTTTACTTTTTTTTCTTTTCTTTCTTTTTTTTTATGCCTACAAAACCCAGAATTCCTAGGTGGTCTCCCATCCAAGTACTAACCAGGCCCAACCCTGCTTAACTTCCAAGATCAGGCACATTCAGGATGGCATGGCCATAGCCTCATTCTTTTACTATTACCTATGGTCTCTTTGAAGCTACAATGGCAGAGTCGAGTCTTCTGTATAAAGTCTAAAATATTTACCAGCTGACCCTTAACAGAAAAAATTTCTTGACTGCTGTTTTAGATCATGGTTTCCTAGCCTCCTTTGGTAGTGAAGGCTGGCCATGGGATTATGGCCTTGCCAATGAGTAGAAGTGGTTTGCCACTTAAGATTGACTTCTTCAGACAATGAGGAACACTCTTGCCACCTGTACCCTAATATGACAACAACTTAGTTTTGACCCATGCAAACAATGACTTAAGGAATGAGAAAAACCTTGGTCCCTAAATGACCATGTGGAGCAAAAAGATCTGCCAACTTGGATCACCTTCCCTGAATGCTCACATGAAAAGTAAATAAACTACCGACTTTAAACCACTGAAATAGTCCTAGTTTTTTTGTTAAAATAATTAAGCCTTATTCTAAGATAGCCTCACAATTTAAACTACCAATAAAACATAGAAATTACTACTTAAAATTTTATCAAAATAGTCTTTAAACCCAGGAAAAAAAATCCATGCAGCTCATTGTTTTTGTATGTTTAGTAAGTGAAGCGGGGGGTTTTATCTTCAGAAAATGGTCCAAAAAAAGCACAAAAACCAAAATTATAATTAAACATTGCTCTGAATCCTATTACTTTCAGAATGCAAAAGAGATTTCTTGACTTAGTTGCATTACATAAGGAAGCTTTTACAGATCAGATTCAGACCTCGTTTTAACAGAGGCCCCTCTAGCTATTTGGTGAATATAGGCAAACAGAAATTCCAGGGGAATCTGCTTAGGCACTTACAACTATGTGATCACATCAGCTTCAATGTCTTCACATTCAACATTTGCATTTTTCCCGCCTTTTCACTTACAATTAATATATCTCATCAATAAATAATTAGAATAATTTTGTCACAGGAAATAAGTAATATTTTGATCATTTATGCAAAAACATTGATGATCATCTACTATAGGGGTAAAGTCAAAAGGTTATCTCCAAATGGTTTCTGAGATAGCAAACATTCCAGGTATCTAAATTTTTACTTACAATAAGTTAATATATACTGTCCCTCAGTTTCCCATTTCTGGTTTGGTGTATTGTTCTTTCAGGGTATTGAAAAAAACATCAGACAGATAAATATATAAATAGATCCTAAGAACTCCATCATCAAGTCTAAATGGTTAACAAGTAATTAGGGATCCAAATGGAGCCCAGAAACCTTAATGGGTAAATCAGGAAGAGCCTGGACATCCTTATGGTCTGTGGACTTTATTCTTTATGCTTTTATTGTTAGACTTGTACACCATTTTCTTGAATGCCAAATTTAGGCTTCCTTCCTAATTAATGATCTTTTCAAGCCCTTTTCAGAAGCCATTGGATTTTGATTAGCCCACAAAGGAAGGTTTTCTCTCCTGGGCACATAGTTCTCTGTTTCCTTAGCAGTTAATTGAGTAGCAGAATAATGGTTTCTTTACAGGAAGGCTTACAGGCTGCACAGAGATGTTGATGCCTCTTTAGGCTCTGGAAATTGTAGTGACATTCAATAATGCTCGTAAATTTTAGCCCAGAATTAGAGACCAAATTGATGTATTTGGACATATCTCAATCTGATGTTTCCTGAGCAGCTGGCTCAATGAAAGAATACGTATGCTGGCCTAAGGCCTCTGCTTTTCTTCTAGGTGAACTTTTTATTACATTCCTCTTCCTTTACTTCATCAATATGTAGAAGGAGCCAGAAATAGCTGTTTTTTTCAATAAATTAGATAATTTCTACTTTTATAGACTAAACTTTCCTGTGCAAAGCACAGAGCCTACAAATATTCTCAATTTCTCAGAAAAAAATGGTATATATGTATACACCCAATTATAGCTAAAACTATGGTTTATTATTTGCCTATCTTTCTAGCAGGGGGAAAGGAAAAATAATGGTCCCCTCTTTTAACTTTAATAAACTATGTTTGCTATTCTACCTAGTAAGAAAGTGGAGACCACTTAGTCTATGACTTAGTGGACACAAATATTTGGATGACTGTATGCTCTCTTAATATCATATAGTCATCCAAATATTTGTGTCTGCTAGGTCATGGTAATTAAAGAGGTCCAGTATCTCTTTGATGTATACTTCAGACAATATGAGGAGTCCCCGAGTTAGCACCATAGCAAAGCTCTCCTCTGCCTCTTTATATAGCTATATTTCTATTTATATCAGTATATAGTTATACATATTTCTTCTCTCTCTGCTTCCACCTTAAGCCCTTCCCCTACATAACAATAAAATGGTTTTAAAATATTACAAGTGGGAAAAGCAACAACAATGGTTAAAAACTGTCAACAACATTTGAAAGGCAGAAAATAAATGGACAAGTGGGCCATGTCTTAGCACTGCTGAGAAAGCCTAACCGAAGTGCTAAGAGTGGAAGGCGGATGAAATACAAGCCCAAGAAAGGTTCAGAATGAGGAAGGCACTACAAGTGAGTGATGGAGCTAGAAACTGGAGGTTTTGGTTAAACATTTGTATCAATAACATTTTGACTCAGACCCTTCTCCTTCTAATCAAACATCCAATTATTTGTCCTCCACTTTAGCAGGAGAAGAGATTTTATTTTATGAGACTTGAAACAGGAAGTATCTACCTTACTGAAAAAGAAAAAGATTAATCAAAATTTCAATAAAACTAGTTTATGTTACAAGAGAAATATAAAAAGCAATTGAAAATATTATAAAATTATAACAAAATACCATAAGGAAAGCATAATTAGTGAAGAATACTGACATTTATAACTTTAAGGAAATAATTTTTTCAAATATTTTTCAATCTGTATACTTCACCACCCCAAAAATAGGGAAAATGTTATCAATAAAAGACTTTCAATCATGATTGTAACAGTCTTGTTTATATAAAGGCTGATATTTTCAAAACATGAGATATTAAATCCATTGTAAATATTTAAACTTATAACTAAAGTAATAAATATCTGAGAGTTCATGTTTTTTTAAGAAACTTATAAGGAATTACTAAGGGGACACATTTGAAGATTAGCCTTGATGGCTAATCCACACAGGTGGTGGAATTGCTGACCTAAGAGAAAGTGTCTAAATCTTGTTTGCTGTTAGTCTGGAGGAGACTGGACATTGGGATTCAAGGGCTTTTTCTTACTTAGCAATTTCATCTTGTTTTCAAGGAATCAAACAAAATCCCCCCAAATCACAGTAACCTCAACTCTTGCCAAATTTTTTTCCAATGCACTGAAAATTCATCTTTAATCTTTAGGACACATACAAACACATGTGTATACACACGTGGTAGACACAAACACTCACAAACTTCATCTAATAGGAAAACCTTTGTATAATCTGTAATTCTAGAAAAGAAAAATTTGTTTCTCCTCTACAAATTAAAGCACTCTCAAATGAAATACAAAAACATATTAAACCATCTCATTTGACTTAAATGCCCTGACAACTTCTGAATTTGTAAGAGATCCTATAGGTGCTCAACTCATTTCTCACCAGTGCTCACGGTCCCAGTCCATGCTAATAGAATCCGATGCAACTGGGTGTCTGTGGGCTTTTTCTCAACCAGTGCTCAGGGCAGCTGGAAGTTTCAGAGGTGATAGTCCCAGTAGCAGCCCTCAGCCACTGGTTAGAATCAGAGAATAAATTTGCCAAATCTCTTGCTTTTCAAAAGGGATAACTGAAGGAAGTTCAGTCTAATCTTCCAAAGTGCTCAGGAGTATTGAGCCCAGTTGCCCAGTTATTGCTCAACTATGTTTCTTTTATTGTCTTCTTTTCCTTCTCTATCTCACTTTCCCAGATGCCAACTGGCATTTTCTAAGATCAACACCCCAGTAGGCTACTTGCATTTACATCTTTGTCTCAGGGTTTGCGTTAATAGACAACCATTTAAGATAACAGTATTTTATCCTGTGAAGGAAAATATCTCTTTCTTTGTTGATTTTTAATGTGTACCTTACAGTGACTCTTGTATATTCAAATTTTATGTCTGAATTTAGTAGGGTTACAAAGCTAGTTAGAAGAGGTGAACAGATCTACATCTTTACAAATCCATTAAAAAATATAAATAAACATGGGAATAAGAAAGAAAAAATCCTTGCAAAAGAGAGACGGAAAATATATGCTCATGTACTGGGAAAATTTCCTGAGATGCCTTCATTAGGATTGCCTGCCTGTCTTCTCATGAGCAAAGCTCTTATTGCCTGGAAGCCAAGACTAGAGGCCTTTTAGAATGGCTGGATAGGAGTGTGGGAAAGATGCCTATGAAGATATGTGAGATATAGTCTGTGCTCTCTATCAGTTCAGTGTCTGTCAGGGAGTATCATAAGACAGTGTATGACTCCTTATTTTGTTTCAGAAAAATGGTAGGGTCATCAAGGAAAAAAATGTGAAACTAGAGAAGGTCTAATAGGGTGAATAGATTTTCTATAATAGATGCTAAACTTTGAAGGATCAATATTGATTCATTTTGAGCATTTATTTTGTGTCAAGTGCAAGATACCAAAAAACAATAAGATGCCCAACGTAAATTTAACAATGATTTGAACTTGCTAGTAGTTAATATTTCAGGTTTAAACCATGTGTTGTAGAGAAAAAGGTCGGAATGAAGGAAGAGTGTTGAGTCCATTGACCTTGAGTAAAATTTCCCAATTTCATACCAAGCATATAATTGTGCTGACCTGGGTTAGAAATGCCTGAGATAGCTTTCTTGTCCATTCTCTCTTAACACAAGGTTACTAAGCAACATGTTCACATAAAACAAAGTACGTGGAAGAGATTGTGCTCACAACTCTTGGTGAAGACTGCAATATGTAATAATGATGAATTGTGCTTTTCACTGATCTTATACAATATGAGAACTTTCTTTTCAAGACATTTTAAGGTGACACTATCTTTGTATGTCTAAATCAGTTGATTCATCTCTGAAACATATTTATTCCCCACTGAAATATTTCTCAGTAACCTCATATAACACAGGCAGTAAGGGTGCTTACATAGTAGTCTAGAGACAGGTGGAAGATAGGGGAAAAAAAATGAATGTTGAGGATGACTTTGTGTCAAGTACTGTGAAAGAAATGCATATTAATTATTTCACATAATTTTCACAGAAATCCTATGCAGTAGGTATCATTATCCTGACTTTACAGCTGAGGGAAAACTGGGATTAAATAGGATTCACTAAACTGAATTAAGTTCATAATACGCTTTTGAAGAAATGTAACATCTTCTATTTACTGCATTTCAACATGTGAAATATAACTATCTTTATGTATTTATTACTTGTTGTGATGGATTGATTGCCTTATTTTTAGCCCCCTATACTCGCAACCTTTGGTAGCACCTTCCCACATTGACTCTGAGATTGGCCATTTATTCGCTTTAGACGATGGAAAAGTAGCAAAAATTATACAAGTGGAAGTTTGGAAAATAACTTTCACATTTTCATTATCTCTTTGGCAGTCTGCCACCATAAAAACAAGCCTATTTAACCTGACACTACACTGGTAGCAAAATGACATTCTAGATATGCTGTCACAGAGCAGTCAGCTCCAATCAACCAACTAGCATATCCATAAGCAAGCTCACCCAAAATCAGTAAAAGTCTTTAGACAAAATGTAGACTTGGAAGAAATAATAAACTGTTGTTGCTTTAAGCCTCTAAATCTCAGGTTGTTTTGTTATGGAACTAGCTAACTGATACAAGCATTCAAACTATACAAGATACTTTTCAACTGATGCACAAAAAAATTTACATAGACATAGTATCTACTTTCATGACTCTTCACTTAAAAAAAATAGAACATCATTTCCCAAGTAAATATTTAAAAGTTCAAGTAATTACATATGTGTATGTACATGTTTATAGATCTATACATACTTAAATGCAATGCACCTGAGAATTAATGTTCATAACCAACATTTAAAAATGTTTAATGTGTTTCTACAGTATTTAGGACTCGAGGTAGGTGCAAGGATGACTAAAGCAATGACCCTTCTCTCAGCGGGCTCACGGTCAAATAGTGGAGACACGTACACAGTTCTAAAAGAGTATGATAAGTGCTATTAGACATATACTCAAGGCAATATTGCAGCCTAAATATGAATAGACTCTATTTTTCATGGAGAGATGAGAAGAAGCTGCACAAAGGGATGTTCTGAAGCAGGCACTGAAAGATGAATAGAATTTTGAGAAAAAATAAAAATAAGTATTCTAGACAGAAATAATAGTACATGCTAAAGCACATAGTGAGAAGAAGGTTTGGAAAGAAACGAGTATGCCAGTGTGGTTAGGAATCTGATGTGTCAGAAGAAACATTAATAAATGCAACTAGAAAGGTAAGTTGAGACTAGACTAGAGTCTGAACTTTATTCCAGTCACAGCAGGAATCATTAAATGGTTTGAAATGGGGTAAGTGACATGATCAGATCTGGATTTTAGAAAGAAACTATAAGGACCAAATGTTTTCCCACTTCTTTTATTACAAACTAGGTCATCAAAGACTAGGTTCATAAGGCTCTCTCTAGGAAAGCATTCTTGCATAACTCTAATTTTTAGTATTGTTTTCTCCCTTATACTTGATGTGGTGTTCTACCTAACCTTAGATTATTCATTTAGAGTATAATTAAACAAGCGCTGCCACACATAGTTAGCTTAAGACTAATAAAGTTAAGGTGGTTAAACCAGACATGTGATTTTGGGCAAAAAAGTCTTTACCCTACTGATTGATTCTCTGCTTTTTATACCTCATTCACCAATTCACTCAGGTTATCTTTCTTTATGCGATGCTTTGTCTGCTGTGAGATTCTCCCTCTAACCACAGAGAAGAGAGTAAAATCACAACAAAGTTTAGGTATTCGCATCATAAATGTTGATGTAGTTGATGTGAAATAAAGATTGACTAGAGAGAGATTCTCAGTAAAAAGAAAGTTCTGTAATTCATAAAACATTTATTTGAGTAAAGTATTGTAGGGCTGTAAAAATAATAGTCTCAGTTTCTCTTTCTGTCTAGTGAAGAATTCTCTGTGTTTTTGTGAAGTGCTCTTGATTCCTGAGACAGGTTCTGTTGGAAAAGACTTGCAGGGTCTGCAGTGTAACCAGGGAGCCTTGCCTTGAATCAAGGGCTGGTTACTGGTCTTGGATGCTGCCTCAGAAGTGAGAGGGCATCTATGAATATATTGCTCTCACCCTTGGTTTACTGGTCTGCTTCCTTCTGTTACTTTAGGGGGCCTGGTAAAAGTTCTCTTTAAAAAATCTATAGCATGAAGAAACTATAAACTATACTAACTGTCATCAGTTAGGACTTGCCAGGGACTGCTCTTTGGAGATTGTGAGAATCCCAACAACCTCTGGAATAAAGAGCTAGGGAAGAGAAAATGAGAAGCCTATAGCAGCCAATCTAAATTCAAACAGCAAGTGAGGCAGGGACTATAATGTGTGAAATTGAGCAGGTGGGGCCTGTGGTAAATTCTAGTGTGCATACCCAAATAAAGGGAGAATCTGCTCCCCAGCTCAGCAGATTATAGCCAGGTAGGAATATAGTTTGCCAGACATTCCAATTTAAAAAAAAAAA